>CM070727.1:17012476-17464441 GCA_036346275.1 Otatea glauca | reverse complement strand
ACGGTTAGAATTACCTCACTTGGGCATCGGACGTGAAGATCGCTCTTGGGGCAAGAAGCTCCGTGCTGCGATTGGTCTAGGGTCCTCGCAGGACGCGAAACCTACCGCCGAGTAGAACGATCAAACCTTGCACTTTCTCGGCACCACCTCTCACCACTCTCAAGAATGAATACATGGTGAGGAGAGTGCACTTGAGCTTTGACCGCACTTCGTAAGCGGTTCGAGAAGCTCAAGTACACTATCTTGCCCCAAGCATAGCAAGATTGGGTCCGCCTGAGGTTTGCAGACTACAGAACAGTGGCCGAGTACAATTCTGCCTTGCACAGAATTTGTACTAATCTCTCCTATGTGGCAAGAAGATCACCGATGAGGAGAAGATTGAGAAACTCTCTACCTTCCACCCAAATGCTATCCAGAGTGCACGCAGCTATCGTCAGGATGCATACAAGGAGTATAGCGAACTGATTGATGTAATGCAAGTTGCAGAATCGCAAGACGATGTTCTACGCAAGAACTATGTCTCACAGCCACCTGGAAGGGGCACTGGCACATAAGTCAATGCCAATAGCTATAAGGTGAAAAAGCCCACTCATAGAAAGAAGGGCAAGCAGGGTGAAAAAGAGAGGTATCAGGTCAAGGGAAAATCCAAAGTCCCAGTGAAGAAATATGACAAGGAAAAGACACACACTAAGTCGTATGGATAGCAGAACCAAACGTGCTTCAGGTGTGACACTTGGGGACACTGGTCGAAGATATGTCGGGAATCCAAGGAAGTGATCAACGCATATCAGGCTAAGAGGAAGGCAAAAGAAAACGCCCCAGTAGAGACGCACCTCGCCAAGATTGGTGATAATGATGCCATGGATGAAAATACCCCGCTTGTCTCATCCTCACAAAATAGCCTGGACATCGATGCTGCAGCCAATCTTATGGCAAATGAAGAGTAAACTTCTGTCAATGATATAGAAACAGAAATTAATGCATATTTTACATATTCCATTTAATGCATGAATCAATTTTTTTTCTTTTAGATTATGGTTGTTAGCAATTTCTTTTGAACAATGAATTGTAAGCTTTAGAAGAGCATACTTCTCTCATGAATAAATATGCAATTTATTCTTTATTTCAGTATTCTTTAATTTGCAAGCAATGTTTGAATTATTTTGCCACTGTTTGATTGGGTTTATTTTCCTTTTTAGAAATCGTGTAGCACCCAAATGGAAGAGATATGCATTGTTGATAGTGGCACAACAAATACCATCTTAAGAGAGTCCAAATACTTCCAGTCGATCACGAAGAACGCTAGAAAGATTACTACGATCGCAGGAAACGATTCATATGTAATAGGCTCAGGAAGAGCCACAATTATATTGCCTATGGGTACAACTTTGGTAATTGAAGAAGCTCTTTTGTACCCTGAATCAACGCGCACTCTCTTAAGTTTCAAAGACATCCGCCAATGGTTTTCACGTAGAAACTAATGAAGAAAATGGCAAAGAATACTTGTGCATTGTGAAGCACGCGGTATGTGGAAAATGGTATTAGAAAAATGTCCATCATATGAATCGAGTTGTACTACACTAATATTCATGCACCAAGTGTATACTTCTTGAAGACTGCCTTTAGAAGCTCGAGTTATTTTCTTTATGGCATTGTAGATTAGGTCATCCCGGTCTTAGAATGATGAGAAATATAGTGAACAACTCACAAGGTTATGGCATTAATGTTAAGAATTTTTCGAATCATGAAAATTTCGTGTGCCTCCGCATGTGCCACGGAAATTAATAACTAGACCCTCATGAAAGTGCAAAGTGAAATCCGCATTCCCCGAACGCATCCAGGGGATATTTGCGCCCGATTCATCCCTTGTCCGGGCCGCTTCGATACTTTATGGTGCTCATCGATGCTTCCTCGAAATGGTCGCATGTATGCTTATTGTCAATGAAACCATGCTTTTGCAAAGTCGATCTCGCAGATCATAAGAATTAAAAATGCTTTCCACGATCATCGCGTGAAGTCCATTAGAATGGACAATGCCGAGAATTTACTTCAAAAGCATTTGATGATTATTGCACCGCAATGGATAGCAGCTTGAGCACTCCGTGCCGCACGTCCATACGCAGAATGGACTAGTTGGCTACACTCATAAAGAGGATTAAATTCATTGCCGCATCGCTTTTGCAGTAGTTTTAACTTGCCCAACACTTGTTGGGGACACGCAGATCTCGCACGCAGCAGCCTCATTAATTTTAGACCTTCACCTACAACATTCATTCTCCTATGCGGCTTGTGCAGGATCATCCCAAAATCTCCCATCTCGGAAATTTGGGTGTATGGTATATGTTCCTATACCACCCTCAATGGATCGCAATGGGCCCTCTCCGTAAGTCCGGATATACGTTGGTTATGAGAGTGCATCCATAATCGGTATTTGGAACCCATGATCGAGACTTGCATACTGACCCGATTCACGATTGCATATTTGACGAGGATCGCTTCCGTCATTAGGGAGGAAATCAACCTTTGGATGAAAATGTCGGAAATTATATGGCATTCCACTTGGATCCCGCATGACCTCGTGACTAATGAAGCAAATCAAGAAGTCCGAAGATAATTGATTTGCGTAATTTAGCAAATGAACTACCGATCATTTTGTGATCCAAGGGCGTGGTTAAGTCGCATGTACCCGCAAGAAATACACCGAGAGGGTGAAAATATCAAAGAAAATGTAGGTATCCTCATCCCGCTCGTGAGGCCTCAAAGAAAAAGAACAGAAATCTGCTCCTCAAACCCAAAGTACCCGGAGACGCCCTGAGAAATCAAGCGAGAGGACTTACCACAACCAAGCACCTAAAATACCCCAAGGAAAGAAGGAGAGCCAGTTGAGACTTGGCACTGGAAAGAAGCCGACAGAAAAGGCAATTCCAGACTTGAATCTTTCATTGCAGGAAGCTGTCGGAAATAATGTGTGCGCACACATAGGCAATTGAAAGCTAAAGGAACTTGCCCTTGCGATGGGAAATAGCAGCGAAGAGCAAGTAGAAGTGCATGAAGCACCCAATGATGAAATGGCCATAAACTTTGTAATAACAGGAGAATCCCTGAATAGAGCAACAGTCAATGTTGATGCATACTTTGCAAAGAAGATTGCCTCAATCATTGATCATGATCTCGAGCCTGCATCTCTAGCAGAGTGCAAGAAAAGGCTAGATTGGGAAGAATGGAAGAAGGCAATCACTGCAGAGTTAGTCTCTCCGAACAAGAGAGAGGTGTTTGGGCAGATACCGCACACCTCCCCATATAAACCCCCGAGGTCACAATGGGTCTTTGTTCGAAGAGGAATGAAAACAACGGTTGTAAGGTACAAGGCAAGGCTTGTAGCTCAAGGTTTCACTCAACGCCCCGGTGTTGATTATGAAGAAACCTATTCTCTAGTCATGGGAGGAATTACCTTTAGATATTTGATCTCAATGGCACCAACTTGAAGTTGAGAATGAAGCTAATGGATGTTGTCACAAAGATATTTGTATGGAAACTTGGATTCGAGATATACATGAAAGTACCTGAAGGTATTCCTATCCCGAACCAAGACAGAGCAAATAGAAACCTGTATAGTGTGAAATTGGAGAAATCACTGTATGGGCTAAAACAATCAGGAAGAATGTGGTACAATCGCTTGAGCGACTTTCTCTGCAAGAAAGGCTACACGAACAGCGAAGATTGTCCATGCGTATTTATACAACTATCCCCCAATAGATTCTGTATAATCTCCGTCTATGTAGATGACTTGAACATCATTGGGACGGATGAAGAGATTGAAGAAGCATGCTCATACTTGAAGTCTGAGTTTGAAATGAAAGACTTGGGTAAAACCAAGTTTTGTTTAGGCTTGTAGCTTGAGCATGCCCAAGGAGGAATCTTAGTACACCAATCATCCTACACGCAGAAAGTGTTGGAAAGATTTGGTTTTGAAAAGGCATATCCTGCAAAGACTCCAATGGTCGGAAGGTCACTCCAAGCAGACCTAGACCCATACAGGTCTAGAGAAGAGGGGGAGGAAGTCCTGGGAGCGGAATTCCCATATCTGAGTGAAGTTGGAGCGCTCATGTACCTTGCGAATAGCACCAGGCCGGACATTACGTTCGCTGTGAATTTACTAGCCCGGTACAGTGCAGAACCCACCAAAAGGCATTGGAAAGGGATCAAGGACATCTTCCGTTACCTCCAAGGAAGCAAAGATCTCGGCTTGTTCTACAGAAGAAACAATGAACTGAATTTGGTGGGCTACGCCGACGTTGAGTACTTATCAGACCGGCATACTGGCAAGTCCCAAACTGAGTATGTTTTCCTATGTGGAGGAACAGCAGTTTCCTGGAAGTCGTCTAAGCAGACTCTCGTCTCGACGTCGACAAACCACTCGGAAATCATTGCTTTGTATGAAGCCTCTCGTGAATGTGCATGTCTCAGAAGAATGGTTCACCACACCAGAAGTCATGTAGCTTGAACATTGAGCAAACTCCCACGATCATCTATGAAGATAATGCAGCTTGTGTTGCTCAACCACAGATGGGTTATGTGAAGAGTAATCTCACGAAGCATATCAACCTCAAGTTCTTCTATGCTCACGAATTGCATAAGATGAACGAGATCAAGATACTGCATACTAAGTCATGTGAAAATCTTGCAGATTTATTCACTAAATCACTCCCAGCATCTATCTTTCAAAGATGCGTTAAAAGAATTGGGATGATGAGACTTAGAGAAGTGCAGATTTCAATGGGAGATATTTCACATACTCCCACATAAACCTTGAACCTGAGGTTTGAGTACCCAACATGAATATCGAAGATTAGCAATTGAAGTTTGGGTGAGTTGTACTCTTTTTTCTTAGCAAGTTTTCATGCATAAGGTTTTAATGAGGCAATTCGTGCAACACAGTAAGTGTATGCTATGTATTCTTTCTTCAAATATTTTTTTCACTGGGTTTTTCTGGAGTTTTAATGAGACATATGCATCTCGCGGCAAAAGGCCCAAGGGGGAGTGTTGGGTAACCACGTGGCCCATAAAGGCCCACGATGGTCCCTTAGTCGAAACCCTAGGCGACTGCTATATAAGGAGGAGGGGGATCCCCCCAATGTACAGAAATCATAAAGCAATAAAGAATTCCTTCGCCGTTCCTCCTACACCCTGTGTTCATCATTCTCTCTCTGTTCTCCACTTTAGATCTGTTCGAGAATCCCGGACTATTCGATAGCGAGGTTCCTTAACACAAACCATTAGCATGTAGCACAAAATTCGAAAGTGAAGTGCAATACGGTTAATTGAAATCCAACAGTCCAAATCCACTTCCCTCTCCCTATATACATCGCCAAACTCTCTCGCTGCAACCTTTAATGCCGCCGCTGCTCTCCATAGCCTTGCTGCCACCAAGCACTTCACCACCCCGCTGCCTTACTGGCATCGCCTGGCGACGCCCTCCGGCGAGCTCCTTCCCTGCCACTACAGCCTCCCGCCCCATGCGTTTGCCAAAATTTTTTTTGCATGGACATTGTCGCGCACGACGGCCATGTTAGGGACGCCACTGCCCAAAGTCGATGGAATCGACGTCCGAGAAGACGAGCACGGCCTTCTGCATGTCCTCGCCGTCGAGGAACTGGCAGACCTGCCGCATGCTAGGCCGCGCTTCCAGCCACGATTGGCTGCACATGAGGCCGAGCGACAGCACCATCTTCGCCGCCTTCTTGTCGTAGCACCCGTCAAGCCTCTCGTCCATGGAGCGCACCAGGTCGCTCTTGACGCCTAGGTCCCGGACGAAAATAAATGAATCACAGATAAAAATGAAAAATAATTTTTCTAAATTAGACAAAGAAAAATAGAATTGGTGAACCGTAATAGAAAATAAATGAATCAAATCACCAATCTAAATACAGAGCGGAACGACAGAAAAGTAACTGAAATTAAAGAAAAAACAGGCGACAAATTTTTAACAATTCTCTTTAATCAATAGTAATTTTAAGTGGTATCCGGTTCAAAATCAGTGAAATTGAAATTTTAGGTTTAAATTTCATAACAGAAAGCCTTCGGGAGAAAACCTGTTACGGACGACAACCCGATGGGAAGCAATCCTGGCTAGGATTTATTTTTTTGCCATTATATATATATATATATATATATATACCGCTGGAAGTTCGCTATGTTCCTGAAATGTTATCACGAGAGTGCTCGTCCCTTCAGTGCCATCGGATGTCAACTTTGATCCCCTTTTTGCCATTACCGTGAGTCGACCGTGAACTGGCTATTAACTGGAGCACAAAAATACCATTTTGCCCCTGCGTATGTGTGTCTGGGCGTGTTGGACATAGGCAATGAAATGTTGGTGCCATTTTTCCCGCCGAATGTTGACTTGGGCTGCATAAGTAGGGCTACATCTCTTGTCTCTTTCTGATATCCTCTTCCTCATCCCATCTCTTATCTCCTCCAGTGAAGACCATGTCTGAGACATCGAGCTTAGGGAATTAGAGGGCCCTTGCGCTTGCCACTACCAAGCGGGTGGATTGCCCTAACTGCCATGTGAAAGTTAATGTGTTCTAACCATGTTCTACCTCCAGAAAGTACCAGAAGGAGCATAGAACACATTAGCTTGTATAAAGCAGTTAGGGCAATAATCCACCCACCTGGCAATGGCAAGCGAAAATACCCTCCTATTCTCGATAACTTAGACATGGCCTTCACTGGAGGAGACAAAAGATGCAATGAGGAAGAGGATGCCAAGAAGAGACAAGAGATGTAGCCCTACTTATGCAGTCCAAGCCAACATTCGACAGGAAAAATGGGGCCAACATTTCGCTGCCTGTGTCCAGCGCGCCTAGACACACACACAGGGGCAAAATGGTATTTTTGTACTCCAGTTAATGGCTAGTTCACGACCGACCCACGGTAGTGGCAAAAAGAGGACCAAAGTTGAGATCCGGTGGCATTGCAGGGACAAGCATTTTTGTGATAGCATTTCAGAGACATGGTCAACTCTCAGTGGCAAATAATTTTTTTTAACCATATATATATTCATGGAACTAAATGGTTTTAAGCAAAAGGACTCTTTGTCATATGCGTTGATTTGATGTGACCACGATTGAAAAACATGCAAACATTTGTGCCCGGCCTTGCAACTCATGCACATAGATCACTTTAGATAGGACGGCTAGCACCCACCTTACTACCGGCGATACCGTGGTACACACCTAGCACCTCAAGCGAGTGGACGGGTGCGAGCGGCGAGCAGGCGATGACAAGGGTGCGAGCCGACGGCGGGCTACAAAGCCGAGGAGGCGGAGGGTGTGCGAGCCGGCGACGAGCGTCAGGTTGCAGGTCATGCGAAGGGGTGGCTGGCGACAGGGACAAGAGGGTGGTGGGCGTGCGAGTTGGCGGTGAGCTGCAGGGGTCAAACTGGCAGTGAACGCCAGGCTACAGATACGCCAACCGAACAGTGGGCGGCAGGCTGGAAGGGCATCCGCGAGCGGTCGAGCAAACTAGATAAGCGAACATCACGTGTGACCGTGGCTCTCTACACGAGTAAATCGAGAAAACGTACGAAACAGTTGAAATGATATAAATGTATTCGTGTTTTTTCGCATTTATTTGGAATCCTCTCACGTAGGATCCGCGATTTCACGTAAACGAAAGGTCATTTTCATAAAAAACGGAAAAAATAATCTAAACGTAATTAAACTTTTTTTTATCTATCAGGGAAAAACGATCTAAACGTAATTATACTTTTTTTTGGCATTTATTTGGGATCCTCCTCTTAAAAAAATGGTCAGAAGGACCTAACCCTTATAATTTTTTTTTCTGAGAAGTTTTTTACGAATCGACTTGGCTCGCGACTCGCGGCTCGAGCCGGCTTAAGCCGCGAGCCGAGCTGCAGCTCAAAACGCTCACAAGCTGGTATTTCTTTCAAATATAATAGAGGTATTATACCATAAACATACCCTAAAATTTAATCATGGATTAGCCAATAACTGTAGTGTAGACAGCAGATGGAAGGACGTACGAACTATGTAACGCGAGCCATAAATTTCGACCGGCGAATTCTTTCCTCTCAACACCCCTGTTAAGAAGAGCTATTACCACCGCATGTAAATAGTGGAAACACCGCATAAATGTATACCTTCGTATAAAGCTGAGAGAATTGGAGCTCAACCAAGGTGCCACGTCAGCATCCCTCGTGAAAAGGTCTTTCAGAAAATTTGAAATTACGCTTAGGTCCTTCAGTAGGTTTTTAACAAAATAGACCCAAAAAACAAAATTACGTTTAGATCCCTCCGCGGTTTACGTTCAGATCCTCCTGGCGGTTTTTAAAAAAATAGATCAAAAAAACGAAATTATGTTTACCTTTATATAAAGCTGGGAGAATTGGAGCTCAACAAGGGGTGCCACGTCAGCGTCCCTCGCGAAAAGGTTCTTCGAAAAATTTGAAATTATATTTAGGTCCTCTAGTAGGTTTTTAACATGACAGACCCGAAAAATGAAATTACGTTTAGGTCCCTCTGCTGTTTACGTTTAAGTCCTCTCGACAGTTTTAACAAAATGGACCCGAAAAACGAAATTACATTTAAGTCCCAAGAAATCGGGTTTTAGCATACTGGACCCGAAAAAATGAAAGTACGCTTAAGTCCCTCCGCGGTTTTCTCCCAAAAAAACCCCGCAGATTCGCCGACGGCTCCTAACATCCTATTTTTTAAAAAAACCCAAGAAAATCAAAATTACACAAAAAAACAAAATTACGTCTAGATCCCTCCATGGTTTTCTCCGAAAAAAATTCCACAGATTCACCGACAGCTCTTAGCAATTCATTTTTAAAAAAACTAAGAAAACCGAAATTACGCAAAAAAACAACATTTTCGCAGATTCGACGACGTCCCCTAGCGACCCATTTTTTTTAGAAAAACGAGAAAACCGATATTGCATAAAGACCCTCGCGCAAATTCGCTAACGACTCCTAGCTAGCACATTTTTTAAACCCCCCCGGAAAAAATGAAAATATGTTCGTGTCCTCGTACCTTTTCTTTATAGGTAACCGTCGGACTAAGTTTCGCATCACACAAAAAGGACCCGTGGTACCACAAATTCGCCGATAACTCCTAATTAGCATATTTTTGAAAAAACCCACCGAGAAAAAACGAATTTTCGTTTACGTCCTCGTACCCTTTTTTTAAGAAATATCCGTAGGACCAAATTTCGCACGGCGTGACGTAGCGTGCGACCCTGGTTACCTTTTTCAGAAATAACCGTCGAACCAAATTTCGCACGGCGCAGCGTAGTGCGCGACCCTGGTTAGTATATATGACACACCATATAGTATACAACATACTTACGTTCAATTGCATGTTAAATTGTATTTTAATTGTCCTTCCAAATATCATCCATCTTGGTAACATGTTGTTTGCATCAAAATTTGACAAGATATAACCGATTTGTAAGGCTGAGGATAAAATTGGGTATTTCTGACTGATATCAGTTAAGAAAGGGATAAGTTAAGTAAAAGATGGAATTGTGACCGATATTATTTCAAAGATGGAATTTTGTGAAGAGGTCGACATGGATCTCGATTGGCAACGCATCGGAGAAGAATACGATCGGCCTATGCACTATAAAAAAGGGATCTAGGGTAGCAGAACCCAACAACAATCAATCAAACAACTCGTATCTACTTTTATCTATTTTTCTTGTCAACTAAGAGAAGTCTTGTAATTTAGACCTTCTGTAATTCGCCGTTGATCAATAAAATTGCGCATCGCCGATTGTTGATCTTCTCCGATTACGCTACGTTTGGTTTTTCTCCGATCTTGTTGGCATCGCCTTTTCAAGAAAATCTACCTTTATCAACTATCTGATCAGCTCTAACAAGCTGTTTAGACTTATTATTACTTGCAATTTAATCGATTCTAAGTAGCTAATTAGATTTTTTGCTGATTATCACGTTAGATCGGCTTTTAGCGTATTTTTCATCTATCTTACCGATTGCATCATCAAACCAGCTGGCATATCTCGAACCCAAGGTTCAAAATTTCGGCGAAATTTCGGATTTCGGACCACCCCGAAATCTCATGTACCGGCCCGGGAAAAAAATTAAAAAATTTGAACTTGCTACAGTAAAATCCGAAATTTCGTTTTTTGAGGCGAAATTTCGTGTTTTTTTTGCCGGTTTTGAAAGTTTTAGGGCCGGATTTCACCGGATTTGGTCCAATAACCCTTAGGAAAGTCATCTCCTATGAAAATTTGTTGAAAAACTTAATTTTTTAAACATTTTAAATTTTTTGCAGAAACACTGTCAGATTTTTATAAAATTGTACAAGCATGATAATAATCTGAAAATTTTATGGTACTATCCTTAGTATATTATAATCATACATAAAAAATTTCAAAATAATTTAACTTCATTAGTTATCTTTAAAAAATCAAAAACAGAATGAACATAATTGGGACAGTTATATTGTCATTTTATAAATCTTCTTGAGTGTGATTATGATCTAAATTTTTTTTGAGAGATTAATAATTGACTCAGTAATATTATATAAAATTTTCAAAAAATTTCAACTTTGTTTGTTTGGTCAATCAAATCTTGTAAGCATTGAACTTCGTTTGTTATATTATATTTCAAAAATCAAAAAGAAAAGAACATAAATGGTAATGTGCCTGGTAAGAATTTTATAAATTCACTGGAGTGTGATCATGAATCACAATTTTTATGGGATATTAAGAATTTTCTTATCACCATTCTTTAAAATTTTCAAAAAAATTTATGGTTTACATAATTCTTCATTTTGTTCAAGTTTGCCGGTAAGCCTTTTAACATGGCAGTAGTACTGTTCGAATTTTAAAAAATTCATACAGTTTGATCATCATCTGAAAATTTTACGAGAGCATTATAGATACATCATAACCATGCACAAAAAATTTCAACAGTTTCTAACTTCATTTGTATCATTTTCCATTCGGATCAAACTTGTCGGTCAGTATTCTATCAGGACAGCGCCACTCTCCGAATTTTTAAAAAATCCTCACATGTGATAATCAGCTGAAATTTTTATGAGAACATTAGTTATGGATCATAACCATGCACAAAAAATTTCAACAGTTTATAACTTGATTTGTACAATTTTCCATTCCGATCAAACTTGTCGGTCAGTGTTTTATCAGGACAGTACCACTCTCCGAATTTTTAAAAATTCCTGAGATGCGATAATCAGCTAAAAGTTTTGTGAGAACATCAGCATTGTGTCAGGAACCTCCAAAAAAAATTTCAAAAATTTTCGATAATATTTAGACCACTTTTCAGCCAGTGCAAAAAACCCGAAATTTCGGAAATCTCGCCCGAAATTTCGGGTTTTTTCGCCGAATTTCGGTTTTTTTTCCGGATTGGACCGGATTTGAATTTTCAAATTCAAATTTTGTCTGAAATAATTCCGAAATTTTGTTATCCGGCCTGGGGCGAAATTTATTCCGAAACCGAAATTTGAAACCTTGCTCGAACCTCTTAAACCCGGTGTTCACGTGTGTTTAAGCCTATCAATCCGTCATATTATTTTTCGGCGCCGGCACATGTTAATTAATTTGCCCAAGATTCACAGTATTTTCCAAGCAAAAAAACCTAAAGTCGTGGCATAAGAGCATCTCTAAAATTTAGAACTCTCCAAAGGCTAGATTTAGAGAACTCTCCAAAAAATACCTCTCCATATCTCCTTCCTCTCCAACAGCACTCTTCATATCACACTCTCTATTTTCTCTCTCCTATATTCTAATCATATTCTACATAACCGTCATAACAGCAACCGTTTTTTTACCGTTAAATTCAAACAGCTATATTTGAATGCGGAAATTTAAAAATTGAAATTTATTGTGACGACCACATTGTAACGGTTATCTTTGAACGGGTAAATTCGAACATCTATATTTGAATGTGGGAATTTTAAATTTAAATTTTCCTGTAACGGTCATGTTGTAACGGCCAAGAATTTTAAATTTGAATTTTCCTGTAACAGTCATGTTGTAACGGCCAAAAATTTTAAATTTGAATTTTCCTATAACGGTCATGTTGTAACAGCCAAGAATGTTCAACCTGTTCCTTTATTCGGTGTGCTTGGTTTATCTGAACATTAACCTAAATGAGTAAAATCAATATCAGATGGCTACCATAATATCCACCACTAAAATGGTGTGCTAAATTATACATTAGGAAAACAATCCAGTCATCACATTTACATACAACAATGTTAATTGTACTCATCTGGGTTTATTGTAGTACAACAAAGCATAATGAAGACCGGAAGTATAAACTTGAAAACAAGCAGCTTAACAAAGGTTTATTTCTGATAAACACTATATTTCTATACAAGATCAACGTAATAGGTATCACCATTGCAATTGTAACATAGCCTCCTCACGCAACAAATAGACAAGCAAAAGGGACTTTTTCCCCAAAAATGAAAAACCATTTTCTTCAGAAAAAATATGTAAACTGTCACACACTCATACTGCATACCTCCAAGATATTTGCTTTTCTAAATTGAAATCTTTTGGGCATCTGCTAGCCTGTAACGCAAATGATTGCAGAAGATAAAATTCTAGGAGAACATATGATAAAAAGAAGACAACATGAAAGTGCAGACATATGAATTGAGTGATCTGTTACCTCAAATCTATTCCAGGAGGTGCCACAGCATGAAATGAACCAAGCTCTGTAGGTTCATAGTTTGGGTTTTGATCTTCACGACTCTCCTTAGCACGATCTCGGTACTTGGGTGTCCCTGGTTCTTCTTTCTTCTCATCTCTGCATGGGAAAATCAAAGAGAATGAGGTTTGCCGAAAGAATTTAATAGCAGGAAAGGTACGTTGGAGGTAGTTATAGTTTGCATCTGATTTATCATGATTCATGACCACTTCCTGATTTCACATGATTACAGATTCCAAAAATTTGCATGCACAGCCGCATAAAGTGTTTGAATTATGCCCACTGTCACTATCAGGTATTCTAGTACCCATGAAACAATCCCCAAAAATGTGGAGGAGAGTACAAATCCTAGATATTTGTAGGCTCCCTTGATTCAGTGTTTTAACCATATAAACATGGTTCTGTTGCAGCACCAACTCATGACCCATTTATACTAGAGAGTAGAAAATATCGTAAAGAAAATTAGTAGGTTACAGACACAGATAATGGCAGCTATATGAGCACCATAATCATGGTTGTAGTTAAGCCCGTGTATTGCAGCAATCCGACTAGGCGATTATAAGGGTTAGTTTGCAACAAAAATAGGCCTCAGTCACTCATTCTATTTGAATACTTCATGTAATCATACTATCAAGAGTTGCAACTTTACTCAATATCTCTTCCACAGTATATGCATCAGAATTCAGAAATTCCAAACATAAATAAAATTCCCCTTTTAAAAAGTTAAGCCAAACATTAGTTACAGACTTCCAGAAACCAAAAATAAACAGCAAAAGTGGGGGATTACTAACAAGCACTAACTAGGTACCTTGATTCCAAAATACACAGCTTTTGTTGCCCCACGAATCAACACAAAAAAAGCCAAACAAAACTATATATATCTTTGAACAAAGTGACCAGTGCTATTCATCTAATCCCAAAAACCCATGCTGGTAGCAATTGCGCAAAACGAATCGAAAACAAAGATATAGATAGGCACTCACTTCGGTTGCATCATCTTCTCCTTGTAGTAGTTCTTCTTCGATGACATCTTCTCCGATTAGACTGTATCCCTAGAAGCCAAAGCCAAACAGAATATTAGATTAAATCCCTAACGAAGTGAAGGGAATCGCACGAGGGAACAACAAGATGTGAGGTGGTAGTGGAGAGGAGTTAGGGGCCGTACTGGCAGCGGAAAGGAGCTCCGGCGGCGGCGTGAACAACCGCACCAATCAAACGATCCAGTCGGGAGGGTAATCGGGATGGCTTCAAGTTCGAGTCGTGCGGCGTCGAGACCGTGAGGCGTCGGCGCGAGGCGTGCAGCAGAGCGGAGGCCGCCAGGCCCGAAGGCTGAGACACCGCCGAGCGGGGGAAACGTCCTGGAAAGATTGGATGGGGAAGCGGAGCATAGCCCTGCGAGGGCTCGTCGCGCGCTGCCAGTCGCCGGTGCCGGGGGAGAGGAAGCTGCGTCGGGGAGACGAAGCCTCCGGGGGCTTGCTTCCGGCTCCTCTCTCCTCTCGCGCCGAACGGAACCGTCCCTGCAGTCGCGCGAAGTCCTCTCTCCTCTCGCGCCTCGCCGGATAGCGAGCGGAGAGAGAATTGCTAAATGTAGCGAGTCTCTCTCCGCTCGCTAAAAATGGGGACGACGGCGAGTCTGTTGGAGCTACAGATTTCTCATGAATTGGTAAAAAATGAGATATGGAGCTTGATAGAGAGGTTTTTGAGACAGGGTTCAAAATTTCGGCGAAAAAAAAATTATTTTTTTTGAAATTGCTACAGTAAAAAACCGAAAATTCAGGTTTTTTTTTTGCCGAAATTTCGTGTTTTTTTTGACCGGTTTTGAAAGTTTTAGGACCGGATTTGGTCCAATAACCCTTAGTAAAGTCATCTCCTATGAAAATTTGCTGAAAAACCTAATTTTTAAATATTTTAAAATTTTGGCAGAAACACTGTTAGATTTTTATAAAATTGTACAAGCTTGATAATAATCTGAACATTTTATGGTACTATCCTTAGTAGTTTAGGATCATACATAAAAGATTTAAGAATAATTTATCTTTATTTGTTATCTTTAAAAAATCAAAAATAGAATGAACATAATTGGGACAGTTATATTGTCAGAATTTTATAAATTTTCTTGAGTGTGATTATGATCTAAATTTTTTTTGAGGGATTAATAATTGACTCAGTACCATTATATAAATTTTTAAAAAAACTTAAAATTTGTTTGTTTGGTCAATCAACTCTATGTAAGCATTGAACCTCGTTTGTTATATTATATTTCAAAAATCAAAAACAAAAGGACATAAATGGTACTGTGCCTTGTAAGAATTTTATAAATTCACTGGAGTGTGATCATAAATCACAATTTTTATAGGATATTAAGAACTTCCTTATCACCATTCTTCAAAATTTTCAAAAATTTTTATGGTTTACATAAGTTTTCATTTTGTTCTAGTTTGCCGGCAAGCCTTTTAACATGGCAGTAATACTGTTCGAATTTTTAAAAATTCATACAGTTTGATCATCATCTGAAAATTTTATGAGAGCATTATAGATACATTATAACCATGCACAAAAAAGTTCAACAGTTTCTAACTTTATTTGTACCATTTTTCATTGGGATCAAACTTGTTGGTCAGTGTTCTATCAGGACAGCGCCACTCTCCCAATTTTTAGAAATTCCTCACATGTGATAATCAACTGAAATTTTTATGAGAATATTAGTTATGGATCATAACCATGCACAAAAAATTTCAATAGTTTATAACTTGATTTGTACCATTTTCCATTCCGATCAAACTTGTCGGTCAGTGTTTTATCAGGACAGTACCACTCTCCGAATTTTTAAAAATTCCTCAAATGTGATAATCAGCTGAAATTTTTGTGAGAACATCAGTATTGTGTCAGAAACCTCAAAAACAATTTCAAAAGTTTTCAATAACGTTTAGACCACTTTTCAGCCAATGCAAAAAAAACCCCGAAATTTCGGGTTTTTCGCCGAATTTCGGGTTTTTTTTTTCGGATTGGGCCGGATTTGAATTTTCAATTTCAAATTTCATCCGAAATAATTCCAAAATTTCGCCGAAATTTTGAAATTTCGTGATCCAACCTGGAACGAAATTTATTCCGAAACCGAAATTTGAAACCTTGTTCGGAGATGCTCTAACACATGCACATTATCCGAAATTTGAAACCTTGTTCGGAGATGCTCTAACACATGCACATTATCCATGATCACCAGTATTCAGTGCACGCACTGCGTACTGATCGGTTGGTCAGAAGTAGCAGGAGCTTTAATATTCGCAGCTGCTCATCTGACAAGTGTATTGCAGCATCCACATGCTGCTTAATTGGACGGCCGAGATTTATGGTGCGACCAGAGGCCACAGTGCTGCGGCGTGGCAGGTGACTTTTGGCGGTGACACGTTAACTTTGACTGATCAGGTCCTACATGTTTACTCATTCACGAATCACGAGAGACTTTTAGCTAGCTGGATATTCTAGGCTTTCGTTCTTTGAAGCAATTATTAATTGTTTGGACACAGTTAGTAGTTAAATTTCACTTTAGTTTATAGAGTAATCTCTTCCCCGTTACTATATAAGTACGTGTGATTCTAGCTTTCATTAGTTTTAAAAAAAAATACATGTCATCCTATAATTTCGAGATGATTTTTTATCATTTTTTTCCTTATATACTCTTGTCTTTAGTTATTTACAACGCCATTTACTCCCTTTGGTCACAAATAGTTGTCGTTTTGGACATCGACTCTGTTTCCAAAATATGGCTTTGATCATTAATTTCTATTATAATATATTTATAAAATCTAATAAAATTATAACATTATCAAAGTACTTTTCAAAACAAATCCGCATATATAATTTTCATATATCCAATTTAAATATTTAAAAAGATATAACCAATCAAAGTTTGCATCTTTGTCCAAAACGAATATATTTATGACTAGAGGGAGTACTACCATAAACTATAATAAGATATACCATCAAAAGAAAAAATAAGTAATCTAATGAAGAGGGAGTAATGTAGTCTTTTATACATGTGTCTTGGTGAAAGTGCAATATCTTATAATGACATCTATTTATGAATAGAGGGAGTAGCTTCCTTGTGCAATTGACATATACTCCCGCTGGTTAGGAATTATTATCGTTTTAGAAATTAATATAGTCTCTAAAACATAATTTTGACCAATAATTTCTATTATAATATATTTATAAAACCCAATAAAATTATATATTATGAAAGTATTTTTCGATACAAATCTACACATATGATTTTTATGTATTCAATTTAAATATTTAAAAATATATTGATAATCAAAATTTTAAAAGTTTAACTATACCTATATTTAAAACGATAACTATTTGTGACCAGAAGACTGTATTTTTCAGACGAGTTCACACTAGTATTGTTCAAACCTTCTTCACCGTGAAAACTTTATGAAATCCATGTGTACAAGTTTACAAAAATTCTTAAAAAATTACCATATGTAGGGGAGGTGAGCTTCTACAATCCTGCAAAATCTAAAGACCAAAATTAATCGTATGTGAAAAATATGAAAAAGACAACCAGCGATATAAATAGTGAAAATCACTATTCAATCCGAATTTGTTTTTTTCATATCTTTCAAAAGCGATTGGGTTTGGTTTTCAAATTTTGCAGGATAGTAGATGCTCACCTCCCCTACGTATGGTAATTTTTTGAAATTTTTTGAAAATTTGTACACATAGATTTCATAGAGTTTTTATAGTAAAAGAGGTTTTCACTAGATATGTTGCCACACACACACATATATATAAGTACTATTCTGTAGTTGCGTATAGTTTAAACAATTCTAAGCACTCATTAGTTTTGCAGTATGATCGAGCTGAGCTATTCCACTAATTCGTGTCCACCATGTAACACAAGAATAGGAGCATTTATTGACGTAAATAACAAGTTTCAAAAAATTTGAAAGATTAATCATTCAAAATTGATTTGCATGCATGTGCGTGACCGAGAGATACAAAGATGTATATATTAGCATACATTGCGTGCGTTGCCTAATTATACATGAATATGTTTTTTCTTTGTTTTAGCCATAACTTTTTATTCGCAGCTTTGATTCACGAACGAATTTTATCATTAGATTACTGATGACGAGAGGAACAAAATGATATAATTCTCGCTAATAAACGTCACATAAATCAGTTTTTACTGCCAAATAAACATCAATTTACTACTGCATGATAGTAAAATCAATATAGAATGTAGTACTTTCTATATATAGATGTAGTAAAATCTGTTGCTAGCTAGCAAAATTACTGTTTATTAGCGAGAGTTATATCATCTTGTTGCTGTTATCATCAGTAAGCTATTGGTAAAAAGCGTTTGTGCATCGAAGCTGTCAATAAAAAGTTATGGCTAAATAAAAGAAAAAACATATTCATGTTCAAATAAGGAAACACATTACTAGTGACCCATGACCGAATAGTAAAAATGTATTCTGTAATGTGTTTTCTAGCTTGTACATTAATCTATGTATTCTTTGATTTGGCCATAATTTTTTATTGACAGTTCCGATTCATGAACAGTTTTCACCAGTAGCTTACTAACGACAAGAGCAACACACTGATATAAGTCTCATCGTATAAACCAGAATTAACTATCCGTATATATAGATATTACTATCGGTATACATAGATTTTACTATCAATACACACGGAGTTTATTAGCGAGACTTATATCATTATGTTGATGTCGTTAGTAAAAACCGATCGTAAATCGGAGTTGCCAATAAAAAGATATAGCTAAATAAAAGGTAACACGATTCATGTACAAACTACAGGACAGATTTTCTAGTCGGTTGGGCTTGGACGATTTGAACATATTTACTAGTCGACCAATATAATATATTTTTATTTACTAATATAGAGCAAGATATTACGGGGTTGTACATGTAGTGTTACCGATATAATTTCTGGAATGATTTACTGTTGTTTTTCTGTTCGGTTGCGCACGCTGCTAGTTTTTCCATACGCTATAGGCCGATGGGCTAAAGGCATATTTTCTCAGACATTGCTATATATAGCATTGGCGATAAGAAATTAGTCCCATATCGCTTGCGGATGTTCGTCAATACCTGTTTATATTGCCAAACTAGCATGATTCTCTCAATCAAAGTGATATGTGTAATGTTAGTAAGGGTAGGGCTATATCTGTGGACCTCGCTGAACTATGTGCTGGTGGTGATGGATTCGGGCACCTTACCTTTTAACACCACGATCACTTTTGCGCATTTTTTTACTGACAATCGTTGATGATTTTACAAACTCGAACAACAGAGTTTACTACCGTGTAATTTTTTTGTATGCTATTGTCGCACATGCATGATTTTTCTATCGTGCTTTTTACCCTGTACTATAGTGAAAAATTGTAACTTTACAAGCCATCTCGTACAATACCTTTAGTACCATCGAAATAACATTTTTACTTACGTGCATTCAATCATTTTTTTCATGTGTGACACACATGCATAATTTTACTAACGATCTTATGACCTTTTACTTGCTGTTTCATTTAATTTACTACTATGCACTTTACGTTGTACTATCATCAACATATTTTACTACCTTCCTGAAAGGACAGGGGATGTTGCCTAGAGGGGGGGTGAATAGGCGAATTAAAATATTTAAAACTAAATGCAGCGGAATAAAAAATTTGCAGCTAAATAAAATCTCCTGAAAGTCTAAGTTCGGAGTGTCCGGGATTTTTATCCGGATATCAAAATATCCGGACTGTCTGGTTCGAGTCCGGATACTCGGATTGGATCCGAGGACTCAGCCGGAGTGTCCGGACTTATCTCCTGATACTCAAATGTCCGGACTATCCGGTTCGAAGTCCGGATACTCGGATTTAAGACCTCGAAATGAGATTTTAAATCCTGCAATTTTTCAACAATCTACTTGAATACAAAAGATCTAAAAGCTATCGTGCACTTGGGGAAATTGTAGATCTGGAGCCAAACACAACAAAAGAGTAGATCGGGCAATTTCAAGATTCAAAATCAAATACTAAAGCATGAGTAAGAAGCAAACTTGGAGACGATGATTTTTCACCCGAAGTTCGGATCCTTGAGGGGATCCTACGTCTCCGCTGAGGCGGCTCGGTCACACTTGAGCCGGGGTCTCTTTCAACCCTCTTCCTCCCGATGTTGCACAAATGCACTCGCCGGTCTTCACTCCTTTGATTCCTTCCCTTACGGAGGCGGAATCGGCCTTCACAAACTTCCCACGGCCAACCACACAAAGCTCGGTGGCTCGTGGCGACCTCCTAGCCGCCTAGGAGTCCTCAACCTCCAAGAGTAACAAATGCTCACGAAGAACAAGCTTGAGATGAAATCAAGTGCTCAAACAACTCAAATCTCACTCAACCTAGCACCTCACTCCTCAAACTCTTCCCAACCCTTCTCACCAAGGGGATCACTTAGATCTAAGGGTAAAGAGGTGTTTTGGGGGCTCAAGAACAAGGGTATAGCACCTCTAATCAATGGGAACACAGCCACTTTGAAGTGGGGAAGAAGGGGGCTTTATATAGAGGTCCCTAAAAACTAGCCGTTGGAGACAGCCGCACACAACCCGGAGACTCCGGACTCAAGTCCGGATAGTCCGGACTAAATAAGAAAGGCTAACAGAGAGACCCAACCCGGAGAGTCCGGAAAAATGTTCGGATAGTCCGGAATGTCCGGATAGTCCGGACTCAACCCGGATAGTCCGAACAGCACGGAGCAACCCGACGAAAATGAGCATAACTTTTCACTCCGGACTCCGATTTCAGTGATTTTGGACTCTATCAAAAGCTAAGAACGAGGGCTACACAACTAACAAGGTCTCACTACCCAAAACTCAAAGGATAAACACAGATATCACAAAGAATCCAAGGGAGACCTACAACCCTCACTTTTCGGCACCACCAACACCACTCTCTTTCTAAGATTCACAAGGATGGATCACTTGAGCACTTGACACATCTAAAAGTCATTCGACATCGCATCCCTCTTAATAGTACGGCAATCCTTAGACTCAAAATAAATCAAAGATAATATAAGTCTAGAAATAGTCACTTGCCGTCTTCTATCTTGATGTCGATGCATGAAGACCTTCACCATATAATTGATGACATCTTCGCCTTGTCCAACTCGACTCGATTCACCTCATGAGACTCTCGTCCTATCAACCTTGACTTGATCATCCTCTCTGACGATCTCCACGCCAAGTCGCTCTTGACTTAGTCCTCAACTCTTGGTGACACCGCCGCCTTGTTGACCTCGACAATGATCATCCTCCAAGATACCTTGGTCATCATACACAGACGGGACCTAATTCTTTCCAAACTACTCATGAAAGACATTAGTCCCAAAAGCTCAATAGATATGAACAAATTGATATTTGTGAGCAATTGATTACAACAAGTGTTTCATAAAAAGAAGCACAACATAACTGGAAAAACTTGACATAATAAATGTTCTCTACTAAGTACATCATGATGAATATGTAATTGATCTATATGCACTAGAGAGATAATTGCCAATATGATGAATCAATTAAATCATGGCAAGGATCACAGTCTTTACTTAAATGAAGCACATGATAGAATGTACACGAATTGTACATGTGCAAATAATATTTGGAATAAGAGTAAATATGTGATCCAACACTAGATTAAACTTCACTAAGAGAATTGCATGAGAAGCTATACAACTAAAACATGCATGCACCAAGTCAATCTATAGCAATACGAAGTTTAACTCTAGTTAATACATGCATACTAAAAACAAAGCACATAATGAACTCAAATGAATATATATGCATAAATAAATATGACATGAACCAATGTGCATATATATAATCAATATGCTACTTGGAGTTCACTATGCATTTGCACAAAAGGAATGCAATAACAAATATAGAATAGATACCAAAATTGCATACCTTATCTTTGCTTAACCATCCCACTTGATTTTCCTCTAAATAGATGAGACTGATACTCAACTAGGCAATAACAAGTTAGTCTCATAGCAATATAATCATATTAGAGGTTTGTCATTTGCTAAGCACTAAGTTAAGCATTTACTTAATTGCATAGATTGTCATTATGAGTGTTTGTCATTAATCACCAAAATAACATAAGTGCCTAGATGCACTTTCACTTCCACACCACGATACTTACAAACGAGCCTTATAGTGTATAATATATGAAAATCATATGTACAAGTTTTGAAAAACTCTCAAACAATTACCATAAGTATAGGAGGTGAGATTCTACATTCCTGTAAAATTTGAAGACCAAAATCATTCTCATTTGAAAGATATGAAATTAACAAGCGCTAATCAATGATGAATAGTAAATTTGTTCTTTTCATATCTTTCAAATGCAAGAGATTTTGGTCTTCAAATTTTATAGAGTTGTAGAAGTTCACATCCCCTACGTATGGTAATTTTTTGAGAATTTTTCAAAACTTGTACATATGTTTTTTACCTACTTTACGTGATAAAGGTGATGTATACGCATGATCCCTTAACCTGTCTGTTCTGGACCTGAATTAATTAACTAGAGTTTTTATTCGGCTGAACTTATAATGTTAGCACTGAATCGCAAATCTCAAAACAACACTATCATTAGTTATACTAAAAATTACTATCTCAAAACACTACTACAGAAAGGCTTATATTAGACGCCTCATCACAGACGGTTCCTCAAAACAGTCTGTGATGATAAACATCACTGACGGTTTTATATTGAAACCGTCAGTGACATTATCACAGACGGTACTCTACAAAAACTGTCAGTGATATACATCAATGTCACAGACGGTTTTAGTTAAAAATCGCCTGGGAAGATATCACAGACGGTTGTAATATCACGTATTGTCCCAGACGGTTTTGTAATAAAACCGTCTGTCATATATCACAGACGGTTTTATTATAAAATCGTCTGGAATGCTATGTTTATCATTGACGGTTTTTCTATAAAACCGTCTGTTATATCTCTCAACAATATAAAATACAGAGGCCCGAGCCACTTGGTGCATTTTAGGGTTTCGGGATCTATTTTTATTTGGTCATACAATAAGTACGTGAGGCGATTTGGTAAAACAAGACCGTTGATTTTGAAGGGTGATTGAGGATCCATTTGATTTTGGTGATCTAAGGTTAGTAATGGTGTCTAATTGCAGTATGTTCAAGATCTAGCTTGTTAAGGATGGAATTTGATGATTTTTTAGATTTAGCTTGTAGATTCATGTGTTCTTTCTATATAAGGGTAGTAATGGGTTTTAATTGCATTATATTCATGATCTAGCTTGGTAAGGAGATAATTTGAAGAGAGATTAATTGTATATAGATGTAGCTTGTAGATCCTTGTACTATTCTTTTCTATATTTAAGCAGGTTAATTAGTATATAATTTCTTATATTCTAATTAATTGCTTTATATTCAAGATATTACTTAGAAGAGAAATTTGAAGATTGTTTAGATCTAGCTAGCTTGTAGGTCCATGCATGTGCAAGTTCTTTGTGATCAAAGGTTAGGAATTGGTTAAATCTAACTGCATTATTATATATATATATATATATATAAGATTTAGGTAGCTAGTTTGGTAAAGAGGGAATTAATTTAAAGATTGTGTTTAATTAGATATGTAGCTTGTAGATGCATTTGTTTGTTTTGTTCGAAGGTAGTAATTGGTTATAATTTAGCAATGTGTGCATAAGAACACCTAGTACGTACTTTAATATTTAACACTAAATGCTATATGCTTGGCGTAGATGGACCAAAGCTGGATGTACACTAAGAACCGTGTGAGTGCCGAGTAAATTAATAGCGTCTCCGCTTTTAGAAGAGCTGCAGAAGAGGATATGTTTAATAAGGGGGTGCAGTTTATGTCTTGTCCGTGCATTGACTGTGAGAATTTGAAGATGTTTCGAAACTTTTCGCAGATCGAAGCACACTTAATTATGAGGGGTTTCAAAAGGGGGTATACATGTTGGACCAGTCACGGTGAAGAGCAGGAGATACAGGAAGCAGGTAGTATTAACATGGTCGATGAAGTCAATGATATGTCGGATGATCATATCAATTGTGATTCCGGTGAGGATAGGTTGCAAGAAGATAATCTGAATCAGATGCTGCGCGATGTAGAAGGGAACCATGATGATAGAGAATATGGTAAATTCCGGGGCTTGAAGGAGGACTCGGAGAAACCTTTGTTCCCAGGCTGCAAGTCGAAATACACAAGGTTGTCATCCGTGCTTGAACTGCTGTAATTGAAAGCAAGCAACGGTTGGTCCGATAAGAGTTTCACAGCGCTGTTACGTTTATTGGCGGACATGCTTCCCGAAGGAAACGAGTTGTCGACAACCACCTACAAAACTAAGAAGGTTCTTTGCCCCTTGGGAATGGATGTAGAAAGAATACATGCATGTTCGAACGACTGTATCCTCTACCGCAAAGAGTACGCGAACTTGCACATATGTCCTGTGTGCAACGCATCTTGGTACAAGCGTAAGAGTCATTCGGATGATGACAGCGAGGGCATCCAGGTGATGAAAGGACCTCCTGCTAAGGTGGCATGGTATCTGCCTATAATTCCTCGTTTGAAGTGTTTGTTTGTGTAATAGCCTCAAAAATTATAAAATAAAGAAAAATGAATTAAAAATCTTTTGTGTATTATTTCTGAAATTTCTGGTTTTACTGAATATTGTTTTGGCTTTTCTTAATACAAGAAAGTGAAACAAAGAATATAATAAATGGAAAAGGTAAAAAGTAAAAATGCCAAGTTAATAAAAATTTACCAAAGTCACAATAAAAATCTGAGTGCTCTCCACAGCTTGTTTAAGTTGGTGGAAGAGTTGGGATAATTAAAATAATATTTAATTAAAGAAAATCATGTGCAAGGAAATCAGGGTAAAAATGGTAAAGTAATTTGGTAAAAATCTGTGTAAGTTATCCTGACCCAGTATTTTTACCTTGCCGACACCAACACAGTTTAAACATCCAGTAAAAATATCAATAATTTACTAATTCATTTCATAATTTTAAAAATTCAGAAACAGTGAAGAAATAAATTGGAAAACAGTAATGTCAGAATTTTTAAAAATTAAATATTAATAATTAAAGTCTGTAATTTTTTCATAAGGAGTAGAGTACCATTTCAAACTATCATAAAAAGTTTTGTAAAATATTAACTCCATTTAAATCACAAATTAAATGAAAAACCGAATGGGCAATGCAGCAACAGTTGCATTGTCAGAATTCTCTAAAAATCTATATGTATCATAAAATAGATAAATTTTCCAGGAAGCTGATAATATCCTTGCCGACCTATGGTAAAATTTTTATAAAATTTGGTGTCTTTTTGACCGTCGAAACCGCCGTTGAAACCCCGTTCGGTCCTGAGCCTTCGCCAGACTTCTTTTCCCGCTCTTGCTGACGTGTGGGCCCGGCCTGTCAGTGAGCCACTTCAGCCGACAGCCGCTGCCATCCGCCCTCGTGTCGGCGTCTCACCGCGTTCTTCTCCCCTCCTCTTCTCTCTCGCAATGACGACCTTCTCGGTTTTTCTCGCACCCGCGTCCAAACCGACTTCCTCTCCCTATATAAACCCCTCTCGTCTCGTTGCAGTCGACCTAGCCGTGTCCCTGAGAAGCCATTCCGCTGCTGCTTTGGTCTTCTTCTTCGGCGACGGCAAAAACCCGAAAGAGGGCAAAACTCCAAATCTCCTGCCACAAACCATTCCAACCCAATTAAGCCGCCAAGCTCCTCGTGCCTCCGTGAACTCGCCCCAAGCCCCTACGGCTCTTTCTTCCCCATGAGCTTCTTCGCCGTGATCTTCTTCCGCCGCCGCCGCGCACGGTGAGAACCTTCCTCCGCCGCTCATTCTTTGAACCAAAGCCAGAAATGGAATCCTTGAGACTCACTGATGCTTGTAGTAGTGATCTTCAAGCTCGGGATTTGCTAGTTCGTCGCGTCGCCGGTTGGCCGTGAGTACCGCCGCCCCTCGCTGGTGACGACCGCCTTTCCGGCCGTCTCCGACCCCCGCGAAGCCTCCCCTGGGTTCGCACGGATGCGCTGGTGCCTCTGGTGGAACCCATTCCGCCGCTCTGGCACCGGTTCACCGCCGGAGCGAAGCTTGCGTGCTGCCTGGTCATCGCTTGCTGGGCGGGTTGTCACCGACACGCTTAGCGCGATCTTTGCGTCCTACCATCTGGGCCCGATCGGTCAGCCTCTGGCGCCGAGCCGCGTCGTCGCCAAGCGGGCCCGGCTAGTCGATCGCACGCCACAGCGTCGATCGTTGTCGCGTGGACCAAATGGCCACTCGCTCGCGTCTTGTTGTCTTCGCATCGACATGCGGACCCGCTTTGTCGACCTCGCGAACCCGAAGTCGGCACCACAGCGTCGGCGCCGGTCACGACAAGGGCCCCAGCTTGTCGGCGCCTCGACGGCTTCCGCCTAAAAGGAAAGCACACTTTCCACTTTCGGCAGTTTTCTGATTTTTAGTATTTATTCAAAACCTAAAGATTCAAATAGCTATAACTTTTGAATCACTTAACCAAATTTGATGAAATAAATTTATAAATTCATCTAAAATCCAGTAGATTCAGAATATGCAAAAATATTTCAGAATTTAATTTTATTTGAAATTCGAATTTAAATTCAAATGAAAGGTTAGAAATATGTCATACATGAAAATGTTGCAAATGACCTCCAAATGTAGTAAAATAAATTTTGTTAGAATCCTTGTAATATCAGGAACCAGAATCTGTAAAAATATTTAGGGTGTGTTATAAGAAAAGTTTAAGCTATAAAATGAGTGGTAAATAATGCAATAATGGTTTAAATAAATTAAATCTTTAAATTACAAACGAGAAAAAAATAACTCATGTAACCATTGCTGAATTTGTGAAATTATTTTATTTGAATATTTCCATCTGATTTCTTTTTGGCCTTATTGAAATTTGGTATTTACTATATGTCGCCATACGACGTGTAGAATCCGACGAACCCGGTGTATTCGATGACCAGGAGTTCAAAATTGAGGATAATCAACAAGGCAAGCAAAACCCCTTTGATCATATTGATCCCAGTTTTATAAATGATTTCATTAAATGTTTTATTGCATACTTTATTTTATTAAAGTCTGCTATCTTTCGGGTAATGGTAGTTGTACCAGTAGAATTATGGAACTTCCTTGATAAGTAGAAAATTGTGAACCTTGAAAACCCTAGAATAGCTTAGACAATATTTAATGTCAATCTGGGTTACTCACAGTAGTGACATGCTTAGCCAAGCTTAAATGAACGTAAAACTATGACATGATTAAAGACTTTGGTTACGACATTTAAATGAGTACGACCATTTTTGTGATTGGTATTTTGGTTGGAAAATGAAAATAAAACTATAGTTTAGATGCGGGCAATTATTGGCAATAGCCGGTTGTGCATGTCTTGCACGTAGTATAGGGTGGAGATTATTGCCCGTGTCGAGTTAAGGACCGAACTATGGGTTGTTTTCAGGCCAAGAATAATCATACAACCACAAGTGCTGGTATGAGACAGCTCTAACTTATTAAGTTGTTTAAAACTAGCTTTGCACTTGGAAGGCCGGAGTAGTACGAGCTGTTTCTTAATGAATTGCTCGACGGGACGTCCACACCGAGGTGATCATGGATTAAACGTCTACCAATATAACGGTGTACGCCATACTGTGGGTAGTTCCATCATTTCTATGCTCTGAGTTCTTACGCCACAGAATGGGTTTATCGTCACCGTGTTGGTGCAAAGTTAGGTTTGAATAATGTAACAGTTATAACATGACTCTCTGCGGCACACCAAAGGAAGTGTGCAAATATCGATTGCCCAAAGAGTCACCATGTCTTGTGGGGAAAGTCAGATACCTCTGCAGTGTAAAACTAATCGATTAGCCGCGTCCACGGTCATGGACACTTGGTAAAGTCATCACATAGTTAGCAGTTTTGCTTATTTTCATAAAATATGGTTTCTACCATGTGTTAGAAATTTCCATTGTGTGTCGGTGGAAATTGGTTTTGAATATGGTCGTTATACTCAAGCTTTTGTGAATTATTTATGTTTACATGCTATCGCTTTCAACACTAAATTGCTTTTACTAAATTTCTGTTTTGCAATCTATTATTCTGTATTTACCATTCAAACTGGCTTTATGCAAAATTTAACCTTAATAACCTTCCATTGGAATGACCTACATGTATTTTAGGATTTGCATAAGTCTTGCGAGTACGTAAGTACTCAACTTGCCCATGTTGATGTTTTTAGGTGAAGAATCAGATTTCCCCGATGATTCGTACGTTGATGCAGGATACGGGGAATTTAACGATGAATTTATCTAAGGATTTTTCCCTTGTCAGTTGCCTGTGGAACAATGGGTTAAAAGGCATACTACAAGAAGTTGTCTCCACTGCAATTTTACTTTTGGTATTGTAAAAATAATATGTAATCTTACTTCCGCTGTGTAATAAAGTTTGTGTATGACTGTGATATCAATTTGTATTTGTGCGTACTAGCTACTGATCATGGGACTAGTACTGTATGCTCACGGTATCCATTTTTGGTATTATTATCAAAAATGGGGGCCTTACAAGTTGGTATCAGAGCCATGCTGGCTGTAGGAAACCTTAGGTAGTCTGGGAATAATAAAAACCTAAAATTTGACATTAGGACCCAAACAAACTAAAATATTGAATTAGGACATCTTACCTATCTATTCTTTATATGCGTGAAACTTCTCTTTTGATTATGCGTATACCTGTTAATAACTCTTTTCTGTTTTTAAATTTCTGCTAGAATCTTTTCTTCCAAAAATTGCTTTACTGTCTTACATTTAATCAGGAATGCTAATTCCTTGTTAAATGTGCAGATGGGCGGATACACCCCATGTTATACTTCCACTAATAGGGAGGATTCTGGCATGGCGGGATTTCTTGCTCGTTTGCTAGAGTTCGCCCATTTTCCCGAAAATCCACGATATATAGTATTTCACGCGGCAGTTAGTTCTGTCTCCGTGGAATACATAGCTAGGGTGGATATCCCTACCCGAGATGAGGACAGTGAAGAGTTTTTGTCTTTTGAGGGTCCCGGTTCTTCCCTCATGATGGCCATAAATGAAGCCGCCTATATGGCTATTGTCAGTTTACGCCACATTCTACCTGAACTGGCAGTTGCATATAGGAGGATTCCATTCTGGCCACCAGGTGGGGAGAATAGCTATATGGATGCCACTGGGTTACAAAATCCAACTCTACGTAACATAGTGGAATTCATAAATGCCTCTGACCAGTATTGCCGTCAGGCAATAACTGAGTACAGGGAGGCACGTCGTTGCATAGCATTCCTAGAAAATGCCATTGCCCCCTGTGTTGCCAGAGGTATTGTCCCTCGCTCAGTTCTAGGACAAGTCCCTCAGACGCCCGCGCCCGACGACACCCAAGCACCACCCAGGTGTCGTCAGGCGAGGATGTCAGTCATAGGGAGTTGCCCTAGATTGCCGAGCATCCAGGTAGACCCCCATAGTTTTCCTCGGCGGCGTCCTCAGAGGCCGCAGGAGCGTCGCTGTCAGGAGATCCCTTTTCCTCTCGACGCCGAGAGTTCTAGTCGTAGGGATAGTAATAGTCCGTAGATAGACTGGAGAATAGTCAGAGTATGAGTAGGGTTAGAAGAGGTTTTTGCTTTGCCCTTATGTAGTAGCATCAAAAATAAATGTTATGTTTTGGTTGTGAATATTATAAAGTTGAAATAAAGTTCTTGTCTAATATTGTTTTGTGTGCTTCTGGTTCCTACTCGTAAATATTTAATTTTCAGTTAATATTTTTACGATGTTGTGATCCTTAATAATAATAATCAATTCATGAATAGTGATTGAATTATGCCTTTAAAAATAAGGGTAACGACAGATTAAAATTAAAATAGATCTTATCTGTTAATTCATTAATAATCTTGTTCCAGATGCCTGCCACCCGATCCTTGGATGAGATTTTGGGGAGTGAGGAAACCCCGGAAACTCACCCGCGGCGAGTGACTTCGGCCACTCCAGCCCAGCCTAATCCAGTCCATCCGATGGCAGTTCGAGGATCTTCGTCGCGTCGTCCAAGCCGTCGAGATTCTCCGCCCCCGCAAGTCCAAGAAGAAGAAGAAGTTCCGGAAGGGCAGTTGCCAGGTCCGCTGACCATGGCTCAGGTGCTTGCGATGATAGAACAGGGTCGCCAGACGAATACCCTGTTGCTCCAACAGTTGGTCCAAAACACGACCAACCTTGGTGCCGCAAGTGCTAGGCCTGGGTTTGGCGAATCATCCCATCATTCTAAGTTGGGAGAATTCCTGAAGACCCGGCCCCCAACCTTTTCTTCTTCATCAGATCCCCTGGACACTGATGATTGGCTACGATCTATTGGAAGCAAGCTGAACATTGCTCAATGCAATGATCATGAAAAGGTTCTATATGCATCGTACCAACTCCAGGGAGCCGCTGCAGTTTGGTGGGAAAATTTTCAAGCGGCAAGGCCCCAAGGTCATGAAATTTCTTGGGATGTTTTCAAAGAAGCCTTCAGGAAGACGCATATTCCTTCGAGCCTGGTGAATTTAAAAAGACGGGAATTCCTTGATCTGCGTCAAGGAAATATGTCCGTGATGGAGTACCTTCACCGCTTTAATTACCTTGCTCGTTATGCGTCGTCAGAAGTTAGTTCAGAAGCCCGAAGAATCGAGCATTTTTGGGACAATCTGAACAATGAAGTAAGGCATCTTCTGGCCATTCACGACTTTCATGACTTTCAAACGCTCGTGGACAAAGCTATAATAGCTGAGCATAGTTCACGGGACGTGATGGAGAGTCGTAAGAGGAAGTGGATGGCGCGGAAGGCCGCCAGTCCGAGTTTGCCGAGGCCGCGCGTTGGTCAGCCGACCAATGTTCGACCTCCTCCGCCTCGTCAGCAGCAGCAGAGGCGTCAAGTTCAGGTTCCTTGGCCCCAGCAGCCCTCTGTTCGTCCCTCGAGCATTAATGAAGGGAGGACTTCTGGAGTTCAGAATCAAGCAGCCGGTGTGACCTGTTATCATTGTAAAGAGCGTGGGCATTATGCAAATGCCTGCCCTAAAAGAGGTCAAGCGCCAAGGCAGCAGTCGTTGCAGGGAGTCCAGAGACCCCCAGGTCGACCCTCAGGAGCTGGGAATTCTCAAGTTTCCAAGCCTGCGGCAGCTCTTAATCGCAGTGCAAGTAGCGGTCGTCTTCATCATGTGACCGCTGAAGAAGCAAGCGAAGCGCCAGATGTAGTACTGGGTATGTTTCCTGTGCACTCAGTACCTACTTTGGTATTATTTGATTCTGGAGCATCGCACTCGTTTATTTCTAAGAAATTCGCCGATCAGAATAACTTAGAAATTGATCTCCTTTCTGCCAAAATGATAATCTATTCCCCGGTTCACCATGAATTCAATTAAGTTTTGTCCTAGGGTTAGCATTGAAATTAATGGAGTCATGTTTCATGCTGATCTTATCCTTATAGAAACCTCAGGGTTAGAAGTAATTCTTGGTATGGATTGGTTGTCTAAGTTCAAAGGATGCATAGACTGTGCCAATCGATCCATTTCTTTGGTTAGCCCTGAAGGAATTCCAGTTCATTTCTCTTCCATTCAAAGTTCTTCAAATTCTCAAGCTTCTCTTTGTTCAGCCTTAGTAAAAGATCTAAGCCAGATTCCAATTGTCTCCGAGTTCCCTGATGTTTTTCCAGAAGAATTGCCAGGCCTGCCTCCAGATAGGAATATAGAGTTTGTCATAAACCTTGTTCCTGGAACAGCGCCAATATCCAAGCGTCCTTATCGTATGCCCCCAGATGAGTTTGTCGAATTAAAGAATCAAATTTAAGAGCAGTTGAGAAAAGGCTTTATTCGACCTAGCTCTTCTCCTTGGGGTAGTCCAGTTCTTTTTGTGCCTAAAAAGGACGGTGGAATACGTATGTGCGTGGACTATCGCGCCTTGAATGATGTCACAATTAAGAACAAATATCCTCTCCCTCGTATCGATGATCTGTTTGATCAATTGACCGGTGCTCAAATCTTTTCAAAAATTGATTTAAGACATGGGTACTATCAATTGAAGATCGCACGTAAGATATTCCTAAGACCGCTTTTACCACTCGTTACGGTTTATATGAATATACCGTAATGTCTTTCGGACTTACAAATGCTCCTGCTAATTTCATGTGCCTCATGAATAAAGTCTTCATGGAGTATTTGAATAAGTTCGTGGTGGTATTCATTGATGATATTTTCGTCTATTCCAAATCCGAAGAAGATCATGCGCAGCATTTGCGCATGGTGCTCGAAAAGCTTCGAGAGCATAAGCTTTATGCCAAATTTGAGAAATGTGAATTTTGATTAAAAGAAATTGCTTTCCTTGGTCATATCCTTTCCAAAGGTGGTGTTTCCGTTGATCCCAGTAAAGTCAAAGCTGTTCTAGACTGGGAAGCCCCTCAGTCTGTTCTGAAAATTCGAAGTTTTCTCGGTCTAGCGGGATATTATCGCCGCTTTATGGAGAACTTTTCTAAAATCGCTCGTCCCTTGACCCAGCTTCTCAAGAAAGAAAAGAAGTTTGAGTGGACACCTGAATGTGAAGAAAGCTTTCAGGAGTTAAAGAAAAGGTTAACAACAGCGTTGGTGTTACCCGATGTCCACAAAAGCTTTGATGTTTATTGTGATGCTTCCAAGAATGGGCTTGGGTGTGTGCTTATGCAAGAAGGAAAAGTCGTAGCTTACGCCTCCCGTCGATTATGCACCCCATGAGCTCAATTATCCGACTCATGATTTGGAATTAGTCATGTGGTGCACGCTCAAAATTTGGCGTCATTACGATTGGAAACAAATGTAGTGTATTCATAGATCATAAGAGTCTGAAATATTTTTTTACCCAGCCTGATCTAAATCTAAGACAACGAAGATGGCTAGAGTTGATAAAAGATTACGACCTTAGCATTCAATACCATCCTGGTAAAGCCAATGTCGTAGCAGATGCTCTGAGTCGAAAACTTCATTGTCTTTCCATTTCATCTCTGACCGATCAATCCGACCTGGTGAAAGAATTCCAAAGGCTTAATATGGGAGTTGTCGAAAAAGGTTATCTGGCCGCACTAGAGGTGCAACCAACCCTTAAGTCCCAAATTAAAGCCGCTCAGCTCAAAGATGAAGCCATTATCAAAATTCGTGAAGAGTTAAAGCAAGGAAAGGAATCCAAATTTCATGAAAGCTCAGATGAAGTGCTTATGTTCGAGAATCGAATATATGTTCCTGATGATCGGGAGTTGAAAGAGTTGATCCTCAAAGAAGCCCATGAGTCTCCCCTCTCAATTCATCCTGGAAGTACAAAGATGCATCAAGACCTCCGACGGGATTATTGGTGGCCCGGTTTGAAAAGAGATGTTGCTGCATATGTCACAATCTGTGATGTATGCCAGCGTGTCAAAGCCGAGCATCAACGACCCGCTGGACTTCTCCAACCTTTGAAGATTCCAGAGTGGAAATGGGAAGATGTCAGCATGGATTTTATTACTGGTTTGCCGAAAACCAGGAAAGGGCATGATTCCATATGGGTAATCGTTGACCGTTTAACTAAAGTGGCTCACTTTATTCCGGTCAAGACTACTCACTCTGGAGATAAGCTTGCTGAGTTGTATATGGAAAATATTGTGGGGAAAGCTGTATACCTCTGCAGAGTGTAAAACTAATCGATTAGCCGCGTCCACGATCATGGACACTTGGTAAAGTCATCACATAGTTAGCAGTTTTGCTTATTTTCATAAAATATGGTTTCTACCATGTGTTAGAAATTTCCATTGTGTGTCGGTGGAAATTGGTTTTGAATATGGTCGTTATACTCAAGCTTTTGTGAATTATTTATGTTTACATTCTATCGCTTTCAACACTAAATTGCTTTTACTAAATTTCTGTTTTGCAATCTATTATTCTGTATTTACCATTCAAACTGGCTTTATGCAAAATTTAACCTTAATAACCTTCCATTGGAATGACCTGCATGTATTTTAGGATTTGCATAAGTCTTGCGAGTACGTAAGTACTCAACTTGCCCATGTTGATGTTTTTAGGTGAAGAATCAGATTTCCCCGATGATTCGTACGTTGATGCAGGATACGGGGAATTTAACGATGAATTTATCTAAGGATTTTCCCTTGTCGCTTGCTCGTGGAACAATGGGTTAAAAGGCATACTACAAGAAGTTGTCTCCACTGCAGTTTTACTTTTGGTATTGTAAAAATAATATGTAATCTTACTTCCGCTGTGTAATAAAGTTCGTGTATGACTGTGATATCAATTTGTATTTGTGCTTACTAGCTACTGATCATGGGATTAGTACTGTATGCACACGGTATCCATTTTTGGTATTATTATCAAAAATGGGGGCCTTACAGTTTGCGAACCCAAATGAGGCAAAACTGTTGCATTGGCACTCGGAGGAGCGTAAGAATGATGGAATGCTAAGGTACCTGCTGATTCCATACAATGGAGAAACATCGATAGGAGGTTTCAAGAATTCGGTGAGGATCTGAGAAATATAAGGTTTGGATTGAGTACAGATGGAATGAATCCTTTCGATAACATGAGCAAATGGATAGCACTTGGCCCAAATCTCAGATTCACGACCTTCCTCTTTGGTTGTGTATGAAGCGGAAGTACATTTTGTTGTCTGTACTTATCCAAGGACCAAAACAACTTGGAAACGATATTGATGTGTACCTAACACCATTGGTGGAAGATCTGAAAACACTATGAGTTCCCGGGGTACAGGTATGAGATGCGTACAAACGAGAGATCTTCACTTTGCACTGCCTTTTGTTCTGTACCATAAATGATTACCCTGTCCTTGGTAACCTATCAGGCTAGAGTACAAAAGGAACCAAAGCCTACACTCACTGCTTAGACAATACCGAGAGTGTGTGGCTGAATCACTCGCGCAAAACCGTTTACATGCATCATCGTAGGTTCCTTCGGAGGAATCACCCATACCGCAAAATGAAAAAACAATTCGATGGAACGAGCGAAGACGGTTCAGTTCCAAAGCCTTTAAGTGGGATAGATGTCCATGATATGGTTAAGAACTTGGATGTTGCGTTTGGAAAGGGGCGTAAATCGAGGTCCCGTGAGAAGAGCACGTGGAAGAAAAGATCAATATTTTGGGAACTACCTTATTGGGAGCACCTAGAAGTTCAGCACTACATCGACGTGATGCACGTGGAGAAGAATGTCTGTGATAGCTTGATTGGTCTCTTATTGAATATTAAAGGCAAATCAAATGACAGTATCAATGCACGCCTTGACTTGGTCGATATGGGCATAAGATCTGAGTTAGCACCGAAAGAGATAGATACAGGCCGAACATACTGCGAACCTGCTTGTTACACTTTGTCTAAGGCCGAGAGAACTGAACTGTGCCAGTGCTTGCATGGTTTGAAAGTTCCGTCCGGTTACTCCTCTAACATGAAGAGACTTGTTTCGATGCAAGATTTGAAATTAGTTGGCATGAAGTCTCATGATTGTCATGTGCTGATGACACAAATGCTCCCTGTGGCAATTAGAAGTATTTTGCCAGTCAAGGTCCGGGAGACAATCACGAGGCTGTGTTATTTCTTTAACACAATTGCTCAGAAGGTCATTGATCCCGAAGCACTAGATGCACTGCAGGCTGAGGTGGTGATGACTCTATATAATCTTGAGATGTATTTCCCTCCGTCGTTTTTCGATATCATGGTCCATCTCGTTGTTCATCTTGTGATAGCGATAAAGATATGCGGGCCCGTGTTCCTATGTAGCATGTACCCATTCGAGAGGTATATGGGAATTCTCAAGTTCTACGTATGGAATCGATCTCGACCGGAGGGTAGCATTGTCGAAGGTTATGCAACCGAAGAAGTCGTAGAGTTCTGCGACGATTACATGGCTCAGGTCGAACCAATAGGTGTGCCTCGATCTCGCCATGAGGGGAGACTCCAGGGCATTGGGACCATTGGAAGAAAAGCAATCACGCCTGATCTGGCTTCCTATGCTCAAGCTCATTTCACGGTTTTGCAACACATGGCTGTAGTGTCCCCGTACATTGACGAGCATAAGCACTGGCTACGGCAAGAGAATCTGACGCGGCAAGAGTCTTGGATCACGAGACAGCATAACCTTCAATTTAACAATGGCTGAAGGAGCGACCCATCACTGGGACCTCGTCAGGTGATACGCTCACATGGTTGGCAAAAGGGCTAACATTTACAGTTGTAACATGGAAAGGATACGACGTAAATGGGTACACATTTTACACAAGAGATCAGGATATGAAGAGCACAAACCAGAACAGCGGTGTACATATAGATGCGTTCAACACCGTTGGGTCAACGAGGAGCTCCTACTATGGGTTCATAGAGGAGATTTGGGAGCTCGACTATGTACTATTCAAGATCCCCTCATTTCGGTGTCGTTGGGTCCACCTCCAGCACGTGAAGGTTGACAAGTACGGTGTCACTACTGTCAACCTCGCACGCGTCGGATACCAAGATGAGCCATTCATACTCGCTAACCAAGCTGTTCAAGTATTCTATGTAATCGACCCGTCCAACAAGAAGAGACATGTAGTTCTTCAGAGAAAAAGGAGGATTGTCGAAGTAGAGAATGTAGTAGATGAGAAAGAATATAATCAATTCGAAGAGTTGCCTCCTATCGAAAAGAGCATCACAGTCTAGGAAGAACAACCCGAAGAAGCTAGCTATACACGCGTCGATCATCATGAAGGGCTAATTTTTATACAAAAGAATAAGCAAGTGGAGTTATGATTTTAAGTGTACTCTAGAAGATAATAGAGTTGTTTGTAATGAGATGCTCGAAATTAAAAACAACTTTGTGTATATATGCATCTGATTTATTTAATATAGTTTCCTTTCCTTTACTGATATTGCTTCATCTACAATTCCATATACATTATCCACTATCGATTGTATGTCAAGAAGGCCAAACTCTGGATTTACATTAGCAATGAAGGTCTGTGTCAATCTTCATCACATACGGTTCTATAATAGAACTGTCTAGTATATTTTATATCACAGACGGTTCTAATACATAACTGTCTGCGATAAAAAACTATCTCAAACGGTTCTAATATAGAACTGTCTGTGATAAAATACTATCATAGACGGTTCTATTTACGAACCGTCTATGATGTTTTTATAACAGACGGTTCTAAACTAAAACCGTCTGTGATATGGGAGACCAATAAAAAGGCCACTCTTGCAGATCATTCATTCTCCACTCACGCGCTCAAAACCCTAGCTTCGTCTCCGTCCCCTCGCCGATGCCTCCCCATCGCCGACGCCGCCCCCTCTTGGACCCGCCTCGTTCCCGTCGCGCCGCCGATCGCCTCATCCCCGTTGCCGAGCCGAGGTATGGCTCCCCTCTCTTCCCTCTCTCCTGAAACCCCGGCCCTCTCTTCATCTATATTGGACTGATTTGTTTGGTTAGATCTCTTGATAAAAAAAATATGTTGAACCCATTCTAAATTCCAGAGTATTGTGTGATTGTGCGGTTGTGTGAGAGAATTTTTACATTTGGGCATTTAGGGTTAGATCTGTTGGTGCCAGATTATGCTAAATTCATGCTGAGGCTTAAGTTTCATAGCTTTTGGAATTCTGCAGTAGTGTAACTGAAGCTACTAGTGATGTGCTCAAGCTGCAGATGAACTCGCTCAAGCATTAGTGGTAGTAGCACTGCTCCGTTTTGCATCTCGACCATTTTTGTGTTGGTGTTGTTGAGATTGGGCATAAAGTGGTCACTATCCTAATCACATGTTGCACAGCTCATTTGCAAGTTGTTTAGTATAATTGTAAGCAGTAGAACAAAAAAAATATATAGCAGATTAATTGGTTGGAATGGCAGATTTCCATGAGAACCTGCATGTGGTCTTTGCCTTCATTTGAGGTCTTTTGCTTGTGCTTGACATTTCAGATTAACATTGCAGTAATGACCACTGCAAGCAGTATTAATTCTTCTGAGAACTTATAACTAAAATATCATGAATTATTTTGTATGTTGTCACTTGTAAATAGTATTAATTCTCTTCACTTACCTTCTCTTAAATTTGCTTCTCTGAACTTACCTTCTCTGAACTACCTTTGTACCCATTAAATAAAAGCAGCCATCAATTGGTAGCCTTCCATGTTTGTTTACTTTTCTTTCCTGTTGAGCCACGACAACTAGCCTAGATTGCAAGATGGTGTCCCCTCATTCGCCGTCTGAAGGATGTGATGAGTCATCGAAAAGAAAACCTCCTCGAGGTCCAAGAGGAGCAAATAAAAGGCCCACGGAACGATATACCATCACGGCGGTTGATCGAAAGGATAGGGCCCCCACCCAACCAAGAAAGGCGGTGAATACATTTAGGACATTGTGCGGGATAGTCGCACGGGAACGGGTCCCCATCACTTGTCTATCCTGGAAGTCGCTGACTGATGAGAGCCACAACGACTTGGTGACAGAAATTATATCTTTGTTTGATATCTCAGAAGACTTTGTGAGCTTAGTGCGACGGTATGAACTGCTAGTGGCGGGAAAGGTGTGGAAGAATTTCAAGAGCACGCTTGTAATATGTCAATAAGGACAGGACTCCCTTCTCTAAGTACGGGTTCATTATTGAGGATGTATGGCAAAATTTTGTTGAGGCGAAGACGACGGATGAATTCGTGAGTCAAAGTGAAGCCCACAAGGCCCTACAGGCAAGGAGCACCCACCCCCACAGACTTGGCACCGCTGGGTACGCGGGGAAGAGGGACCAATGGGAGAGGGAGGACGAGGAGGCCTGTGTGCCATTTGCATGTATCGTTGACCGACGCGCCAGAGACTGGCTGAGAGCAAGGTCAAGTGCCACGTCTTCCAGCACCGTCTCCTTTATAAACCCCGCGGACGAGGAAGTCTGCCAACGACTGGTAAGATATCAGACTTCCAATTTTGTACGTAATTAGTTCGTTATTTCGTAAGTGAATTAACTTTTCGAGATCTTGAAGGTAGCGTTGAGTACACAATCTTCCGAGGGCACTTTTTTGCCAGACAGGGAGAAATATGTACTCTCCACAACCTTGGGAAACAAGGAACACCCTGGTCGCACGCGAGGCGTTGGGGTTTTGTTCCTCGAAGTCGGATTTCAGCGACTCAGACAAATACCGGAGTAGGAAGAGAACCAAAGCAGAGCGAGAGGAACGACTGGTAAAAAGGATTGAGGAAAGACTAAGAGAAGAATTCAACAATAAGATAAAGAACCTCGAAGAAAGGCTCAATAATCAGCCTGCGCAAGTCCCAGATGTATGTGGGCAAATCAGCCCCACTACCAAAAAGAGCAGTTGTGCGTCCGCCACTCCCACAGATGAATATGGGAAATCTCCTGTCTGTGACATCAAGGTATTTATATATATGTCTTGAATGCTCTATACAAATAGCTGTTGGACGCAGTAGCTAACTATGTACTGTTATGTAGGTGGCCACGCGGTGCACTCTCCAAGTGAGACTTGTCCAGGTGCCATTCTTATTCCAGCTGCTTCGGGTGTCGCGTATCTATTTATTGAAGGGGCGCTGGTGCACGACACCCTTGTGGCACCGGGATTCATGAAGGTTAGTGTGGACGGTGTAAACGATAATTTCAAGACCGTCCCACTACCGATGCCCCCAAACGACGAGATTGTGACACTGGGGGACGCCATTCGCACTTTTATCCAAAGGCCCAAAGAATGACATCTCCTCGACGCCCGTCCTCCATCATCGGAGCTTCCCCAACTTCCTGAGTTATATGCTGCACCTCAGCAGGGCACCAAATCGGCTCCCGTGCCCCTTACATCAAAGGACATTCAGTGGGATGGTGCCCACTCGTCTCCCGTGCAGACTCCTTATGGCAGAAAAAAGTCAAGGGCAAAGCGAAGCAGATCACGAAGAAATTGGACTATCCAATTGCCCCGCTGGCTCGAGTATACCAATTAGGAGAGCCTTTTGTAACAGGAGAGCGCATGAAGAACCTTTCTATTGCTTGCGTTAGATTACAGAATTGGTGCATGGAACAAGCTAAAAAGCCAGTGCAAGACCGCATAACGAGTATCTCGGCCAGTTTCAAGCCTGAGCATATATTCAACGAGTCATCGAGGGGATTCTTCACAGCCGACTTCAAGGACCTTTTTGACGTCTTCAACCTCGATGCCGCGCTCTTGAGATGCTGGACATTGTAAGTGTATGCATTCACAGTCTACATTCGTGTAATATCGATAGAAGTCATATATATATGACTCAATGCTTTCGTATATTTAGATACATGATCCGGGAAGCGAGACAGAACGAACAACCGGTGGGTTTCCTGGACCCACACATAGTCTCCAAGCAAACAATGGACAGAGATTTAGGATTTGTCGATAAATACGTCGAAGAGGCCTTGACGGCTCAAAAAGATAAAGAGTTCATACTTTTACCCCACAACCCAGAGTAAGTGCTAGTTTGATTTGCATTATGCTCGCAACTCTGTTCTGTTAATTGACTATGCCGACATACCTGTGTAGGTTTCACTGGGTTCTCATTGTAATTCATCCATCGATGAATCGGGTTATTTACCTTGATTCCTTACAGAGTGGCAGCCACGACTTACAACCTATTGCAAAATTAATCACCAGGTAATTAATCACGTTTCCTCCAAAGATAACATGGTCATGTAGGTTATTCAACGTGTATGTTTCTCCTGGAATAGCTGAGGCTAACCTCTTGCAATCATGTAGCGCGTTCAAAGTGTACAAAGCTTATGGAGGGCCTTCTGGCAAGGACAGGACGAAGCTGAATCACGATTTTAAGTTTTCGGTATCCGTTGTACACAATAATCCTATGTAAACTATGTAATAATGATTCTGGAACTAACAAAATCTATATTTGCAGTGCCACCAGCAGGGAAAGGGAAATAACTGTTGTGGATTTTACGTTTGCCACAACATGGAACTCCTTGTCACTAAGAAAATGCCCAATCGGGTAACAACTGCGTTGGAAAAGGCTGATCTGGAGCGAATTCGAGGACAGCTTTGTGCCTTCTTGCTCAGTCAAGTCTTAAACAAAAAAGGCGAGTTCCACACTGCCTTATAACTTGAGGAGCCGTATTTTTTCTGAATTACCATTTGGGTTAATTGTCAAACTTGTGTTGTGGATTTGTAAATTGTAATTGTGTATTCTATTAATTGGTTAATGCTATTGAGTTACATTTGGTTAATATATCTGAGTTTATTTCTGAAAGAGATGTGCCGTGTAATATTAATCTATATGTAATATGCTTCGCGCTGTGATGTAATCTGAGTTGATTGATGAATTGGATGTAATGCCTGTAATCTGAAATGGTTGTAATGTTTTTGTAACATGAGTTTAGTTATTCTGTAATCTGTTTTTTCAGAGGGCGTGGCTAGCATTTCCTGAGGCTAGCCAATAAATAGAAAAATAGTTGTCTGTTGAAAGTCTTATCACAGACGGTTTTTAATTAAAATCGGTCTGTGATATAAAGATGTAACAGACGGTTTAAAACTAAAACCGTCTGTGATGTGATGATGTCACAGACGGTTTCAAACAAAAATCGTCTGTGACATCATCACATCACAAACGATTTTAGTTTAAAACCGTCTGTGATGTTATAATATCACAGACGGTTTTAGTTTAAAACCGTCTGTGATATAGCTTTTCTGTAGTAGTGAAAATAACATATCACTCACTATTACACAAAATATTACTATATTTTGTATAAATTAGTCTTATCGTGTAAAATATATAAAAATCAAATGTACAAGTTTTGAAAAATTCTAAAAAAATTACTATAAGTAGAGGAGGTGAGATTCTACGTCTCTGTAAAATTTGAAGACCAAAATCAATCTAATTTGAAATATATGAAATTAACAAGAGCTAATCAGTGATGAATAGTAAATTTGTTCTTTTCATATCTTTCAAATGAAAGTGAGTTTGGTCTTCAAATTTTATAGGATTGTAGAAACTCACATCTCCTACGTATGATAATTTTTTGAGAATTTTTAAGAACTTGTACATATGGTTTTCATGGACTTTACACGATAAAGGTGGTGTACTACCAAATGACTGATCTGTGTAGGATTTTACTACTGAACAGACCCTTAACATTTTTACAAATAATTTTCAATTGATTTTATCATCTATTGCAGCAATGTTTATGATTGTCTATATAATATTTTACTATAGAGCCCACAAATAGAGTTAAATTCTTAGTTCACTTTATTTTGATTTAGTAACATCTTGTGTAATAGCAAGTAACATATTATTTTCTGGATAGTAAAAGGCAAGATGTCTTGTGTAAACCACTATTATCATGTAAAATTAATAAAAATCAGATGTACAAGTTTTAAAAAAATTCTTAAAAAATTACTATAAGTAGGGGAGGTGAGATTATATATCCCTTTAAAATTGAAGACCAAAATCAATCTAAGTTGAAAGATACGAAATTGACAAGCGCTAATCAATGATAAATAGTAAATTTGTTATTTTCATATCTTTAAAATGCGATTGAGTTTGACATTCAAATTTTACAGCGCTATATAAAATCACATCCCCTACGTATGATAATTTTTTGAGAATTTTTCAGAACTTGTATATATAGTTTTCATGAATTTTTACTACCAATTGACTGATATGTGTAATATTTTCCAATTATATTGTATGATAGCAATTTCTAGCTGTAGATGTATGATTACAAATTGCAGTAGTAATATACAAACTGGGCGTAGTAATGCAACTATATATGCAGTGGTGAACAGTTAATTGAACTTCCTTTGTGGAGTTTTGCAAGGATGCATGAAAGCCTCTTGTTGTTGCTGTACTGACTAGTTGCTAGCACTACATTAATCAACATGAACAATCTAGTTCAAGCCACTATATGTTACCTTTCAGGAGTTTGATCTATGCGAACAAACTTGGAGGTGCTCTCTTTTCTAGCTTGTAAGTGAATCTGTTTTTCTTTGATTTAGTCTTAACTTTTTATTGACAGCTTCGATTCACGAATGATTTTTACCAGTAGCTTATAAATGATTAGAACAATACACTAATATAAGTCTCGCTAATAAACGTCGCATGAATAAAATTTTACTGCCAATTACCGAACATGTTGTAAGATTTTATTACCGCATAGGCTGCTAAATCCTTTGGAATTATAGTTAAATCTATGTATACCGATAGTAAAATCTGATTTTTGCGGTGAGACTTATATCAATGTGTTGCTCTCATCGTCAGTAAGCTACTAATAAAAACTATTCGTGAATCGGAGATGTCAATAAAAAGTTATAGTTAAATCGAAGAAAAAATATATTCATATACAAACTATGAAACACATTTATTTGTTGACTACGTAGGTGAGAGGTTTAGTCAACACGCGTGCGCACATATATATAATTTACTATCGATCTGTGTTTACAGTAAACGTTTGGTTGTAAATGGTTTACATGTTGCGACTCATTAATTACTGTTAGCCTGGTGTTATGTGTTTTTGGGCCGTACGATGACAGCTAGTTATGACTCACGCGTAGAATAGGCAGCGTTGCGCGCAAACGTAGAATAACGCCATATATATCTATATATATACATATATATATATACGTACACGTATGTACGTATATATGTGTGTGTATATATAGGAAGCCGAAATGGGGCACCATGGTGCCTGGGCACCATAATTTTAAATGCGCGAATTCAAGCCATATTCGAGTATATTTTTCAAAATTTTCAGTTCTAGGGTGTATACCCATCTATAACAATTCAAATGAAACGCATACCTTTGAAAAAATATACTCGAATTCAAAGATTTTAAACGAGTTTAGATCACATGCTTTGATGATTTATATATAAAATCAACACATACCTACAACCAAACTATCGTAAAAAAGAGAAACTCTAGTTTGAATTTCAGTTCAAACTTGTTTGAACTAGTTAGTAAACTGGTTAAACTCAACATCTTAAAAATTAAAAAAAAAACTCGTATGAAAATACATAGAGAAAATATATTTTTTAGATATGCATGTCAGGTCAGCATGATTTTTTTCTAGAATATACCAGGCCAGCATGAACTAAAGGCTAAATTTAACCTTGGGTAGTTGTGTGCATGGCCCAAACACTGCACGATCACTGTATGACACTATATAAGAGGATAAGATAATAAGAGGACCAAACAAAAATGAACGAACAAGTAGTAGGCAGTCCAGTCCTCGATCAACAATTACTCCAAACTTTTCGTGAAACATGCATGCAGTTATGCCACGAGTTATGACCAGCTAGCTAGCTAGCTAGCACACTGCCTCTATTAAACAAGCCACCCTGTCTTCGTAGCGTAAACTCTCTGTATTTTTTCAAATCTACTTTTCTACTCAACGTACTAATTATAAAAATAGCTCTATTCCTAACTACGAAAGTGCCGACAGTTGATACGTACTACCTGTCACGCTGTTACACCGCGGAAACTCTTGCTCAGCTCCCAAGTGCGGCAAACCACTGAAACTACCATCGTGCTGGAGCTCGGTAGGAACTCCTACGAGAAGCACGTAAAGTGACACATATTACCCATCTGCCTTTTCGCTCATAAGGGAAATCAGAAATTTAGAAAAATAGCGTAGGCTAGAGCGCTAGCCCTGACTGCTTCTATAAAAGGTACGTCCGCTTGCACTGTCCAACCACAGAAAGACCAACAAGAAGCAGAGAGAGAGACAGAGAGGGGAAAGCTGCTGCTTCTTCCATGGACATGGAGCCCAAGTGTTCTGCCACCTTATTCGTGTTCTCCCTTGCGCTTCTTGTCCTCTTGTTGCCTCCCATGGCGGCCGCTTCACAGGAGATGAAGTCCATCTACGCCGGCCCGAGGGTCCTGCCGGTGCGGCTGGGCCGGCCGGCGTTCGGCCCTGAGAGCCTCGCCTTCGACCACCGCGGCGGCGGGCCATACACCGGCGTCTCCAATGGTCGCGTCCTCCGGTGGAGAGGCGACCGCCGCCGCCCCACCTGGACCGAGTTCGCCCACAACTACAAGCACAAGTAAGTGTCTAGCTGGACATGTCATATTATGCATGCACGGAGAGCATGCAAACAGTTAACCGGAACCGGTGGATGGTGATTGACCGACGGCGACGCCATAAGTGCAGGACGGTGGCGGAGTGCGCGGTTAAGAAGAAGCTGGTGCTGCCGGAGAGCGTGTGCGGGCGGCCGCTGGGGCTGCAGTTCCACCGCGCATCCGGCGACATGTACATCGCCGACGCGTACCTGGGGCTGATGAGGGTCGGGCGGCGCGGCGGGCTGGCGGAGGTGGTGGCCACGGAGGCCGGCGGCGTGCCGTTCAACTTCCTCAACGGGGTGGACGTCGACCAGGAGACCGGCGACGTCTACTTCACGGACAGCAGCACCACGTACCAGCGAAGGTATAGCACCATAAATCCGATAATTCATTATATATACCATGCATATCCTTTAATTTATTACCAATCGAGAGTGCCATGTCAACTTTCCAAAATTAATAACATACTTTTTTATCACTAAATTATTCCCTCGTATATTTGAAAATAGTTGTAAATTTGAAATATTACTAAAGTATTTTTTTTAACAAATTCACTCGTATGATTTTCGTATATCAAACCATACGTTTTAAATAGTATCTCCGATCAACATTAATAGAGTTTAACTGCGCGTGTTCCACGTCATTGCTATCCAACTTTGAAGAAAGTTCTCTCTTCTATAATTTGAATGGTCTTATTTAAGAATACAAGATTTGCATATAGATTCAATAATGTTTTTCTATTATAACCCTATTTATTTTCTCTCAACAGATAGATGTATTTATTTATTACCACCATATAAAGTATTATCTCTCATCTTTTAAAGGTATTTAAGTGGGTTATTTAAGTCATTTTCTCTCACACCTTTCTTAGTTTGACCGTAACCTTAATCTTGTGCAAATCAAAATATTTATGAGCGGAGGAAGTACTGTGTGTATGCAACGAATGATAACCAGGAGTAATAAACACGCACGTGAATGGAGTTATGTACACTCGAGTCGAGTGTACGTGTATGGGCGTCGGCCGTAGACCGTACGTACCTACACGTCGTAGGTGTTATGTGTGCCACGTGTCAGTGTGTCATGATGCATGTGCATGGTACATACACCCTCTCAGGAATTTTGCAGGGTACATTCTCGTTCGGTATTAGAAATGGGTAAGTGATTAAATTCTGTAATTGTCTAGAAGCAGTGTGGTAGATTTTCATCTAGTGTGAAAGTTGATAGAATTGAACGTTTTTTAATCTGATAAAATTTAAGGTTTCACCAACAGAAGGGGAAAAACTGTAGCTGATTGTCTGGGCAGCCTTACCCACATTGAATCATTTCTTGATCTAATCGCATTCGTTCGAATTTTAATTGTTAGTTTCTGAAAGGTAAGAAGTCAAGTTTTGCAGCAACCATCGAATGCTTTTGTTATAAATCAATTCTGGCGTACATAGTTCGGCACTAGCTTCTTTAGCACTGTGGAAATATTTCCTCGAAGTTTTTCGTTTTTAATGAAAGATACAGATCCGGATAGTGTATGATATATTTTTCAAACACAAAGCAGGAGCTCTGTCAATTTATTAAAGAGCAAAATACAGCATAAAATTTACAACACCCCTCCTTTCAGGAGGTATGATATACTCGCTTCGTTCAAATGTACAAGACGTATTTTTTAAATAGTTTTATCTATAAATATAGAGTGTATTTCATATTCCAATACAAAATTAGTATGATATTCCTTATAAATATCTATCTTTACTTCATATCCTCTACATGTATGTATTGGTCGTGCTTAATGATAATAATTAGAGGTAATCTAGTCGTTTTCAATATCTTTTTAGTCTATGTATTAATAAGAAATACGTCTTGTAAACTTGGACAGAGGGAGTATTCGTGCATGTACTATACATGATTTATGTTCGCTTGCTGTCAATTTCTTCATCTACCATGAGTCATTGCTACATGCATATTTACTCATGGGTGCATATATGTGATCGAGCTTAAAAGAAATGACCCGTGACAGATTACAGCAGCCCCAAATAACTACAATTACATACTATGTACTTAAGAACAATCAAAACCTCTATTTTGCCGGAGGAGTACTGCTGTTTTTGGTTTCGATCTTTTCTCTAGTATGCGCAACAGCAGTAAACGCAGTAGGTTTGTCCCGGCAATTAGCACTAACAACCGGAGAGTAAAAGCTCTTGCTGCATGTAAATTCAGTCGACATACATGTACAGTACTGGCAGGACCTCAATTTACAGCCCAGCAGCCAGCAACCATCGTCCTTAGTTTCACGTCTCCAAGACTCCCAACAATAGTAATTTGCAACCATCATTATTTATCTGTTTTTTCCTTTGTATCAATAGACAAGAGTCTTTTCATCATGCCTGCGTGTACACCATCATTACTGTGTTATTAGAACTGGTTAATTGGAGGCACTGCGTTCGCTGAAGAGGCTAGAAATTACAGAATGATTGGAAGAATATATATATATATATATATATATATATATATATATATATATATATATATATATATATATATATCATTTAGCCGAGAAATTGCATAGGAATTTACATTGTGTTTTTTTTCTTTTGTGATGGGATTTGGCACTAATTTTACGGGACGCTTACGAGTAGATCAAGTTGTTGCCGATTTGGTAGAAGCAATATGTTAGGTAGCCACTATTACTCCACACGACATTCCTTTCAGCAAAAGGAATTATTCTCCACTCTTGCTTGTCCCAGCTGTACTGGATCTTGAGCATGTAGTGGCTAGCTATGCCATAGATCTGCACGTGGTTCGCGATTAAGCGAGAAATCGTTGCCATTGCTGGTAAGCCTCTTAATATGAATTATCCCTTGATTTATTGATGGTATTCTTACTACTTTACTACCGAAGAAAAGTATAAATAAATGCTGACTAATCAGATGATTGTATAAAAAAAATAAACAGCACATATTGAATTTATTGTACCGTAAAAAATCTCTAACTAATAAGGTGTGCACTGTAGTCCTATGCGCCTGAATTGGAGAGGCAATAAGACCAGTAGTAGTAGTACTCACCTATCTGCTCATTGCTCAACACAATCAAGGCACCGTTTGGAAGAAAATAATTGCTACTACTACAGTACACAGTACAGTAGTGGATAAGCTTAATGAATGTGCATTAGGAACCAGAGCAGCGTTTTCTCTTGTGTACGGAGACTTAATCATTGTACAATTATTATTGTTACGAGTATTGTTAGTGTAATTATGAGTAGGCTAATTGTTATCTACACCTACGCGCGTGTGCATGCATGCAGCGACTACCTGCTGGTGGTGCTGTCCGGCGACGCGACGGGGCGGCTCATGAAGTACGAGCCGCGGACGGGCAACGTCACCGTGCTCAGGTCCGGCCTGGCCTTCCCCAACGGCGTGGCCGTCAGCGCCGACCGCAAGCACCTCGTCGTGGCCGAGACGGCGTCGTGCAGGCTGCTCCGGCACTGGCTGCGGGGGCCACACGCCGGCGAGACGGAGGTGCTCGCCGAGCTGCCGGGGTACCCGGACAACGTGCGCCCCGACGACGGCCGGGGCGGGTACTGGGTGGCGCTCAACCGCGACAAGGAGTGGGCCGTGAACGGGACCACGCCGAGCTCCGTGGCCGCCGTCAGGGTCGTCGCCGGCGCCGGATCCACCGACGGCTCGGTGGCAGTGGCGCTGCGCGGGTTCGGCACCGCCACGGTGAGCGAGGTGGTGGAGCGGAACGGCTCGCTCTGGATCGGCTCCGTCGATACGCCCTACGTCGGCTTGTTCAAGCTCACCTCTCTCTAGCTGTTCGCTGTCGTGAGCGTGCATGCCAATTAACGTTGTGTGATAGACTCGTGTGCACGTGTGTACGTGCATGTGCACGCGTGTGGAAGTTTGTCAAACTCGTGCAGACTCATGAGTGTGATAGCTTATTAGCCGAGGTAATGATCATTCGCTAAATGTAGTATCGCCTATTCCCTAAGTGTGTGTTTAGTTGCTTTTGGTACATGTATGAGATGGTTTAAGAAAAAAGTTATCCATGTATTTGGTTACTTGAATGGAATCATTCCGTCCTGGATGGTGGGATCCCTATAGATACTAAACCATTTCATTCACCCAAAACAATGAAACCAAATGGTACAGAACTATCCTATCTCATTTATCAAGCACACCCTAAAGCAATACTGCTACCTCAAATGCTGAAGTCTTTATGTGTACTACTCACTTTCTTAGCTTCTTTGCAATGTTCTCTTCCTTCCTTTAAAGTAGATACACATCCAGAGAGAATAGCAGTAAAAAGCAATACGTGTGATAAAAAAAGGTTTTACCTTGTACGTGCATGTGCGTATCAAATGATGCATGGCAGGAGAACGACATGATCCCAATCATAAATGTTTACTGATCAGGCTGAATATGTAAGTTCACTTCCTAACAGTCCATATGATGCCTTTGCTAATAGCTCAAGCTACAGATGCAGATAACACCATGCATCAGGGTGGAAAAAATATAGGACACGACTAGTCGCGCGTTAGCGCTCCAACGCGAATCACCGGACTTGCCATTTTTTTTTCACAACACGATAGCTTCTACTACATGCGTTCCTAAATAGAGATTTTAAACTTCAACTAATGCATGTATGAAAATAAATAAAATGTTCTTCTTCGTTAGCTCACTTATTGTTATTAGATGTTGTGCGTTACTCTAATATATAGTAGCAAATAGCTTTAGAAATAATAAATATTATGGGTATACAAAGGGAAAAAAAAGGGTTAAATGTTGTGTCGAAATTGTAGAATGACACGTATTTAGAAATAAAATTTGAAAACTAGAATGTATCCACCCTTTTAACAAAATGAGATATGTACGTGTTTATATTCTTTAAGTGATCGTATCTCTTCAACCGTTCATCTGTTTTGTGTTTCGTTAGAACCAGGATGTTCCACACAATACGCTTAACAAAATTAAGACCCATGTTGTATATGTTTTGATAACATAATAATAAAGTTACTTCAATACTTGCAAGTTGCAACTACATGACACCTCCACATGTTACTAGCGTCTTTACGAATTATTTGCTAGCACCTACTGGTAGCGGCTTACATTAGTTGCTAGCAATGATTTGTGCAGTCAGCTACTCGTGGTAGCTCTACATTAGTTGGTAGTAACTTTATATGTTACTTGCTAAATTATTTGCTAGCTTTTGCTTTATATTGGTTACTAACTTTATGGGTGTAGATCCCTGGAGTTAAAAAAGTTCACTCCACCCGGCGGAGTTACAATTTCAACCATCCATTTCCGATTAGGTGAAGGTGAAGATAGCATAATCTAAACCGTTAGAGGAAATGAATGATTAAGACTACAACTCCACCGGTGGAAATGCTTTCCAACTCTAGAGGATCTGCACCCCTAACTTTATATGTTAGTTGCTAGGAACTCTACAGTAGCTAATAGCTCCACATGATATTAGTGGTTAGCTTTACACATTATGAGTTGCTAGCTACGTGTGTTAATTGTAACATTAGTTGCTAGTAAGCTCTATAGTTTACTTGCTAGCAGCTCTACATGTTACCTACTAGTAGCAGATATGTTACTTGCTAGTGACAGTCACCTAAAGCTGCTACCTACTAATGTAAAGCAACCTCCACATCCAAAACAGGGCCCTTCTCCTAGAATACCTCTCTCGTCAACGAATACTGGAACGTTCTGGTGGAAAGACATAATGAAATTATGCTAGAGTTCAGAGGAATAGCTACAACAAGGATTGGAGATGGAAAAACGGTAAGCTTTTGGAAAGAACTTTGGAACAACAACCACATCAGCCGTAAGTTCCTAATCCTATATTCCTTCGCTAAACACGAAGATATCTCGGTAACCTCCAAACTGGATCAACCACTTCAACCTACCGCTGCCACAGCAAGCTTACAATCAGTTATAACAATTACAGGATACTCTTCAAAATATAACCTGCACGCTAATGGCTATGATCAATGGACCTACATCTGGGGTCATCACTCATACAGCGCATGAAGGTTCTATGCCCACCTCTTTCAGGGTATCATCACTCCGCCACCTCTAAGATGGATTTGGAAGACCGGATGTGTTCCGAAATTGTGAGTCTTTGCGTGACATCTCTTGCAAAACCGCCTTAACACCAAAATTATGCTGATTAGGAGGGTGGTACACATAGCACGACGCTATGTGCACACTATGTCAAGGCATGGAGCAGGAGACGACCAAACACCTCTAGAACCTATCATTGGACATTCTCTCCGCAGTTGAAATAGGGAAAAGAAATTCACCGCATCAGTTCTTCATGGAGATATTCATCATAGCAGCTTGACACATGGAAGCAACGCAACATGAAAATATTTTTTCACCAGATCGATGAGTCCATTATAAACCGGAAGAACGAACTTCAATGCGGAAGTAAGGGAGCGCCGGCTAAGGGTCAAAGGTTCTCTTAGATCCATTATAGATTATTGGCTTAATGCCATCTAAGGAGATTTCTCTTTTTTTATTGTAACTCTGTGATTTCTTCAGCTTGTTTTTAGGCTCCTCAGGCCTAAGGTGTCTCCCTTCTCGTTCTCTCTCTTTCTTTTTTTCTCTTTGATAAACCTTTTTAAATAAAGCTTTACAGTATTAGCCTCTCCTACTGTTTTCGGTTTAAAAAAAAGCAACCAAAAAAAACTCTACCTAGAGTTACCATTAGCGAGTATCTAAAGTTGATAGCTGAAAAACAGTCATATATCAGTATGCCCTAAAACATATTTAATATAGAACTTATTTTGTCAAGCTTGTCGTATTAATCACAACGGTTTAAACGGAAGACAAATCAAACACTCGGTTTAAGATATATAATGATTTAAAGGAAAACGATGAACAAATACAAACTTCGTGTAGTATATGTAGCCTCTGCGTATGTTTGCCTAACCTATTCAACATCTCTCCTTTAAGAAGTTGCATCACGAAGACACAGCACACGCGGTGGCCTGGTAGCGTGTTTAGTGTGCGGTGTCGCATGGTCTCTTTAACGCGTGACCACACGCGGCAGAGCGTTTCCAAAATAAAATAAAGCTGCAAAAATTGGGATGCCTCGTGGTACAAGAATGTCAAGAGATTGAAATGGTCCAGTACCTTATTTCTACTCGACAGTACACACAACTGACGCCGGCCTCTGTGGAGATCTGAAATGATCTGGTCTGTATATTTCTTATGGAGATCTGAATGCTTCCCCGGCGTACCGCACGTTACCCAGCTCCTCTTCGATCCGCAGAAGCTGTAGGGAGATGAAACATTAGTCAAGGGTACTGGGGAAAACAACGCGCAGAAAAGCACTCTGAATAAAACTAGAAATCAGGTGGGCATTTCCTACAGAGTGGTAAAAATGCACGCAGAACAGGACAAGCATCTTTACCTGATTGTACTTGGCCAGCCTCTCGCTTCGGCAGGGAGCTCCGGTCTTAATCTGAAACGTACAATTGCAGGTGTAATTAGGATCGTCTCATGAATGCTGGTGGAATTACAATAACACAATTACGATTTCTGGTGGTCCCTTACCTGCCCACTTGCTAAACCAACTGCCAGATCTGCGATGAAGTTATCTTCTGTTTCACCACTCCTGTGGCTGACCATCACGCCCCAACCAGCCGTTTTTGAATCAAGAGCAGCTTGAATTGATTCGGTGACAGTACCAATCTGATTAACCTGGAAAAACCAAACAAATTTGAATCACTTTTTGTCATTCGGTAGTCCATACCTATCTTGGCTTAGTGTTAATCGGTATTTACAGTTTACACCACATCTCCCATGTCATTGTTGTTATTGCAACAACAAAGAAAGTTCGGTATTTACAGTTTACACCACATCTCCCATGTCATTGTTTTTATTGCAACAACAAAGAAACTACGTTAACTAGATACATCGCAATATCAATGAAAGGCTGCTATATTCTACACAAATTATATTCACCAAATAAAATACAAGAAACAATATTGCCAGTCTTGCCTATTATCATAGCAAAAGAGCATGTCAGAAATAGACAGGAAATGCTTACCTTTAGCAACAGAGCATTGCAAGCCTTCTTGTCAATAGCCTCTGCAATACGTTTTGGGTTTGTGACAAGTAAATCATCACCCACAAGTTGGATGTCAACTGAGGACTGCAATGAAGCCCATGAGCTCCAGTCATCTTGATCAAAAGGATCCTCAATTGATACAATAGGGAAATCATTGACAAATTCTTTGTACATATCACACAGGCGCTGTGCCAAAAGAACATGAGCTCCATCATTAGGCTGATTCTTGAAGTTTAGATCATAACTTCCATCTTTGGTAAGGAATTCTGATGCTGCAACATCCATTCCAATTTTAATCTGCACTAGGATTTTTTTTCTCAGTATAAGAAATCAAAACAGAAAAGAGTGACCGAACATGTGGCAAATTAAACGAGATGGCTTCAGACCTTTCCAGTGTAGCCTGCCTTCTCAATGGCATCCATAAGCAAGACGAGGCCCTCTCTGTTGTCTTGAACATTAGGAGCAAAGCCACCTTCATCTCCGACGTTGCATGCATCTTGACCATATTTTGCCTTAATGATGCCCTTCAGGACATGGTAAACTGTATTGTGGACAAAGTACAACACACAATGCAGATAATTTCAGCTAGGATTAAATATCACAGACCAACAACAAAAAAGAAGAAGAGTAGAAGCAGCTGTGCGCAGAGAGTCATTTACTGAATAATCATGACATTGGGCAAGTGTCAACCAAGATCAAATACAATTCATAAAGTTGAACTGCACTGCCCTATTTTAAAAAACCATTAAATTACCTTCGCTGCCCTATTTTAAAAAACCATTAAATTACCTTCGCTGCCCATACGAAAAGCCTCAGCAAATGAAGTTGCACCCACGGGTAAAAGCATGAACTCCTGCATGGCCAGATTGTTGCCAGCATGGCTACCTCCATTTATTACGTTGAAAGCAGGAACAGGCATGATAAGCTCCTCAGTTCCTGCCAACTCCTGAATATGTTTATACAAAGGAACTCCCTTTGCACCAGCACCAGCCCTGCACACACTTAGAGAGACTCCAAGAATAGCGTTGGCACCCAAGTTTGATTTATTTGGGGTTCCATCAATGTCAAGCATGATCGCATCAACATCACTCTGGTTCCTGCCAAAATGATAGATACAAAATGCATTGCAAATTAAATCCCAGAAACGGATCCAAGTATGACAGAGGTAATTTGACAGCACCTCCGAAAATTTAAACAGCTATTTTGAATTTTGGTGAAAACTGACAAAGGCAATACCAGTCCTTGTCTGATCCTAGAGATGGCAACAGAGTAGGGTGGTAGCAGATTGTTTCCCTCTACCTATGCTCAACTGCCCATTTAGTTAATTCAGGCGATATCATCCTCATTACCAGAAATTTGGGGAATAACCCACCAGAAGCAGTGGTTAGAAACATAGTTGTCATGGCATCGCCAAGGCATCTAGTCAGCTGGAGGGGGATGACTTCCCCTTCACCCAGGCCGTAGCTCTTTAGGCGAGGGCCTGGGAATGCTGGGCGTCGCCTTGGTTGCCTAGGCATTGCCTTCGAATGCTGGGAATGCTGGCGAGCTCCTGGAGGGGAGAAAGTCCGTTGAAACTCAAGTTGGACGTGAGGGTTGGAGGGAGAAAGCAGATCTGGGGGCCTTGCTGTGGACAGAGTTGTGCCGCCGTGACCTTTGACACTGCCGCCGTCATTCTTCCACTCCCCACCACCGCCACCTCCAGGTCAGTGCTATGCTCTTCCACTCCCTGTGCTCTCTCCCTCTGCTTCTTGCTGTCACCGCTGCTCTCCCTCTCTGCCGCTGCTGCTCTCCCTCTGCCATTGCTGCTCTCTGCCGCTGATGCTCTCCCTCTACCACTTGTTGCTGCTACGCTGCCGATGCTGCTGCCGTCACCGCTACTGCCACTTGCTGCCGCTTCTCTCTCCCTCTGCGGCTAATCATGTTAACTACTTAAATATGTGACTTTGTAGAATAATTGTGTGTGGCTTTCTACAGATACATGGCGGATCAAGTACCAAGTGCCGCCGTTGCCGAGGGCGGTGATGCTGCCGGTGCTACCAATGAATATGATCCAAGAAATGATCCGAAGAGAAAGGCCAAGTCTAAGGATCTGGGAGGGAAATATGGGTTTTGGCCGACTGAGGTTTAGTAGAATGTTCTCTTTGTGGCAAACAACTACACTCAGGGGTCAAGAGGTTGAAGCAGCATCTTATAGGAGGCTATGGGGATGTGCAAAAGTGTCCTAAAATGACAACTACCATTATGAAGGAGATGCAAGAGTCGATGAGAAAGACTTCAAGAAAGACGCATATTAATTTAGATGATGAGGAAGATGATGCTGGTTATGGTGGTGGCAATAGCAATGAAGTCCACAAGGTTGAGGTAGCTTCATCCAGGGGCTCTCGTCCAAGTCCTCCTCCAACAGCAAGTTCCGGAGCCGCTTCAATTCCAAGTTCCAGGGCGGCTGCTAAAAGAAAGGCTTCTACGGTCTTTTTAAGCCACCAACAAAGATTGCTAAAACAGTCCCCCGAATGTTCTTAAAGACACCAGAAGAAATTGTGAAGGAAAGACACCAAAAGGGGCATCTCAAATGAGCATCGAGTGGAGCATAAAACCAAAGGAAGATAGGGAGAAGACAAGCATGTACGTAGCCAAGTTTTTCTACGAGAATGGCATTCCATTCAACGTTGCAAACTCAAGAAGCTACGAGGAGATGGTGGAGGCCATTGGATAGTATGGACCTGGCTATAAGCATCCTAGTAATCATGAGTTGAGGGTGACATATCTTGAGAAATAAAAAATCAAGTCAGTGAAATAAGGAAGAAGCAAGAGTTAGCTTGGAAGAATTTTGGTTGCTCATTGATGTCAGATGGATGGACAGACAAGAGGGCTGGTGGAGATGAAGTTCAAGTTTATGCTAGGCATGGAGTTGCTACATCTACCCCCCATGAGCTAGGCTCCGACGAAGAAGAGGATGTCGTGTGTGATGAGGATGTTGAAGATGACTTTGGTCAAGCACCTAAAATTCCTTCTCAAGAGAGCGGCAAAGAAAATATCAAGGAGAGGAATAATTTGGAGTTGGATGATGAGTGAAATTGTTACTATTTCACTCTTTGTGATGTGGTCCTTCACCTTTGTTATGATTTATGAACTTTGATATTTTGTTGTGCTATTTGGAACTAGTTGTATCTTTTGTTGTCATATTTGGAACTATATATGCCTTTCTATTTAGAACTATTTATTTGCTTGCTTGTCATCTCTAATTTCCTTTTATATGAGGTATATTTAGTTAGATTCATGTCATATAAGATATTATTTATTATTTTCATCGTCTAATCATCGCCTAGCCTTGGGGCCTAAGCGTCCTGGTGCTCCGGGCTCGCCGCGCCTAGCCGGACCGCCGTGACAACTATGGTTAGAAATATCAAAAACCATTTTATAACTAGCTGTATGTATAAGTTCAACAATTGAATAAGATGTTAGTAATTTAGTAGTCTGAAACACAATTAGTCACACAAGACAAGAAATTTTTTATATTGCACTAAATGTCCATAAAGCAGTTCTTCCATGCCCCTTCAGTTGAGAAGGTAATCAAACTTATCTCATCCCACCGTCTTTTCAAGTTCACAATTCACAATCCATTTCTAGAAAGGGTATGAGTATGATATCATTAGAAGTCAAGATATATTAACATGATGATGCCACAATGAGCCATGCTTTATGTATCGAACCGTTAGAAATTCACAAGCACAGGCCTACTTCTAAATAATACAGGCTAACAAGCTAGCACATTAGAAAAGCGTATCAAAGTAGCTCAACCTAGAAATTAACTCCGCCCATTTAAAATTTATACTGCTAACCAGTGCGAACGTAAAGATTCAGAGCTGTCATGATAGTCAGCACAACCATAATCATGAAGAGGCTACTAACACAGTACCACATCGGAAAAGCAGATACTGGTTGCTTGAACAAGACCTTAATCGATTTCAGTTTCCCTGCATATAACTAGTGAATGCAAATCATGCAGGGTAATAGTCATTACGCACTCTGTACTTTAAAATTCCACTTCACATTAGGTAAAAGCATTTCAAACTTCAGTAAATATAACTAAAATCAATACAAACCAACAAATTTCACTAAGTTTCATATGATAAGCAAAGGTCCTATTAAATAAAACAAACATGGTGTCTAGGATAAGACGATCGGTAGCAACAGCAGCTTGATTTAAACATTTACAAAATCAAACCATGCTAGTTTGTTCCACTACATGAACAGTAAATTCTCAACTAAACACGAAAAGTAGTTCATTCGCATCAATTTTACTTCGGTTCAAATCAGTACGTACGATCATCGATAGAAGATCCAAACCACACTGCCAGACAGCAGTCAAACTAGTCAACTCACTAAAACCCCTACAACTAGGCATTGGACCATGAATCTGACACACAGTGACACACCACGTTTCCCACGAACCCACTAGCACAGCAACCGATGATCAAATCCACCATTCGACTAGAATTCACTTCAGATTTTGTAACTACGGCTCACCTGACGTCGACGCCGACGAGCTTCGGCGCGATGACCTCGTTGATGTTGCGGACGGCGTTGAGCACGCCCTTCCCGCCGTAGACCGCCTTGTCCCCGTCGCGGAGCTCCAGGGCCTCGTAGATCCCCGTGGAGGCGCCACTGGGCACGGCGGAGCGGTGGAGGCGGCCGTCGCCGGCGACGAGGTCGACCTCCACGGTGGGGTTCCCGCGGCTGTCCACGATCTGGCGCGCGCGGATCGACCGCACGGCCTCCGCCCCGGCCGCGGACGCGGAGAGCGACGCGCGGACGGCGACTACGGGGCGGCCGCCGCCGCCTCGGCGGCGGCGCGGGGTGGCGGCGGGCAGGAAGGGCCTGGAGGAGACGAGGAGGTGGTGGGCCATCCGGAGAGGCTGGTGGGAGGGGAGGTGCCGGAGCTGGACCCGGGGTTTATATAACCGCGGATTCGGCGGCTGCGAGGTGGAGGACGTCGGGTTGATTGGTTCGTTGGGCGGAGGCGGCGAGGTGGGAGGTGGAGGGGGTTTTATTTTCGCTTAAAGAATTTGAAGGAGGCGGGTTGGTGTGTTTGGGAGGGTGGGGACTGGGGAGTGGGGCCCGCGTGTCAGTGCGCTGTTGCTGGTTATTCCGGCTCTGTTGGGTTTTGTTGGTGGCGGTGACTGTCTACGGAGAGTGATCACTCTTTTAGCTTCTTCGCTATTAAAATTATAAATCTAGTCTCTTTCATCATATTCATTTACTACGAATCTAGCCTGTCGTGCTCTGAGAGCAGACGAGCACGGCGTGCCGCGAGCGTGTGCGGGCGCGAGAGGTCAGCAAGCGCGGGAGAGCTAGCCCGCCTCAGCTACCGGCGTGGGAGGCAGCCTGCCGCGACCGGCGATCGTAGGAGGCTGTCTTTCACGGTAGGAGAGCGCGGAAACATGTTTGGGGTGAGGGGGGAGGTTTACAAGTTTTGGTGGGAAAAAAAGCTAGATTTTAAAAAAAATACAAAGGGACTAGAAAAATGATTAATTCGCCTAATGGTAGGAGACTGGGAGGGCGAGTTCACCGGTGTGAGACCATGTGCAGTGCACGTGAGCTGGTGCCGTCTGGGCACAACAGGCGGTGGACGTCATCACCGGCGGACTGACGTAGATGAGCCGGCAGGCCCAACCGGCCGGCGGAGCGCCGGGCAAAACTCACGAACGCTATAAACTTGCAGGAGCGCGATAAAGCTCCAATCTCAAAACCTGTTCAGAACACGATAAAACTTACTGGAATTTCGTATGAATCGAATAGTTTTTGTTTCGTACGAAATTCCTGTGCTCCAATCAACGGCCCTGTCTGAATTGCATGAAATGATATTTGCCGGTGCAGTCCGCCACTGTAAGATGAAAGCAGAAACGGCAAAGCGGGCAAAAGTTCATGATTCATATCATACGTTTTATTTTGCTGGATAGCAGGCGAAGGTACCATGAAATACTGAATTGAAGCGCTAATGCTTGGGCAGTTGGCAGCCAGTGTTATCAGCAGGCAACATAACGTGGCAACTCTCACGAGCCCTCGGCACGTATTACCCGGAAGCAACCCTCTTCAAAAGAAAACAGTTACATAAAATTGCATCGAAGTCAACACGTCATCTTAGCAGCAACAGCTTACAACAGCCAAACCAACAATGATCATAGCAAGGTCGCCAACCAGCTCACGGTAATGTCTGGAGAGCGGAAGCCGAAGTTGAACTTTAGATGTCTACACTCATGACTCACACAGGAGCGATGGTCCGCGGAAAACCATAAGATACACATAAAATCTGAAACCTGTCACATAGCCACCAAATCTTTACTCCCCAATCTCTGGCCTACAGCCAAATTATGCGGAGTCGGCGGGCTTTGCCTCGTCAGGTTTCTTGGCAGGTGCCTCAGCGCCCATCTCAGCTTTGAGGTCGTTCACGCTCTGCTCCAGCTCGTCGATTTTGGTACCCATTTCATCTAGTGCGATGTGGTTAAGGAAAAAAGAGGATTGCAGCCCAGAGGTATGTAGAATTCATGCAACTGTTGACTTAACATAAATTTGATGGCTTCAAACCAGAGATGCATTTTGTCTATTTATCAAAAAAATGCATTATGCAGATATTTCTTGCCGATGTCAAGAGGACTTCAAACATTAAATAAGTTAGATTGTGAAAATTGTGTCAGTAGCCTTGCAGAGATGTACCAAGAATCTTGGTGATAGTAAAGTCTTAACGTTATGCTACACAGGAACAGACATGATACATTACAATAGTAGTATCATTGTATCAAATTCGGATTTGTTTTGTGCAAATGGAGTGCATCTGAACAACATGCATCATCACAGAAAGCAGTACCATAGACTAAGCATAATAAAGTTAAACCAGAAGTGGCATTTGACTTCAATTCTAATGGCAATTTTCAATTGTCTATATGGCTCAGCTAAAGAATCAGACAAAGGTTGTAATGTTGAAAATTTTCTTGTAGCAATGATTGTGTGACTGTCGAATATGTCAAATGTTGCTTTCTTCTAAAATTACATTATAGTCCACTAATTCCCCTTTAACCTCAGAAATGTAGCTTAGCCAAAAAAAAAAGGCCACTGAATTTTCTTATTTTACATTGGGCATAATGAAGCTCCAACAAAATTCATAATTAAGGGATACAAAACTAGAGTACAAAAGGGAAAAGTAAGAAAAAAAGAATTCCACTTCTAGTTAGGACACTGTAACAGTAAAGACAGGAAACAACAAGCCTGGATTATTTCAGAGCAACATTTATTTTCGAGAAAATAAACAATATGATTCCATGGTTATTGATTAGTGGTGTGTGCTATATGCATGTATACTAGACTTGTTTCTGTTTAATATCAAATAGTTGAGCAATGATACAAGTTTCCATGCACAAACCCAAAGCATGACATCAGATATTGGAATACAACAATATCCATAAAGTTAACTATGCTTGACCTAACCTGGTACAATGTGGCAATATTATGGATCCAGTTTCAGTTTTTCTTTCCGAAGATAAGAATAGAATGTAAATAATGACATTGCAGCAGATAAGGATATTCTTTGACACGATGCTCTGGGACATAGTCTCGAACCTTGTTTGCTGAAATTCATCATTATTTTAGTGTGTGGAAAATGTTTGCAGTTTCTTCAGCATAGATGTTAACAAAAAAATATCCGAAGGCACTCACCATCTGGCTGAGGAGGTTTTGCACCTGAAATAGAAAGTTTACCATCAGTACAGAAATATTTCCTTCTGTTAAATAAAGTGATACATATCTGCTTCCTCAAAGTAAAATACAACTTTTGAGCAGTAGAAAACACTAAATAACTTGAGTGTTGATTTCTCCATCTATTAAGTCAATGCAACGCTAATTCCTTTTATCTTATTTGTTCAAACAGCAACTGCATGATACTAGAAGAAGAGGGACCATTCAACACTGCCAGAATAAGTAAGCACATCAAAGTACTGCATAAAGCATCTACAAACTTCTTTAAAATATTTTTGGTTCTCATGGTCAGACGATTATTATACCAGAAAACAGAGAAAAAAATCATTAATGTAAATAATGCATGCCAACAAAGTTATGATGCATATAACATCAAAACTTACAAATGCTGTCATATCTGTTGGGTTCTGTGATGAGGGCTCCGATTCCATATTGGCCTGCAACAACATATTCAGTGAATGAGATAAATAACAATGATTTAATGCAGGATAATTACATATAAGTGAAAATAAGTTACTTATGCATGAGGGGTTGAGGATATTAACACGTAAGGGGTAAAATGTAGGATAGCATTAGGCATTAGCATTGTTCATTACATTCATACCAGTAAGTGCAAAACGACTGAAATTATAGAATTATTTAAAGCATTCTGACAGATGTACATATGGCTGTAAGAAAAGGAAAAAGGTAGATGTACTCAAGAAAATAATAAGGATCATAGCATAGAACATTGGTTCATATCAGTAACTGTGAAACAGTTGTAATTTTGAAATATTCAGATTGTCCGTACAGTCACAGACAAGCACATGAAAAAGCAGAAAAGTGACAAGGACAAGTAGAGATATGCTTTAGAAAATACTCCAGGAATTGCTGAACCAGGGATTGAGAATCCTTAATTTCATCGATTGGACCACTGAGCCAATGATACTCATAGAACTTATGAGGTACGCTGTACACATTTACTACCTTACAACTTGTACACTAGGGACTAGGGAGAGAAACCAGAAAACAAAATATGGAAGAGAGCATGCAAGAAAAACCTATGATATTACTGTTCAGTCTCCTAGTTTCCATTTTCCCATCCATTGGTCATCATTGAGATCATGCCCTGAGAATTCATGGTCACTGTTTCTAGTATCCTCTGCCCTCTTACTACTGTACATTATACTTGACATTTCTTGTATAGTGCTGCAAGTGCTCCGCCGCATTCTATCAGTAAGGACTTTAAGTTGGTCTCTCAGGCCAAGACTAATCAGCCTATCCCTCAACACTGCACAAGTAGCCTGGTAAGGTGGGATACCCTCATCCACCATCCTCAAGAAATAGCTACAGGCCTCCTCTGCTCTTCCCTTCTTGCAAGATAACCCATGGATCATTACAGCATAAGTTGCTGCCCATGGGTGAAAACCACGTTTCTCCGGACCATCCCATCCCAAACCTCAATTGCTCTATCAATCCTTCCCATTGCAACAACCATTTTTAGCAGCATGTTGTAAATGTGTCGGTCCGGCGGACACAAGTCTTTATCCATTCTTGCAATAAGCCGCAATGCCTTGTTCACCTCTTTAAGTTTACAGTGCGCATTAAGCAGTGCGTTATAGCTCCAAACATCAGGCTTTTCCCCTCGGGTGGTGATCTCATCCAGGATATTGTAAGCCTCAGCAACCTCTCCCATGTCACACAATAGCCGATTAACAGCATTATATGTGAATACATTTGGTGTGAGGTCGTGTGCGCACATCCTATCTAGCACACGAAGAGCAGCACGGGCATCCTTTGATGCGCATGCAGCACGAAGGAACAGGCCATAAGTGGCAGCATCTAGAACAAGCCCATGGCTCTGTTGCATATCTTTCAGCAGCTCATGTGCATGTGCAACATCCCCTCCCTGACATAAGGCATCAATCAACGCGTTGTACGCAGGCATGTCAGGATCGACACCTCATGCAACCATTTCGTCAAATAGCTTCTGGGCATTTTCCGGCTTCGTAACAACAGCCAACCCAGAGATCAGGATGGTGTAGGTCTTAGCCGAGACATCAAACTGGGTCACCGACTCTCTGAAAAAGGGCTCGGCATGCTCGACCAGGCCATTATGCGACAAGGCAAAGAGCAGCGAGTGGAAATCCGCAAGCATTGGGTGGAACCCAAACCCCGCCATGGAGGAGAATGCCCGGATCGCATCATCGGGGAAGCGGGCACGGGAGTACACGCGGAACAGCAGCGGGAACAGGCCCCGCAAGAGCGCGGACGGCGGGAGGTCGGACAGCAGCGAGCGCAGCAGCGGGAAGAGCCGTGCTCCGGCGAGCGAATTGGCTAGGATGAGGAGCGAATCCGGCAGGTGGGAGAACCCGGGCAGCGCCCTGGCAAAGAGGAAGAACCGGAGCGACAGCAGGGGGAGGTGGCGGCAGCGGCGCAGCACCGCGTGGGCGGCCTCCGGCGTGAGGCGCGGCGGGGAGATCGTGGCCCGGGCCGCGGAAGTCGCTGAGCACGCGGCTGAGCGTGCTCACGAACCTCGGGTCTGCGTCCGGGCCTGGGCCTGGATCGGGGCACGGATCCTGGGGCGAGGCGGAGAGGAAACGCAGGAGAGGGCGCGGGCTGCGCGGCGAGGGGAAGTGGGACGCGACGAGCGGTTTCGCGACGGATCGCATCGTGAGGCTGTAGCGACAGCAGATTCGAGAGTGACGTGAGGATGCAAGCCTGCAGGCAAGCAGGAAATGGACGGGATAGGGAAGAGGACGAGAGGGCTTACCGAGGAAGTTCGGGGCGCCGATGGGGCGGCGTAGGCGGAGGCGGAGAAGGAGATGGAGGCGCAGGAGTAGGAGGAGCTCGCCGGCGGCCGGTGGATTCGGGGAAGATCGTGGTGGGGTGGGTGAGGAGGCTCCGATCGAAACGAAGTGAGGGGAGGGAGAAGGGGGTGAGCAGGGTTAACATTATCGCTCAAGGTTGGAAAACCGTCCTCGGACCGATACCGAATTTCGCCGAAAATTGGTTAAATGGGATGGTTTGCGAATTTAAATTCGAACTGAAAACTTGAGTTGAGCTGTGCCGGCTGAACCGTAAATTGGTCGAAATGAACCAAAAATCACCATATTATGACCGAAAATAGGCCGGTTTTGTAGAAAATCACTGCAGCTAGAAAATAGAGGAAAAAAAAGGGGATTCCAGAAAAATGTGGAAAACCAGTGAAATGCCCATAAAGGCTAAAAAAATCAAAAAATGTTGAAAATGTATAAAAGATTATGTAAAAATATGACAAAATTCCTATAGTACAACTATGGAAAAATATGAATAATTTTGGAAAAATTTCGACATGACCTTTGCTGTATTTTGGACAATGTGAAGTTGTGAAATAGGCATGTAGAACAGTAGAAGTAATATGTGAAGTTGTCAACGAATAATATTTCATTTCAATACATACACAAATCAAGTGATGAAGTCTACATTTCAGTAGCATAGCAAATGATATTTGAATTGAGCCTTTCTCACCTTACAGGCTACAGGTAATATTGTTGTTTATACACTTGGTTGGCCATATTGTATTCTTCTGTGGACATCATCAGTAAACCTCGTGTAGCTAGCAACTTCGCTTTATATTCATGCCAGCTTTGTCCGGTCCACGGGCTAGTCGTTTTCCACTGTTGATACAGCATGGCATAAAATTATGGGTCTTGCCACTCATATACCCATTGAGTGACAGGTTGTGTGGATGAATCTGGGATGGAGTAGTCATATGGACCATATGAACTATAACTCTCCTGCGTCTCAGCAGCGCTGGACGAGCTACAGCTATGCTGCAGTGCATCACGACCGTGTCGATGGGCCCTCTCCTTGGCTGCAGTAGTCGTCCTGGGTGATTGTGGAGCCCCATGGTCTCTATCCTGTGTGGCATGAGTGTACTGTGACTCCCCTATAAATTGTATGGCAGAAGGAGGTTGTGAGTGAGAAGTGGGAGGGATGAAGGCATCACCAGGGGCCTGACCGTCATCGCTATCCGTCTTGGAGCTAATGTCATTGGATTCATGGTACGGCGGGCTCCGACGGGCTGTTGGAGTACTATCAGTCTAGTCATCACTCCCTACGTACTGTGCCTGTTGTTTGGGAAGTTTCCCCTTTCCTTTTGGCGGAGCTCTCCTTTTTACTTGCTCCTTCGTTAGCACTATTTGGTGCTTCCTCTTTCCCATGTGAGTGTCTCTCATTGTCGTGTCTGCCCATTCGGGGATGCTTGCAGTCCCAATTTCCTTTTGCAACACAAGAGCGTCTACCGGGTCTGTCACGAGGTGTGATCGGAGGGCGTGTCACTCAATGTCTCTGTGTCCACCTCATCAAGTAATGGATCAACATTGGACCTCCCTTTGTCCATCCATTGTCGGATTGGATTTTCTGTGTCGCATAGTGTGAGCTCCATAAGGCGTTGAAATGGATCGTCTTCGGCTGCGGACTTATCATTTTCTTGTTCTTGGATTCTGAGCCGCAAGTTGTAATTCACATAGACCAACTTATGGAGTTTCTTATATGACAGACGGTTGCGAATTTTGGTGTGGATGAATGCGAACGTGCTCCAATTACGCTCGCAACCGCTGAAAGAAGCGCAATGGGAAACGATGCGCTGAGCCAACTGTTGGAGCGTGAGTGTGTCTGATCCGAAAACACCCCACCAATGTGTTGCAAGTAATAGAAGACAACAATCAGTAGGAGGTGGAAAATATGAGATTGGCACTAGATTTAAGATGACACAAGGAATATACCAGTGGTAGTTTTACAATCATGTGCCATCCTTTCAGCTAGCGTAGTAGAGAACGATCCAACCTTTATTCTGAAAATATCGGCCTCGTGAAGACCTCGCATTGCAATATCAGTATCATCGGAAAGAGCTTCAAAAGCATCTCGGAGGTTTGGAAATAAGGTGTTGGTCATCCCATACGAGTAATGCGTTCGGGAGTTCAAGGCAGCAGCTGCATGAAATTAAAGGAAACATGTTATGACAAGTATTTGCAACTATAAGATATTTTGTTAAAAGAGAAGAATGTAGTACCGGCATTCATATAAGTATCACGTATTAGGTCACCCATTCTAGGGTCCACGACATTCATGTATTGCTCGAAAGTAGCTGGAGGGTCATGGAATAAGCTCTCATATTCCTGTCGCGTTATATTGTACCGTAGTATCACTTCGCTCAATATAGGAACCTTGTCTTGGTCGGCGAAATTCAAGAAAACGTACATCGGTTCCACAGATTTAACAACCAAACTAAGGTTATCCCACCACTCCAAGCTCGATAGGCACCCATACACGTACCTCCCCTCTACAGTATTAACAAAGCGCGATGACAGATACTCTTCTGACGCCATCCATTGCAAGAACTTATCCTTGTGACGAAGGAAATTGTCCAGAAATATGTAGTTTGTTTCAAAGCGAGTAGCATTCCGCTTGACTAACTCGCCCCCAATGTGCTTCTTCATCATGGAATGAAGATTGGAATGGTTATAAATCCATCGCGAGATTTTTCTACCACTCTCAATGACAACGGCGTGGTCAGGGAACTCTCCAATTTGCTTCAATATCAAATTAATCGTGTAGGCAACATAAGACTGCCACACGATATTGCGGTGCTCACGGGCGATGAGCTTGCATACCTTCTTGTAGTTCGCACCATTATCCGTGATAAGTTGTATGACATTTTGCGCACCCACCTCGTTAACCACTGAAGCAATTTCCTGCGTCAACGAAATATAGGATCAACAAGATGAATGAGAGGAAATACCTTGCGCAAGTACTTCAAATAGATTTCAAAATAGGAGCAATGAGAGGAAGTACCTTGTGCAAGTACAACGAATCTTGACTTTTGCCCTAGCATCCACGGACTTGTGGAAGAATATGGTGCCGTTGCAGTATAGCATGAAGTTTATAATACTCATGCGTGTCAGCCCAGTCCAAGAATCGCACATGATGATTACGCCATATGTAAGCCATTCCTTCTTGAACTTCATCATCTTTTTATTTATATCCGCTTTGTTGGCGTCTAGATATTTGCCGGCTATGTCTCTCCCACTGGGAGACGGGATACCCTCGCCTGCAAATGAGATATAGGATGACCATGTGAGCTATTATTGGACATACAAAGCTGTATATAGTTTGAAAGCTATTATTGGATTACCCCATTTTTGAGTTTCCCTGACGGCGCTAACGAAGTACGGATTGTCTGCTTTCCTCTCCGCTATACCAGCCATGTGGAAGAATTTGGCCCATGCCGAGCCAAGCGCGTACTTCGTATTCCTCCCCTTATGTGTCCAACTCTCAGTGTCAATCCGTGTTTGCAAAGGGTCACAAGCTGCGCCAAGGTTGTAATCCCCCACAGCCGGTCTGTCCCGTTGCGATGAACTCCGAAACATTCTTGGCAACACACCGTCGCCCCCTCCTCCAACCCCTCTAGATCCCCCACTACCCCCACCATGCTCATACCTGCCACCTGCCCGCCTCATAAATTCTGCCTCCACCCTTGAGGCATCTATCGCATGCTGCAGTTGATCCTCCTTGTGAGACCCCGCTCTTGCGAATAGGAACCTCCATGTGATCACTGTACTAGTCCCATGATCAGTGGCTAGCACTCACATGTTTACAACATTCATATCACAAACACACACGAGAGACAAACATATAACTATACTTAAAAGGAATAATTATACAAAGTTTACTACAATACAGAAACTGAACAGCGGAAACAAAAGAGAGTCAAATAAACTCCAAACAGCCTCGTGGTTTGCCCACTAAATCCCAGGCAACTGACTTGGCAACACCTAAAAGAAATCATCGTCAAAAACCCCGCGCCCTGCTTGGAAAAAAGAATCGTCTGGCAGAACGAAGTCTTCATCCTCTGAGACAGCAGATGCAAGGTTGAGTACATTGGTACTAAGCAAGACTTATAGTGTTTCACAAATACAATTAATTAAATATGCAGGCTGAAGTAAAAGACAGGCTACAGGTTATTTTGCAATTGCATAAAAATTTAAATGTATGAATATAATAGATTGCAACATCGCATTTTTAAATAAGCAATTGAGAGACATAAAGTGATAAGCAAATATCAAAGTCTTTCAATCCAATCTACCCGACTGCCAAGATCCCCGGTGTCGATCCTTTGACACAAAAAGTTGGTTGCAAAACAGTTTCCAAACCAAACCCATTTTTCAGAAAATTACCAAAAGACTCTAACATTGGAATGACTTCTCCAAGTGCCCATGACTGCGGACGCGGCTAATTGATTAGATCTTACACTCTGCAGAGGTGTATAGCTTTACCCACAAGGAATGATCAACCTCTTTTGCCAGGCCAGTAAACACACTTCCTTTGGTGTGTCGGCAAGGAGATCATACAGAGCCGTTACATTACTTAGACGTAGCTTTGAACTAGCCCGGGACGTTTGACCCTCGTCATGGAAACAGAAACACTCACCCAAGCCGTGGATCCACTTTCATCACACCCAACACCACGTTTCTGTTCATGGCAAGGCGTACACCGTTGCATTGTTATGTAGAAACCCCTACAGGTAGACCTGACTGGAATGCCTGTGCTATCTCCCGCCTTCCTTAGATGCAAAGCCACATCCAAATAACTTAATAGGCTAAGACTGTCCCATACTAGCCCTCGTGGTTGTACGAAATCTTGGATCTACCGTCCCATTGCTCGGCCCTTAATTTGACACGGCGATACTCCACCCTACACTACGTGCATTTTCCTTTGCACAACCGGCTATTGCCAATAATCACCCGCATCAAACCATAGTTTTATTTTGGGGTTTTTAACAAACTACCAGCAACCATTTCCCAAAAGGACCATTTATTTGTTGAAAAGACCGAAAACACATAATGGATAGCTTAAGCATGAATATGCTAGTTGATATACCCAAAAGGACATTAAGCATGTCTAGCTCATACTTAGGTTACAAGGTTCACATGTCCATACAGATTGAGAAAAATCATAATGTACAGGGGGTAACTACAACTTCTACCCAAAATAGCATTTCTATGGAGAATTACCGGAATGCATAATATATTGACAAAAACAACATATTGTAGGTAAATTATCGGTTTCGACATGTTCAAGGGGGTGCTTGCCTTGCAGCTCGCTGTCTGGCTTGAAGTCTGGATCTGCAACTGGATCGTCTTCCTCCTCAGGGACGTCGGTGTCTACACGTCGCGAAAAGAGGAATGAAAAAGAATCAGTAAATTCCAACAAGGCAAAAGAAGACAAACAGCCAGATAAACACAAGCTTAAACCAAAATAGGGGTTGCTTTAAATGAATTATTGTTATTTAAATTTCAAATTCAAGATGCAAAGATTAATTAGATTAACAAAAACATTAGCTCATTTGCTACCATGCTGGATAGACATACAAGAGCAGCACCGGAATTCCACTCTCTGCTCTCTCTTACTGCTCACAAAGAACTGCAAAAACTATACCACTTAAGGCTGATTAACTAGCAAGTACAAGCTAAACTTGAAGAAATAAGGATATCTCTCCAGAACACGATAGCACAAACATTGGACAGCACTTCTAAGGTGTTTTCCTAAATTTTTGGGTTTATACAAGAAAAAAAACTTACTGCTAAAAAGGCTTATATGAAACTTTAACTTAAGCTATAGAAAATTGGACTAAAGAGGTAGGCTGAACGATTAACACTTAAGGGTATTACACTAACGAAAACTAAGCGAAACACAGCTTATAAATAGGATATTTTTCTGAAATTCAGTAGTACATACCCTTAACATCACTTCTACACTATCCCTCATAGAATTCCCATTTAGACGAGTTATTCTACGAGCTGCCAAAAATGCTTAAGTGGTTCTATTATTTTGACAACATAACAACTAGCCTTATGTTGTTAGTTTACTTTATATGCAAACCTTCACAAAGTGATATTATTTCTTCAGAACATAACAGCATGGACTTTGTAGAGTGCTACTAAGCTGTTTTCACAATTCTTTTCATTTAGATACATCATTTTATTTGCTATTGAAAAGGTCTAAATGACCACAAAAGTAACACTATAACAATCTAACTTCTACTTTCAATTATAACCAAATCACTCATCAACTTTTATTCATTTTTATGGTATTATCAGGGCATGATCTTATAAGCATTTTAAAACTTGTTTTAAATTATTTGAACTTAACATTAATAGGTTATACCTACATTTATTGTTATAACAACTACTTTCCTCTATTAGCACAACATAACTCATATCTTTTCCTAAGTATTTTCACATGAATGAGCTTATACTGGCATATGATTCTTCAAAATAAACTTTATCTACATAAATATTAATTTATACAAGTTTCACCTATTTATCCCTTTTTACATTGAAACTTCATTCTATTTGAATATGATGTATAACAAAGTAACATGTAAACATTTTTACATATTTGGAACACTTACAGATAAGAGATTCCATAAAATTTATTTTATTGTACTTTAGCTTTATTTGAAAACATTTTATTTAAATGGCATTATTCATACCTATGTGCTTGTTTGCACTTCCTAAAATTGCACAGTACTCATCTTCAAACAATTTTTGCATATTCTGATTCTACAGGATTTTACACAATTTTAGAAATTAGTTTCACTAATTTTAGAGTTATGGTTCAAAAGCTAGCAACATTTAAATCTAGTCGGTTTTGGAAATCAAACCAGAAACTCAAAATACGCTTTCGCTGCTTGGAAAGCGGGTTTTCTCTGCGCGCGCATTGACACATTCAAATGCGCCCGCTCACTGACAGGTGGGGTCCATCGGTCAGAGAGACGAAACAAAGGGCTACGGCTCTAGGCTCACCGCCATCGAACTAGCTCCGGAGCAGCGGAATGGGTAGCACTAAAAGCTTCAGCGCATCACGGCGCACCTAGAGGTGGCGCTATTTCGGCAAATGGTGGTCGGGAAGATGGTCGCCACCGCGAGTGTGCGGCAGTGCCATGGCCGAGCTGGAGGGAGCTCCACTAACGGCCATCTTTTAGACAGGCAAGGGTGGTGCGAGCATCAGTAGCACGAAAGAGTTCGAACACACCTGGTTAGGTCAGAGGAGGTCCGAGGAGAGCTGCCACCGTGCGTCGGCCACAAAGAAGACGGATGGCGACGCGGTGTTGCTGCAGGCGAAAAGGAACCAAAACGACAGTTGATCAGTAACCTGGCAATGCTAAGAAAGCTCGGGGTGGAGTTGATTCGAAGGATTGGGGTAGATTGACCCGAATCACCGGTTTCCCCCCTTTCGGGTTCTTGCGGCCAAGCGGGAGGAAGAACTTGCTGCGAGGGTCTTGCGTTGAAAGAGTGATAGTGGAAATGAGAAGGAGTGCAACGTGAGGCGAAGGGATGGCTTTTGGCTAGCAGGAAGTGAACTCGCAACCAGGTGCACGCCCTCGGTCGCTCGGCTCAGCGTTGAGCGATGGTGTGGTGTGGCTTCTCCTCCCGTGCGACGTGACAAAGGACGGTCGAGCACAGGCGCGGGAGAGCTGGCGCGTGATGTGGACGACGGCGATCGCACCCGGACGGGAGTGGTTGCGGCCGGACGGCGAAGGACGGGGAAGAGTCGTCATCCCGCCTCGGCTGGGAGAGAAGAAGAGAGGAAAAGAGCACCCTGTGGTTGACGAGCGGGTCTAGGCCCCACTGGCAGTGACTGTGTGCCTCTTCCTCAGCTCACCAGCGCACCAAGTGAGCACAGACGTCGGGCCCAGTTGTCAGCGAGAGACGATGAAAATGCGACAAGACAGAACATGAACTCGTCGGACTTTGCATTGATTCAAGGGTCATTCGATGCCCAAACTTCATGAAATTTTTTTACTAAAGTCTGCTGGGAGTCAGTCATCTCTTTAAAAATTTGAAGACCAAAATACCCTCTAGATTATTTATGTAAATTTTGACACTGTACACTGCCGAGACTTTTTATTTTGGGTTTTGATTTATTCAAAGCTTCATCTGATAATATTTATTTTTGAAACTTTTCTTCAGGGTTTAGTTCCTTCTAAAGATATTACCATAAAATTTTCATGTCAATGACTTGATTATTAATTTTACAAAAATTCTGACATTCAATCTTCCAAATTTCTAAAGTCTCAGTATTTGAATTTTTAGAGGGCTTAAGCTGACTTATTAATTTACTACAATTTTACCAATGGTAGATTCTACACTCAGGGAACTATGGTAATTTTCTCAGCTCTAGATAAACATCAACCAATTTCATTTAAATTTTAACCTTACTGTTTCTAGTCAAAAGAGTGATTATATACTTTGTTTATTCCTATCCCTGTGCATGAAAAATTTACTTGTTGATCACACCGAGTTATCAGCACAGCTAAGGTCTCATAGTAAATTTTTCTAACTTTTTACTTCTACCTTTTTATCTTTTTACCTTTTCCCTTTTTCTCAAACTCTTTTATTCAATTTTCACACAATGCAATAATCCAAGAAAATCAAATTAAAACAAATAACATCAGCAAAGCTCAGAAATATTTATATTCCAATTTAAATTCGTACACTTTCACTGTTTTAGATTTTTAGGATGTTACACTCCTCATCAGCACCACCCGTGTACTCAGAATATACACTTCTTCTCGGCGAGGAATCGCCAGCTGTTTCTTCTTTCCTGAGCCTCTCCTCCCTAGCTCCCTTCTTCTTGTCCTTCGCCCTGTCTAGCTCGCGTTGAAAGTACTCGCAAACCACCTTTGGAACTTGACTGCACTAGACGACATTTCCACTGTGTACTGCCAAGTGCTGCTTCAATCGGGTTGCACCGCCCACTTTCTTCTCTTGGTGACAGTACTTGCATCAAAAACTGGTCCCCATCTTACTGCCGTGCTCCCACACAACGTCACCCTGCTCTGCCATCTATACATCAAAACAACAAGAAGTAATTTAACACTAGGATTGTCACTAAGATTAAGCATAGTAATGAGAAAAGCTACATTAACAACTCTAATGTTAAGAATAAAGCATATCTACAAGCACTGCCATAAACCTAACCTAACCCTAACACTAACAGTCTAACACCTTCAGGTCCTTGACTAACCCTAATACTAACACATTGACTAACCCTAAGTCCCTAACACTAACACCTTGACTAACCCTAACCCTAACCTAAACTATAAACCTTACCTCACCCTAACACTAACAAAACATGCACCGCCATACTGCCATTCCTTAACAAATAAACAATAAAGCACATGCTAATGAGCTAATCAAGCGACATTCATCACAAAAATCAGAAAATCGCGAAATTTTACCGAAAATCGATCGCTTCCCGGTGAAAATTGAACTATTTATGTTGATTTTCCAAGAGGTCGCTAGCGATTTTCGGGCCTAATAGGCCGATTATCGTAGCTCGGGCGGCGATTTTCCTACCATCTTTGCCGGATCTGGCCGCAGTCCTCCCAGTCGGGAAAGGGGGTCTTGAGGTGAGTCTGGAGGTGCAATAATTGTGCCAGAATTTGCAGCCATTCGTGTTATAACGCCGCACAAAAGATCACCAAGCCGGCCGAGCCGAGTGGGCCTGCACTGTTTGTGCACGGCACACTACTGTTTTTTTTGCCTTTTCAATTTTATTTTTCATCTTTTGACTCAAATCTGTTTCAAACATTCGAATTTTTCCAAAATTTTCAACTCAGAAATCATAAATATGTTAATAGTAATTTTAGAAAATTTCAGGACAAAAATTTGATTTTTTTTCAAAATTTTCAAATTTGAATTTGAATCTGACCAGTTTGCCGACCGATACACAAAGCTGGGCCGAACCAATACACCCGATTTTCGCGATTTTTGACCGAATATCAGCAGCTTTTCAAACCCTGGGGGTGTGACGAGCATAACCAGATGTTTAACCCGGGAAAAACCGGAGACTGTTGGCTCTACGGTTTGGTTTAGGTCAACCATCCATGCAATCGGACCGGAAGAACCGGTAGACTTATGAACCGTACGGATTTAGAAAAGTGATGTGCGATGACTTGGGTGATCTGCAAGCAGCAGCAACAGATAATACATGTTACCTGCTATATTTGTATACCACAGTAGGAGATCGAGGTTGCAGTAGATAGGTGAACACAATAGGATCATCGTACTGAGCTAGAACAGCGCGACAAGAACCTGCCTCACTAGGGCACCGTAGCATTTCCTCCTCCCTTGTCTTCGATAGCTGCTGCCGCTCTGTTGCCACCCATGCTATCATATCCACGGTGCTTGACACATGCCTGCTAAGCCATGAATGCACAGTAGTAGGCCTACTATGGTGGGCCCACCAATTGCTACAATAGTCAGCTGAACGACTACGGGTCCGGCTACCTGCCATGGTATACAAGTACAGTGTCACCTGACGACACTTCTACAATCGAAGATTATATATATGTATGGTAGCGCTATTCTACGCGTACGCACAACTACACGTTGGTCGTAACCCTGGAGAAGCGCGTCCAACCCATTCAATTACGTGTGTACGCCTGTATGTTCACTAAACCAATCAGCTACGTGGCCAACAACTAGTAAATGCATTCCCTAGTTTGTACATAAATCTTTTTTCTTTGTTTTAGCCATAACTTTTTATTGGCAGCTTCGATTCATAAACGGTTGTCATCAATAGTTTACCGACGATGAGAGGAACATACTGATATAAGTCTCGCCAATAAACGCCTCATAAATCAGATTTTACTGCTAAAATGAACATCAATTTACTAATGTATGACAGTAAAATATATATTTATGGATAGTAAAATTTATCATCGGACTAGTAGTAGTTCACAGTCAATTTGCTATCCATTGATAGATTTTACTATCTGTATGTATAGATTTTGCAATCCGTATATATAGATTACGCAGGCTGCAGGTAGTAATATATATATATATATATATATATATATATATATATATATATATATATATATATACACATATCTATGTGTGTATATATACATACATACATATGTATGTGTGTGTATATATATAGCTTGTAAAATCTATAGATTATATTTGTTACCTCTTTGCTGCTACTTTTCAGATTAATGTGGCTTCTGAGCTTCCCCAAAGGAACTAATGATTAGCTGTAAATCAGTTGCTCAGCCCTTTAATTGCTTCAGTATATGTGCTTTTTTAATACAGAAACTCACTTTTGTCTCAATTTTACCTGTAACATGCTGAATTGAATGCTTTGCGTGCCTTCTGCACTTTTGCTATACGTATTTGTTCACAAGGTATTTAGCACTTATATGGAATCTTTTCTGAAACAGCACCTGGACTCCCTCCGCAAGGCGGTAATCCAATACAATCATCAGCAATCGGTCAGAGCTTGCCAGGTGTCGGCCAAACAACCGCACTGCAGAATATGTCTGGCACGCCACAAAACACTATGAATAATGGCTCCAGAATTCCGGCGAAATTTTGAAAATCTCCGCGAGATTTTGAATTTCGGTCAGGGACGAGATTCTAAATCCTAGTTGAATAAATTTTTTTAAAGAAAATTCAAATTGCTACATTAATTTTATAAAATTTCGGTGCCGGATTTTAACTCTTTTGGACCAGATTTGGGTCAATACCCCTTAAGAATGTCATCTTCAATGAAAATATTTGAAAAAAATGAATTTTTGAGATGTTTTATAAAAATAACAGAAACACTGTCAGGTTTTTATAAAAAAAATGTACAAGCTTGATCATACTCTAAAAAATCTATGGTACTATCTATAGCAGTCTAGGATCATATAAATTTTTTTCCGAAAGAATTGAACTTCATTTTTTATCTTTTAAAAATAAAAAATAGAATAAACATAAATAAGATAGTAACCTTATCAGAATTTTATAAATTCACTCGAGTGTAATCATGATCCAATATTTTTATGAGAGTTTAATAATTGCCTCTGCACCCTTCACTAAAAGTTTAAAAAAATTTAAACCTTTTTTGATTGCTCAATCAAATCTATGGAAGCAATATATGTACTCCGTCAGGCTTTTATCACGACAATAACACTGTTAGAATTTTTTAACATTCCTCAAGCTTGATTATTATCTGAAAATTTTATGAAAATATTAGTGATGTGTCAATACCTTCTAAAATTTTTTAAAATTTTTATAACGTGGTTTGAATAAATTTTCATTGGTTAAAATTTCGAAGTAAGGCTTTTATTAAGAAAGTACAACTATCAGAATTGTTGAAACTTACTCAGGCTTTATAATCATTTGAAAATTTTATGGAAATATTAGTGATGCGTCAGGACCATCCACAAAAATTTTCAAAATTTATAACATGGTTTGAACCAATTTTCGTTCAGTTCAACTTTGCCGGTAAGGCTTTTATCAGGACAGTAGCACTGTCCAAATTTTTGTAAAATTCCTCAAAGTTGATCATCATCTGTAATTTTTTGGGAATATTAGTGATGCATCGGGACTACAAATTTGTTTTTTAAATTTTCTGACATGGTTTGGACTATTTTTTGTTCAGTTCAAATTTACCGAGATTTCGGCAATCTAGGTCCAAAAATTCCGGATTTGAACTTTGATTTTTGAATTTCAATTGGATCTCATCTAAATCCCTTCGAGATATGATCCAAAAATAAAATTTAAAACCTTACTTGGCACAAGGCGCTTCACAAGATATTCATGCTGTACAAAGGCAAATGACAAGGCAGCAACAGCAATCACACAGCCAATTAATTTATCAGCAGCAGCAAATGTTGATGAAGCAGAAATTACAGCAGAATTCACTTATGCAACCACACATTCAGCAACAACAACCTTTGCTGCAGTCAACACAGATGCAATCTTCAGTTATAGTAAAATATATATATGGATAGTAAAATCTATCACCGAACACAGTATATATAGTGTTTACTATACGTATATATACATATATATAGACACATATATACACATGTACATATATACATATATGTGTATATATATGTATGAAAATGTTTCCGTACTTCCAGGAGTACATGCTCCCACCTTGCATATACTGCTTAAACAAAAAAAATTATACCTCTTTATTCTATTGAGCATACTCTAATAATGATTAGCAAAAATTATACCTCTTTTTTCATATGTAAGATATCCAAAGTGAGTTTCATGAAAAATTTCATCAAAATCCACTTTTTATAGTATAATTTGTGTATATACTTATTTTACATATGAAAAAAGATATATAGCAAAAATAAAGGATTTGAATGAAATTTTTTCATCCATATCGTATTGGAGTATCTTAGAATTAGTATTTGAGTATACTGAAAGTGATAAAGAAGTATAACATGTTGGTTTAAGTAGTTTATTGGAAGTGGGAGTATGTACTTGTGTATATATATTTTGTATATATATGTGTGTATGTATGTATATATATGTGTGTGTGTGTGATATTATGTGTCGGCGTGTAGAATAGCCTATTATACTCTTGAGTCAATTAACTCAGTCCGACCAAGCCATACATCCCACTAATAAGTGCATCAAACTGCTCCAGCTTACAGAGTCATGCATCCCACTAAACAACTAGTAAATGCATTCCTTGTTTGTACATGAATATTATTTTCTTTGTTTTAGCCCTAACATTTTATTTGTAGCTCCGATTGACGAATGGTTTTCACTAGTAGCTTACTGACGACAAGAGGAACATAATGATATAACTTTCGCTAATAAATAGTCTTTTGTACTGTCTAGTGATAGTTATTACTATTCATATAGATAGATTTTACTATCATGCAAAATGTTAGCAGCTTGTGCTTCTGTGCAGTAGTAAATCTTTATAGTGTAAAATTAATGAAAATCATATGTAAAAGTTTTAACAAATTCTGAAAAACTATCATACGTAGAGGAGGTGAGAATCTACAACCCTATAAAATTTGAAGACTAAAATCAATTTCATTTGAAATATATGAAAAAGAAAAATTTAGCTGAATAGATATTTTATCGCTGTTTAGCACTATTTATCTGTGTTTGTCAAGCTCATATCTTTCAAATGTCATTGAGTTTGGTCTTCAAATTTTCCAGACCTGTAGAAGCTCACCTTCCCTACATATGATAATTTTTAAGATTTTTTTTAAAATATGTACATATGATTTTCACCGATTTTACATGATAAGGGTGTTTAGTGCCAAATGAACAACTAAAATCCATGAAAATCACAAATAAATACGTTCAAAAATTCTCAAAAAGTATTATACATAGGGGAGGTGAGATTATATGACTCTAAAATTTTTTTAAGACAAAAATCAATTTCATTTGAAAGCTATGAAAAAGTCAAATTCAGCTGAATAATTATTTTATCGCTGTTTAGCTCTATTCATCTGCTGCTTGTCAATTTCATATCATTCAAATGCCATTGATTTTGGTTGTCAAATTTTGCAGGGTTGTAGAAGCTGACCTCCCCTACATATGGTAATGTATTCAGAATTTTCCAAAATACGCACATATGATTTTCACGGAGTTTACACCATAAGGGTGGTTTACTGCCAAATAAACACTAAATTACTGGTGTGTGTAAAATTTTACTAGTGAAGAGATGCATAATATTTTATGAATGGTTCTCATTTGATTTTACCATCTATTACAGTAATGTTTACGACCATCCACATATTATTTTACTACAGGGCCAACAAACGAAACTAAATTCTTGTTCTGATAATTAATTTCATTTCAATATAGCAAAATCTTGTGTAATAGCTAGTGAAATGCTATTTTGTGGATAGTGAAAAGTAACATATCGAGTGTAAACCATCCTTATCGTCTAAAATTAATAAAAATCACATGTAAAATTTTAAAAAAATTCTCAAAAAATTACCATAAGTAGAGGAGATGAGATTCTACAACCCTGTAAAGTTTGAACACCAAAACCAGTTTCATTTCCAAGATATTAAAAAGACAAATTCAGCTAAATAGTGATTTTATTGCTGTTTAGTACTATTCATCCGCTAATTGTGAATTACATATCTTTCAAATGCCATTGAGTTTGGTCTTCAAATTTTGAAGAGTTGTAGGAACTCTCCTCCCCAACGTATGGTAAATTTTTAAGAATTTTTCAAAATATTTATATATGATTTTCACAGAGTTTACATGATAAGGATGTTTACTGCCAAATGAACACCTAAAATCCATGAAAGTCACTTATAAATATGTTCAAAAATTCTCAAACAATTACCATATGCAGGGTAAGATTGTACAACTCTGAAAATTCTGAGGACAAAAAACAATTTTGTTTGAATGATATGAAAAAGATAAATTCAACTAAATAGTTATTTTTGTTGCTGTTTAGTACTATTCATCCGTTGCTGATCAACTTCATATCATTCAAATGCCATTGAGTTTAATTATCAAATTTTTCAGTGTTGTAGAAGCTGGCCTGTCTTACGCATGGTAATTTTTTAAGAATCTCTTAAAACATGTATATGTGATTTTCACAGAGTTTGCACAATAAAGGTGGTTTATTGCCAAATGAACACTAAATTATTGATATGTGTAAGATTTTACTAGTGAATAGATGCATAACATTTTACGAATGGTTCTCATTTGATTTTACCATATATTATATTAACTTTTACGACTGTTCACATATTATTTTACTACTGGGCCAACAAACGAAACTAATTTCTTGTTCTGATAGTTCACTTCATTTCAATATAGTAAAATCTTATGTAATATCTAGTGAAATTCTATTTTGTAGATAGTAAAAAGTAATATATCAAGTGTAAACCACCCTTATCGTATGAAATTAATGAAAACTATATGTAAAAGTTTTAAAAAAATCTTAACAAATTATCATATGTAGGGAAGGTGAGATTCTACAACCCTGTAAAATTTGAAGAACAAAATTAGTTTCATTTGAAAGATATGAAAAAGAAAAATTCAGCTAAATAGCATTATTCATCTACTTCTTGTAAATTTCATATATTTCAAATGACATTGAGTTTGGTCTTCAAATTTTCAAAGGTTATAGAAGCTCACCTCCCAAACGTATGATAATTTTTTGAGAATTGTTCAAAATATTTACATATGATTTTCACGGAGTTTACATTATAAGGGTGTTTACTACCAAATGAACAACTAAAATCCATGAAATTCACTTGTAAATGTGTTCCAAAATTCTCAACAAATTACCATTTGTAGGGGAGATAATATTCTACATATTTTCAAAATTTGAAGATCAAAATCAATGACATTTGAAAGATATGAAAAAGAGGTTTGTAGAAGCTAAACTCCCCTGCGTATGTTAATTTTTTGATAATTTTTCAAAATATGTACATATGATTTTCACGGAGTTTACACGATAAAGGGTGGTTTACTGCCAAATGGGCACCAAATTACTGATGTGTGTAAGATTTTACTAGTGAACAGACAAATAGCATTTTACGAATGGTTCTTATTTGATTTTACCAGCTGTTATAGAAACATTTACAACCTTCCGAATATCACAATAGTAAAATTTTGTATAATATCTAATGAAATGTTATTTTGTGGATGGTAAAAAAGCAACATATCCAGCGTTTAGTAGTGAGACTCATATCTTTCTGTTCCTCTATCATCAATAAGCTAATGGTAAAAACTGTTCATGAATCGAAGTTGTCACTAAAAAGTAATGGCTAAATCAAAGAAAAAACAGATTCCAGTACAAATAAGAAAATGCATTTACTAGTTAGTTTGGCCTCATTGTCTTAGTCAACGCGCCGGCGAATGTGGAAACAAACTTACTAGTTGGTTTCCAACTGAAGTAGGGTTGCGCCTAGCATGTAGAATAACTAATCTACGCGCACGCGTAGATTAGCGCTTCCATGTGTATATATATGTATGTATGTACATACATATGCACATATATATACACACATACGTATATATACATACACACATGTATATATATACATATACATATACATATACATATGTATATATATATATGTGTATACATATATATATATATATATATATACATATATATATATACACACACACACTATATATATATATATATATGAAAAATACCTTCTACTCTCGGGTGTAGTTTTTCCCACATCTGATATACCACCTAAATGAACTTGAAATATTCCTTTATCAATTTAGGTACACTCATACACTAATTATGAGATACTCCAATATAAGCCACATGAAAAAATTGCAAGGGAGTCCATAGTTTTTAGTGTATTTTGCAAATACATTCATATACGCACATAAAAAGGAGTATGTCTAAAAAATATACATACCACCTAGATAGTCTTATATACTTGTATACTACATGTACATACTATTCATTTCGTGAGATACTCCATACATTGTGAGATACGGCATAGGAAGTAACTACTCAGAGATATTCTCTACTTGCATGTAGAATAGCCTATTGTACGCCCGAGCCAGTTAACTCAGTCCCACCGAGCCATGCATCCCACTAATCAGTGCAATAGAACTTCCCTAGTTGACTAAATCTATTAGTTACGTAGCCTAATCAATTAGTTAATGTGTTTTTTTGTTTGTGCTATAAGTTTTTTTGATTTAGCCATAACTTTTTATTGACAGTTTCGATTCATGAACAATTTTTACCAGTAGCTTAATGATGATAAGAGCAACATAATGATATAAGTCTCGCCAATAAACACCATATAAATGAGATTTTACCGTCAATTTACTGAATGTGTTGTAAAAATTTTGCTACTGCACATGTTGTTGAACCATCTGACATAATAATAAAATCTCATTCATGCGGTATTTATTGGTGAGACTTATATCATTATGTTGCTCTCGTCATTAATAAGCTACTAGTGAAAACTGTTTGTGAATCAGAGGTGTCAATAAAAAGTTACGGCTAAATTAAAGAAAAAAGATTCTAATACAAATAAGAAAATGCATTTACTAGTTAATTTGGCCTCGTAACTGATTAGCTTAGTCAACACATAGGCATATGTGAGATGGTTTGCACGTGCTTCATCGACTAATGCGTTGAATAACTAATCTGTACGTAATCGCATATCAGCGCTTCCGTGTGTATGTATGTATATATATATATATATATATATATATATATATATGTATGTATGTACATATGTATATACATAAAAGGACCAATTAAGCCAAACTTCTCCTGACACTCACCGCTGCTTCCTTTCTCATTCTGTCTCTGCCTCTCACTCTCTCTCCAATCTCCCTCTCTCGCAGCGGCGACTTCACGCTCCAAGGCTCAGGGTCCGCTACATCGAGGCTACTCTGGCCTCCCGGCAACGGGCGAATGCTACGCGGATTCATCGTTTGATTGTTGCAGCCTGCAGCCGGCAATGAGGTGTAGTATTGCTGGTACCAATGAAGTAATACATGCATGGATTCAGTAGTTCTTGTCGCATGTTCGTCATTTTTCTTCTTTAGTTTTGGATCTTTGATTTTAGCTAACAGTTTGGTTGCTCTGTTTTGCTTCGAATTGGGGCTTCTTTGTTTATTTCGATATGTAATATTTCATGTTTGGACCCATGTTGAAATGTATTTGGGGATTGTGGATGAGGCTAACAAAGGTCCGATTTTTTTTTTGTGAGATAGATAACTCTCGATTTGTGAATACGTAGGTTACCGACAGAAACACGACCCACGCAAAGAAATCGATGAACCAAGCTTCGAGTTTTTATCAACCGTGCCAAAGTCCGATCGACTTGATCATGAAGATCAATTCATGCAAGCAACCGAAAAACAAGCAAGAACAAAGCAAAAATAATCTAAAATTGCGAATATGGATTAAAGACAAATGTTGGAGTTCTAACAGCGGTCTTTATGGTTGGTCTAGCCGACTCAAGCGAAGAACACATAAGTTTCATGTGGAAAACGAATCTAACAAAATCCAAATCTCATGAGAAAACTCAGCTAACTTAAATAGGTATCAAAAGGGAGGTGCGGCCAAGAGGTAGACACGGTCACAAACTCCTCATGAGCGTCCCTCCTCGGCCTTCCTATTATATGGATCGAAGCCCAATTAGCAAAGTGGCACAGCATTATATTAGGAAGGCTTTCAAATGTAGTTGGGCCTACCTGGTGGGCTTGTCGAAGTGGTGATCGTCAGGGAGAGTAGTTGAAGCCATTGGCCTAGACCAGGCTTCGAGTCCTCCTTGTAGCCCTTCGTCTTGTAGCCTTCATTCTCGCATTCCAACCTATTGTAGCCTTCTCGATGATTTCTGTTGAGAAGTAAATCACATGCATCAGGCAGCATCATATTCTCATTATAAACATAATTCACTTCCAAAAACGAAGTTACCTGATAATTCAACTGACGTGCATGTACTCGTGTGATTGGACTTTACACTTACACATTGTGTGGAGAAGTATTGGTTGCATTTATAGGAGTGATGTCTTCATCATCCTCCTCTTGAATTGCAGTCGTTCTCGACTCAAGCTCATCTTCTTCTCTCAAGTATGGCTTCAAATTTGCAATATTAAATATGGGACTAACCTCAAAATCTGCAGACAGATCAAACTTATATGCATTATCATTAATCTTTTCGATAATCTTAAAAGGCCCATTAGCTATAGGCATCAATTTAGACTTTCTCAAATCTGAAAATCTATCTTTTCTTAAATACAACAAAACAAGATCACCAAGTTCAAAAGTTATTTTCTTGCTACTTTTACTACCAGCAACCCTATATTTCTCATTCATGCGTTCTATATTTTGTTTTGTATTCTCATGCAACTTAAGAACAAATTCATCATGTTTTTTAGCATCTAGATTTACCTTCTTCGAAGATGGTAGAGGTAACATTAATTGGAGCGCGAGGGTTAAGGCCATATACTACCTAAAAAGAGATCATCTTTGTGGTTGAATGCAGCAAGCGGTTGTAGGCAAACTCCACATAAGATAGATATTTTTCCCACAACTTCATGTTTTTCTTTAAAACAGCCCTTAGCATGGTTGGCAATGTGTTGTTGATGGCTTCAGTTTGTCCTTCAGTTTATGGATGACATGTGGCAGAGAATAGCAACTTTATCCCCAACTTGTTCCATAAGGTCCTCCAAAAATAGCTTAAGAACTTCGTATCTCAATCTGAAATAATTATAGTTGGCACACCATATAGTCAAACGATCTCTCTAAAAAATAAATCAGCAATATGTGTAACATCATCGCTCTTATGACAATGAATAAAATATGCCATAACCACTACTAGCAAAATACTATCCCTCTCCCCTTTGTTCTAGGAAATCCTAAAATAAAATCCATATAAATATCCTCCTAAGACACACTAGGAACAGGAATAGACTTATATAAACCACGTGGATTCAATCGAGACTTAGTTTTTTGGCATGTAGTGTAGCGAGCAACATAACGCTCGATGTCGTGCCTCATCTTTGGACAATAAAAATGTTTAGTAAAGATGTCCTTCATCTTATTGACGCCAAAATATCTCATGAGTCCTCCTTCATGCGCCTCCGTAGCAATAAAAGACGAACGGAGCTAGTTGGAATGCATAGCTTGTTATCTCTAAACTTGAAAATAAATTTGTTCCAGCATTTACCATTTTTACAATTGGACATAGCGTCTTTTAATTCATCGTCAGAAGCATATAAATATTTTATTGTCTATAAGCCCAAAATTTTACAATCAAGTTGAGACAACAAAGTATACCATCTAGACAAAGCATTAGCAATCACATTTTCTTTCTTTTTCTTGTGTTTTATGACATAAGGAAAACATTTAATGAATTCAACCCAACGAGCATGTCTACAGTTCAATTTAGCTTGACTTCTAATATGTTTAAATAATTCATAATCATAATGAATAACAAATTCTTTAGGCTATAAATAATATTACCAAGTTTCAAGCACACGCACAATAGCATATAATTCTTTATCATAACTTGAATAATTCAGACTGGGCCCATTAACTTTCTCACTAAAGTAAGTAATAGGTTTACCTTCTTAAAGTAATACACCACCAATTCCAATTCCACTAGCATCACACTCAAGTTCAAAAGTCTTACTAAAATCAGGAAGTCGGAATAATGGTGCTTTTGTGTGCTTTTCTTTGAGAAGGTCGAAAGCTTCTTCTTGCGTTTTCCCCCAATTTGAAAGTAATGACTTTCTTGGTCAATTCATTAAGTGGTACGACGATAGTGCTGAAATCCTTTACAAAACGATAATAAAATCCAACGAGTCCACGAAAGCTCTGCACTTGTGTGACTGTTTGTGGTGTCGGCCAACTCTTAATAGTATCAATCTTGGCTTCATCTATCTCAATTCCCTGTGAAGTAACAACATAGCCAAGAAAATAAACTCAATCAGTGCAAAAAAGTGCACTTTTCAAGGTTACCAAACAAATGTGCATCTCTCAAAGCAATAAAAATAGTATGTAAGTGTTCAAGATGTTCATCAAGTGACTTGTTGTAAATTAATATATCATTAAAGTAAACCACAATAAATTTACCAATAAAACAAGTAAAATTTCGTTCATTAATCTCATGAAAGTGCTAGGTAAATTAATTAAACCAAAAAACATCACTAACCACTCATATAACTCAAACTTTGTTTTAAATGCAGTTTTCCATATATCTCTAAGTGTCATTCTAATATGGTGGTAACTACTAAGCAAGTCTGCTTTAGACAAAATAGTAGAACTACTCAATTCATCAAGCATATCATCTAACCTAGGAATATGATGACAATATCATAGAGTTATATTATTGATAGCTCTACAATTAGCACACATACGCCATGATCCATCTTTATTAGGAAACAAAATAACAGGGAAACACATAAACTAAGGCTTTCGCGTATATACCCTTTGTCAGGCAAGTCTTGCACTTGACACTGAATTTCCTTGATCTCCTCTGGATTAGTCCTATATGACACGCAATTTGGCAAAGAAGTTTTTGGGATCAAGTCAATTTGATACTCAATTCTTCTAACAGGTGCTAGCCTTCGGGGTATTTCAGATGGAAACACATCGGTAAATTCCTAAAAAGGTTAGTAACAATAGGAGGCAAAGATGTAGGAAAATCCTCAAGTAAAAAGAAAGCATTTTTGCAAAGTAAAGCATAGCAAATAGAATTATCCACTTCCAGGTCCTTAAAATCAGATTTAGTAGCAAGCAAAACAGAACCTTCCAACTTAATTTCACCTTTGGTAACACTAAGTTCTTTCTTCTTATGTTGCACAAATTCTTTAGCTACAATTTGATTTTCACTTTTGCTACTCTCTTTTTCTCTATTAGCTCTCTCTAATTTATCTTTTAAAATTGCTTCAGGAGACATCAAAAGCAAAATAATTTTTTCCCTTAGACATGAGAGTATATTGATTGATTCTACCATAATGAACAATATTTCTATCATATTGCCAAGGTCTATCCAATAATAAAAAACATATTTGGATAGATACAACATTGCAATCAGTATAACCATGATATGAACCAATAGAAAAGAATATTCTCATAATGCGTGTTACCTTCAGCTTACCACAAGAATTAAAACATTGAATGTAGTAATGACGAGAGTGCTAATTGGTGGTCAAGCGAAGCTTCTCGACCATATCCATGCTTGAAAGATTGTTACAACTCCCACCATCGATGATGACTCTGCACGAATGCTCATTGATGGTGAACATCGTTTGGAACAGGTTGTGGTGTTGGTTATGTTCAGCACACTCTATTTGAGTACTTAACACACTTTACAATAATACTTAAGTACTTGTCAGAAGCTTCAGCACCAAAACGTTCTTTCTCAACATGATTAGATTCATGTTCCTCACCTGTAGGGCCAGTGGCAAGTATAGCATATTCCTCATCAATATCACTAGCTGAAGTGTACTCACCATTGTCTTTGACAAGTAGGGCACGTTGATTTTGGCAATCACGCTTTTGTAACGATGGCATTGTAGATCTCTAGATTGCCAGGTAAAAGCAACTGAAGTGGAACTTTTTACAGGAGCTTGAACTGTGGACTTGCTTTCTTTCAGAGCGCGGGAAGTAGTGGTGGAAAACGTAGGGCGCCCACGCGCGGAGGTGGTAGGTGACTGGCTAGGTGCAGGGGTGGCGCTCGGCTTTGTGACTGGTTCGGCCTACCCGTAAAAGAACCTCCAAAATTGCCCCGAAAACGAGACTATCTTTCCTGCACTTCTCGTTCAGCTTTACAAGCAAGATGAAACAAACGAGTAATAGAGTTATATTCCTTATAATCAAGAATGTGCTGAATTTCACGGTTAAGTCCTCCTAGAAATCTAGCCATTTTTGCAAATTCGGTTTCTTCTAGCCCACAACACAGCAAACCAATTTGTAGTTCTTGGTATTATTCTTCTACTGTTTTACTACCATGTCTTAGCATTGTAAATTATTAAGCAAATCATGGGACTAATATGAATGTATAAATCTAGCTCTCATCATTCTTTTCATAGCATCCCAAGTTCTAGGTAAGTTTTTTTCATTCCTACCAGCCTCTTTCCACCAAATTGATACAAAATCAGTGAACTCACTAGTAGCAGCCCTAATCTTCTTATTCTCAAGAAAATCAAGTATGCAAATTTTTGATCTAGTGCTAACTCCTAATCAAGATATGTATCAGGATCATATTTACCAGCAAAAGAAGGCATTATAAACTTAATTTTTTATGGTGGATCATCACGATCACGTGCCTCTTGCTGATTCCATCCCATACCTTGTCGATTGTGACGACGTCGATGGTGATCACAATCATTATTTACATTGAAGTCCTCATCGGATTCCGTGTCGGCGACATAGTTGTTCGTGTCATCTACTTCCACCTCATCTACCCAAAGAGCAAGCAACGGGTGAGGAAACTCTATTAGCCATAGGTGCAGCAAGAGGTGGTTCCCACTTGAGACTCCCAACGCATGTGCGGAGCGCCACGATGTTGGTGTATATCTAGTTCAAAGCATCATGTGTACTTTTCGTGTGTCAATTGAACAAGCACTCGAAGTGTTGTACAAGCCCTCTCATGCGTGGTGTGAGAAGTGGATCATCCTCACTATTCTCGTTATGTTTTCTTGAACCTACCATAGTTAGTAGCAAACAAGAAAAATACACAAGTGTATATGTCGATGTCTAAGACCTAGGGTCCCTTAATCAAGCTTATGAAAATATGATTGTGGGCTTCTACTAAACAAGATGAGGAAAATAATATATTGGGATTGCTTCTTTATTAGCCAAGCGGCTCTACAGAGTATACAAATTACAGAATGATTGCGAATTGCCTTCAACAGTATGTATCGGCCCCCTATTTATATCGGTTGAAGAGGCGGCAGTTGTTCTCCATAGGAGCGTCGTGTAACCGAGAGTGTCTTCCGCCAAATGGTGTCTTCTCGCTAAATGGTGCCTTTCTCAGAGATAATTTCTGGATAGTTATGCATACTTGTTAGATAACTGTCTGCATGGAGATATGTGCGGGGGTAACCGCTTGTCCCTGACCAGTTCACTGGTCGGGTGACTATTTCACAAGTCAGAGACTTAACCTGTTGGTCGGAGACTTAACTATTTGGATAAGGGTGGACTTCGTTCTATATATTATGGGCTTTATATATTGTAGGCCCATTAATAGAGGTAGTCACGAATAATTGAGGGCCCAAATAAGTGACATACTTTTAATCCTTGTCGGTTAGCCCCCAAGTCTTGAGAAATAAGAGTTTATTACTCAAGGCTTTTCATCTTTTGTGACTTTATAGGGTTATGTGCCAATTATCTGACTGTTTTAAGTGCCATAAATGAAAAATCTTTGTACTTCTCTCGGTAACTAAACCGGTGCTGACCGTCTTCAATGTGCAATACATATATAAAGGGGAATAAAGCTTTGTTTGTATACTTCATATTTCCGAATCAAGAAAAAATTAATTTCAAACTTTTTCTTAGTTATTATTTTTAGTCTTGGGGCAACTATTCCTAGTCTTCCTGCTGACCAGGGTATGGTTGCTTAGGTTGGTGACGAGGCTAACCCACTGGTCATATTGGCGACGACTAGTGTGGAACAAGCCTCAGTGTCAACCGAGGTGGTCATCCAAGAAAACCAGACCAGTGGACAAGCGAATCTGACCAACGTTGAGGGTGAAAATCTCTCAACTGCTGTGGTAGACCCACTGGTCGATCAAGCTTTATTGCCTAAGGAGAAGGTTGGTGCTCCTCATGTGACATCAAGGGAAATGGTCAGGACAACCACTGCTGCAGAGGAGGCGTCTATGGTTATAGAGACCGAGGACCCTCCTATTTCTATGGAAGAGGTGGTGGTGCTCGAAAAGGCCATGATCACCTATGTCACACCTGTGGTTTTGCCACAAGCATCTTCTTCTGGTCATTCTGACCAGGTGGAGTTCAAGCACGTTTTTAATAGCTTGCAAGCAAATGTATACATCTTATCTCATTTATTTTAAGGAATATTGAGGAAAGGTAATTTTAACTCATTTGCTATTTTTCTTTTTATAAAACTCGCAAGAACTGCTAGACCTGCTAGGTTGGCAGGTGAAGACTTTGGCCAAGGCCGAAGTTGAAACAATAAGAAGGTATGAATCACCCTTATTGTTTTTATATTTCTCTTTTTTGTTCTAATAGAACCGTTCCAAAACAGACAAAAACAAATAAAGAAATTGGAAAAGTAACTCTTGGTGGCTCAAAACACCGCCAAGGGATATGAGTTTGATCTTGTCGAGGCTACCGACAAGGTCAACTATCACGAAGAAAAAACTGCTATACTCCATGAAGCTTTCAAGGGAAATGAAGAAAACTTTTCAAAAGCTCTCCAAAGAGTATAAGATCACTCTTCAGGGAAATGAGTCTGAAATAGCAAGTCAATTACGTCCCAACCTACTTAAAATTTATTATTTAAGAAAATTGAAAGCAACTTTTAATTTAAACTTTGCATAGTTAACAAATACAATAAAAGCCAAAGAATCTCAACCTTCCAAATGGGAATAAGAGAGAATAAAGTCTGAAGAGCAAAGGTCGGTGATTAAGAATCAAATAGACAATCTGACTGACCAAATAAAGCTCTTCGTAAAAGATTTGGCTTTAGTTCAGAGAGGTAGAAAAACCACTGTGAACTTTATTTTTGAATAGCTTCAGAAAATTGCCACGGAATTTAAAAAGAAAATAAGTAAAACTTACAACTTTTGATCCGTCAGTTGATGACATGGTTGCGGGGGTGAATGAACAGTTGAAGATCATCCAAAGTCATATCCCTGCATCGGCGTAGACTATCAAGACTGCTCTCTAAGCTTCAATTACCGTCCAAGTGAGTACCTTTTTTGTCAAATTAAGGCACTTTTACAAGGATGCAGTTGATTTGGAGAAACTGGTGCTCGACCTGAAGTTGACTACTCAAGAAGAGATTGATAAGAAATGTGCAGAAGTAGCCTCTACCGTTGAGACATACATGAAAAAATGTAAAGATTACATTCAAGTAACATGTGTGACCTATTTGAATAAATGAATGAAAGTTTGAATGAATGAATGAAAAAATCTCTTTTTGTGTTATATTTCATTTTGTATCTCATCTGTTTGCGTATTTTTCCAAGTATATCACTAGCCCTCAACTGTTTATATGCTGACCAGCAATGTGTTCAGAATACAAATAGTTATAAGACTGACGACTTGTTCTTTTCACATAGTACTTGGTATTGACCAATAGCAGATTGGAGATAAGATCATTCTGACGAGTTTCAATTCAGTAATTACTAGCTTACAAGAAAAATCTCTGTTAGTTGTTATCTCATAATCCGACTAGTAACCTCGTACGTTGTTTATAGCGAGGTCAGACAGATTATGACTTTGTGAATTCTCAGAGGATTATCATAATAGAAACAATTTTGATATATAACGTTTTAAAGAGATACTTTATGTAAATGAAAAATATAGAAATAAACTTATTCACATGAAAAACCTGCGAAGATGCTGAATGTTCCAAGTATTTGACAGAATTCTTCCATCTTCCATAGCAAGTCGAACAGAACCTGGTCATGTATTTGATATCACAGTAAAGGGATCTTTCCATTTGAGAGATAACTTATGCATGTTAAACTGATTCTGGATACACCTTAGAACCAAGTCTCCCACATTTAGTGTTCGTGGTTGAACTCTTTTGTTGCAATATCTTCTTAAGCCTTGTAAATAGGCTGCTGCCCTGATAAATGCTCGATTTCACTTTTCTTCTAAGATATTGATATCATCTTCACATTGGTCGTCTTGATTAACCTTTTCATAGAGAGAAATTCTCGTAGAATCCAAATAGATCTCATTTGGCAATACGGCTTCAGCTACGTATACCAGTTGAAAAGGTGTTTCTCCTATTAACTCTACTGGTCATCGTACGAATGGCCCAGAGCACAGAGTAGAGGTCGTCTACCCAAGCCCCCGAGCGTTTGGTAAGACGATCAAACACTCGTTCCTTTATACCTTGTATAATTTGGCCATTAGCTCGTTCAACTGCTCCGTAGCTCTAAGAATGAGCAACTGAAGTGTAGCAAATTTTTGTGCCTATTTCATCACAATAATCTTGAAATAGACCACTTACAAATTGTGATCCATTATTAGTAATTAGACTACTAGGTACACCAAATCTAGTGACTATGTTTTGCACAAAGAATTTCTTTACTGCTTGAGCCGTAATGGAAACTACAAGCACTGCTTCAATCCATTTTGTGAACGTATCAATCGCAACAAATAAGAATTTAAATCTTGCTCTTGGTAAAGGACCTACTATGTCAATGCCCCATGTCGCAAATGGCCATGACAAAGGTATAGTTTGTAATTGATTAGCAGGTAAATGTACATGTCGAGCATGAAATTAGCATTGCTCACAAGTTTTTACAAGGTGCATGGCATCTTGTAAAGCAGTGGGCCAATAAAAACCCTGTCGGAAAGCTTTTTCGACCAGAGTTTGATATGAAGTGTGCACTCTACATATAATTTTCAGTGGTCAGAATTAGTTGTATCCTCTTTTACAAAGGGTTCATTGTTTGTCCATTCAGTAATAAAATCTGCCAAAATTTGGGACTTAATTGCTGTTCGAGCTATGAAATGGATATCAAATAACCAAAGTTCAACTGCCCTTTTAGCAATCCGACCGGTTGGTTCTTGGTTATGTAAGATACTTCTAAAGTCAAAAGATGATGGTACTGAAATCTGATGAGATTGGAAATAATGCCTAAATTTTCTAGAAGCCATTAATAGGGTGTAAAGTAATTTTTGAACCTGAGGGTATCACTCCTTATGTTCATGTAAAACTTCGCGGATGTAATAAACAGGTTTCTAAACCTGTTCTCGTTCAACAATTAGTACATCACTAACTACATTATTTGAAGCCGCTAAGTATACTAACAACGGTTCTCTGGGGTTGGATGAGACCAGAGTGGGTGGGCTTTGCAAATAAATTTGATATCATTAAAGGCTTTGTTCGCTTCATCGTACTACTGGAATTTGTTGTGTTTTCTTATTACCTTAAAGAAAGACAAACCACGCTCTCCTGATCTTGAGATAAAATGACCGAGAGCAGCCATTCGACTAGTTATACCTTGAACTTCCTTTAATGTAGAAGGTGGTTTCAAGGATTCAATAGCCTGAATCTTCTCAGGATTTACTTCAATACCTCGAGAACAAACAAGAAAACTAAGCAATATTCCAAAAGAAACCCCAAGACACACTTTTCTAGATTAAGCTTAATTTCTTGCTTATTTAAATTATTGGAGGTTTCAGCCAGGTCTAACAAATGATTAGAGCTATTCTTGCTCTTTACAATGAGATCATCAACACAAGCTTCTATGTTGTGCCCTATTTGACTATAGAAGTCTTCTGCATAAGGCGCTGGTACGTGGCTCCAGTGTTTTTTAGCCCGAATGGCATCTTCTTGTAACAATAGACACCGAACAGGGCTATGAAGGAAGTCTTTTCTTCATCTTCATTTGCCATGCTAATTTAATGATAACCATTTGCTTTCTTGACCACAACCGGATTCGCAAGCCAATCAGGATGACCAACTTCACAAATGAAACCAGCTTCCAGGAGTTTATCCAACTCTTGTCGGGTGGCTTCTTACCGATCAGGAGCGAATCGCCGTAGCTTTTGCTTCACTGGTAGTATATCAGGCCGTATGGCTAACCTGTGCTCCATTACTTCCCTTGGGACCCTAGGCATGTCGGATGATTTCCGCACAAACACATATGCGTCAGCCCAGCAAAAAGTAATGAGCACGTCTTCCTATTTGGCATCCATTGCTGATCCTATTCGAATAGTTTTTGACTGGTCAGCATGATCGATGGGAACTTATTTTACATGTTCATTGGGCTGAGGAGTTACTTTCAGCTTCTCTGTCTTGTTAGACTTTTCGGTCTTACAAAACTTTCCGGTATCATTAGTATCGCTTAATGGTAATTGATCGACAATTTCAAGCAACTTGCGGTCACAATTAAGTGTAGTAATTTGGTTACCTTGTACACTAATCACACCTTTTGGATTAGGTATCTTTAAGCTCTGGTAGGCGTGATGAATAACTACCATAAATTTTGTTAGTGAAGGCTTAACCAAAATGGCATTGTATGCTGATTCAAAATCAACAACTTCAAATGATATTAATTCCGTTCTGAAATTGTTGGTGTCTCCAAATGTGACAGGTAACACTACCTGTCCCACTGGAGTTATCGACAGACCAGGCACAATCCCAAAAAATGGGTTTGTAATAGGTCTAATCTTAGAACAGGGAATATGCATTTTATCCGAGGTGTGAATAAAAAGCAAATCCAGAGAACTACCTCCATCAAATAAAATTATTCCAACTTTGCAATTACTAATTGTAGGAGAAACCACTAATGGAAGTTTTCGAGGAATCGACATACCTTTTGGACAGTCTTGTTTATTGAAGGTGATGGCAACGTCTGACTACTTGGGATATTCAGGCTTTCCTATTCGACTGTCAATGTTGTTGACCTCCCTCCAAGCAGTCTTAGACTGCCTCTTTGAAGCATATGCAAATGGCCCTCCAAATATTACATTGACATGATTATTAGCTTTCTGATAACTCATAGCTTCGTCACCATCTGCATCTTTATTATTTTGTATTTCAAGTAGGGCTGGCATAGGACTTTTACCAGAATAAAAGTCTTTCATGCGTCTTTGCCAAGCACGGCAATTTTGCTGGTCATGCCCTGATGCTTTGTACAATAGGCACTAGCGACCATTGCCACCGATCGTACCAGGTTTTTTTAGAAATAGCCTGGTTGTCCTGCCAACTAGTTATTTTCTTCCAGGGTGCCTTCCCCTTAGAGCATGCAGGTCATTCCAAGACGCATGCAACTTTCCGTTGAGTGTTCTTTTTGTTCTTTTTATTATTCTTCCCCTTACGGTCTTCGGATTTGGAGGTCTTTTTAGACTTCTTGTCTTCTCACTCTAGCAGACCAGGTTGTGGCAAAGTGTAGCCTTTATCGACCATATGGTTCCATTCAATGGCCTCATATGCATCGAATACCGATCTGCATATTGAACAACTCTGGTATGGTAGAGGGTGGATGAATGCTACGGTCTTCTATAAATCGATTATAACGAAAAACCTGTTTAAATGCACGAATTACAGAATCGTCAGATATATCTGGAATGGTGTTAAAACTTCTGCAAACCTTTTGATGAATTGACATAAATTTTCACCAGAAATTTGGTGAAGACGATGTAAATCATCCTCTTTACCAGGCTTGGCATAGCAACTTTTAAAATTATTTAAAATTGCATGGTACGAGTTTTCCCAACTGAAGATAGAACCCTTCGGCTGATTGAATAGCCAAGTTCATGTTAATCCTTTCAAAACAGTGGGGAGGTAGTTGGCCATTACCTTTTCGTCACCTCCAGTAGCTTGGATGGCGGTGGTATAAAATTGTAAGAATTCTAATGGATTTTAAGTTCCGTCAAAACTCTCCAAAGACCTTGGCTTGAATTTTTTGGATCAGGTAACATTTCTAAGTCTAGAGGAGAAAGCCTTGCATCCTGTATAAAAACCAGAACATGATCATACGTTAGAAACTTGGTCCATATATTCAAGAGAACGAGGTTGTCGCCGACCACGATTAGAAACTTCACCTGGGGTGAGGCGTTAAAAAACGCTTCTCCGACATGGCTTATCTCTCCGGTGGGGGCTATTGCTTTGCTGGCACTGACCAGACGAAGATCCCTCCTCGCGGGAATCGGTCTGAGACCTTGTGGATAAAGATCTAACTTGCACTTTATTTGCAGCTCCTTGTAAATCAGCAACAAGGGATCTTATAATTGTTACATAGAGTATATTTTCTTCTTCCGTCGTATGATTAAGAATTGTACTTGATAAAATGTGAATTCTTTTGATGGGAGTAGCCTCCTGCGAACCACATGGAGCAAGATTTAAGTCGCTTACCGCCACCTTCGGAGGTGGTGGTATAATTGGAAGAGCATGACGAGGTTGTCCTCCAGAGACGTCAAATCTCCACGAGGTTCTTGGTTGACCTCTATAGTACAGGCATTTGGCCTCGTCAACATATTTTTGCTTTTCTACCATAAGTCGCTCATATTCATTTTTAGCAGCTTTTTTGGCTCTTTCCTGAGCTTCGCGCTCTTCGCGTTCCACTCACTGCTCCTCTGTCTCACTGGTAACCACACAAGCGTGGGAACCAGAGTAGACAGAAGGCGTCAGTCATCCATCTTCATATGATGATGGGTATAATCCATGCCTTGGAGATAATCTTCCGAAGCTGAACTTTTCAAGAGGTTATTACTGCCATTTGAAGCATGTTCATTATGAATGTCCATGGAACATACTTCATGAGCATCTTCCTTCAAATCCGCTGGAGGAATGACTAAAGATTTACCTTTTGATTCTTTGGGTGATTGTGCTTCCGCTTCAACCTTCGCCTGGATCTTTGCCAATTATGCTTCAGAAATATACTCGGAATAGAAATCACACTTACAATCTTCTTCCGTCTGACAGTCGTTTCCATCTAGATCAACATAGTCAACGAGATTGAACCAATTTTCTTCATCCATTGAAAGGGATTCCTTTTCCTTGATTACTGGGCTGCCCTCCTTCTAGCGCCAACTATCGATGCCTAAGACCTAGGGTCCCTTAATCGTGTTTATGAAAATTTGATTGTGGGCTCCTAGTAAACAATATATGGGGATTGCTTCTTTATTAGCCAAGCGGCTCTACAGAGTATACAAATTATAGATTGATTGCGAATTGCCTTCAACAGCATAGATCGGCCCCCTATTTATATCGGTTAAAGAGGCGGCAGTTGTTCTCCATAGGGTCGTCGTGTAATCGAGAGGTGTCTTTCCGCAAATGGTGTCTTCTCGCTAAAGGATGCATTTTTCAGAGATAACTTCCGGGTAATTATGCATACCTGTCAGATAACTGTTCGTACGAAGACATGTGCGGGGGTAACCGCTTGTCCCCAACCAGTTCACTGGTTGGGGACGACCAATGTGAAGCAAAGTTATTGATCACCTTGACTGAACTAGTCGGAGACTTAACCGTTCGGATAAGGGTGTGCTTCGTTCTATATATTATAGGTTTGATGTATTGTAGACCCATGAATAGAGTATAGTCATGAATAATTGAGGATCCAAATAAGTGACAGACTTTTAAGCCTCGTTAGTATATAATTTGTATCAGCTATTAGGTGATGGAGGTTAACAAGTCACACACGCTCAAGCCTTTACTAAGCTCTTGCAAGTTCTTACCTATGCAAAATAGGTGGTGCAATCGGCGGCTGGTTCGTGATAAACGCAACTCAAGCTTGGCAAAGTTGAAAGCATCTAGGCACCCGATATGTTTTGGTTTTGATAATTAATGACAACTTTACTATATGATCTAATGCTTTTGTTGAGAATATTGAAAGTAGGTCGATTCCAAGATTAATGATCATGGAAATACCAAGGAAGGTTCAAGCCAATCAAGCAATATGTCAAGATCATATAAAGGTATATTTATAAGGCTCTTTTCTAGTCCTTTGACGATCTTGGAGTTTGGAAGTAAGATCGGTTTACTAAATTTAGGGCCGTACTATTAAGAGGGATCTTGACGCTTATCTTAATGTCATTTAAGGGTTTGAAGGCTCAATATGCATATTCAAATTAGTTGCCCAATATTAGATAAGTTTCATCTTTGAAAAACCTTGAGATAATTCAAATCTCTGGAAATTCGGTGCTACCGCCTATGGCAGCGCGGTGCTACTGGATGAGCGGTAGCACCGGCTCAACAGCCGGTGTGAAAATTCCAGAGAAGAGGTTTTTGGGCGATTTGTAGCCCGGTGCTACCGGGATCACGGTAGCACCGGACTTCAGCCCGGTGTGAAAATCACAGAGGGTGTGTTTATGGGTGATTTAGTGGCGGTGCTACGCCAAGATGGCCCTGCTATCGGACCTTGGTAGCACCGGACCTTAACCCGTGTAAAAATTCCGAGAAGCACTTTTCTTAAGCTTTTGGTATCCGGTGCTACAAGATTTGGTGGCGGTGCTCACGATTTTGGTAGCACCGGACCTCATCCCGGTGCTATATTTCCAGAGAAGTGTGTTTTTGAACAAAGAAAAAGAAATGGAGCCCGGTGCTACCGGCCCTAGTTAGGCGGCAGCACCGGACCCCTGTAACGGTCTCTGGCAAGTGCATTAAATGCACTGTTCTAGCCGTTGAAGTGGAGCCCGGTGCTACCGGTCCTACATGGGCGGTAGCACCGGAAAAACAAATCTTCTGCAGATTCGAGCTCCAACGGCTCCCCACCTGCATTCTAGAGCAACTCTTGGTCCTCATTGATGATATTTGAGCTCTAGCAAGTGTTCTCCACTCTAGTGTGCATTCAATCTCTATTTGTGAGAGTGAGAATCAAGTTTGGGTGTTGCATTTAGTGTTTGAGCCTTTAGACACCGACATTTGACCTCAAGCTAGCGTCAAGGTTTATTACTCTTGGAGGTTGCCGCCTCCTAAACGGCTTGGTGGCGATTGTGCGCGGTGAGCTTCTCAATGGAGATTGTGAGAAGTCCCGGCAAGTTGTGAAGGCCGGAGTTCGCCTACCCGGAGCGGGGAAGAACTACCCTAGTGATCGAGGAAGGCTCAAGCGAGTGGAGCCGGCTTGACGTGGTTCAAGTCACCTCAACGTGGAGTAGGGGAGACCGGAAAGTCTTCGAGACCACGGGTTAAATTTCTTGTCTCCTATTTATTTGTGTTTGGTACTTTTGTTTGTTGAAAATCCATTTCATTAATACCATATTCTTCATTGTCTCTTGTGCTCTCAAGTATATTTGCTTCACTTGTATTGACATACCATCTTAAGCAATTGCTAGAGTTTTTTTGTGTGTTCTTCACTTTTGTATCTCAATTTGATAGCATCATTTGTATTTCCTAAATTGTGTGAAAAATTTAGAAACCTCCTATTCACCCCCCTCTAGTCGGTTATCCTTGATCTTACAAGTGGTATCAGAGCTTGGACTCTCTTTTGGGGCTTCACCGTCTAGAGAGTAAGGATGGCTAGCGATGGGGTGTTAATAGGCAAGGCGCCATTTTTTGATGGTACAAATTATGCTTATTGGAAAATTCGTATGACCGTTTATCTTAAGGCCATGAGTCCAAGCATATGGAGAATTGTAGTTGAGGGTTTCACTCCGGGGGTTAATCCCACACTCACAAATGACCAAGAGGAGCGAAACACTCTTCTTAATGCTCAAGCTATGAATGCTCTTTTTGGAGCCTTGAACGCGGATGAGTTCAATCGAGTGAGCAATCTTGAAACCGCTCATGAGATTTGGACGACCCTCTCGAAAATTCATGAGGGGACATCCTCGGTCAAGGAAGCCAAATTGCATATGCTTCAAATCAAATATGAGAGTTTTATTATGTTGCCTCATGAAAACATCAATGAGATGTATTCACGGTTGAACAACATAGTAAATGAGCTCAAGAGCCTTGGAGCATCACTAACCAATTTTGACATTGTTCGTAAGATGCTTAGGGCTCTTCCGGAAAAATATGAGACCTTGGTGACGTTGTTTCTGAACTCACCGGAATTGCCAAGAATGACGCCAACGGGACTTCTTGGAAATCTCATAACCAATGAGCTTTACAAGAAGGACAAGGAAGAACTTTTGGAGCAAAGCTCATCGAAGAAGAAGAACATCGCTTTCAAGGCGAAGGCGGAGTCAAGTGATGAAATGATCAATGACTCCGATGATGACGAAGACACCGAGGAGGAAATGGCTCTTCTTGTGAGAAGAATGAGAAAATTCATGAAGAGACGCTCAAGCACAAGTGGTCCTCAAAAATTCAAGAAGGGACAATATTCTAGCACCAACCGGTATGCCAATATTTGGTGCTATGAATGTGATGAGAAGGGACATATTGCCTCGAAATGTCCAAAGAAAAGGGACGACAAAAACAAGTCCCCTCCGAAGAAGTTCTTTCATGGGAAGAAGAAGCTCTTCAAGAAGTTGAATAGAGATGGAAAGGGCGAGGCTCACATTGGAGAATGGAACTCCGAGGATGAATATTCGGACTCCGACTCTTCCGAGGATGATACACCTCCAAAGAAGAAGGGTCTTGCCGGAATCGCCATTGAGGAGACTTCATCACCCTTCATCACTCCATTGTGTCTTATGGCAAAAGGAGACCTTAAGGTAAACTCAAATAATGATGAACCCTCCTATGATGAATTAATGGATATGCTTGAGGATTTGAATGAGTATCTTGGAAAAGAAAAGTCTAAACATAAAGCTTTGAGAAAAGAATATCTTTCTCTCAAAGACTCTTATGAGGAGCTAATGGAAGCTCATGAGACTCTTCTTGCTAAGGACCATTCAAAGCCTCAAAATGATATAGGAATAAGTTGCAAAATTATTGATGATATATCTTGCTTAGAAATAGATTCTTGTTGCATATCAAAGACTAGCATATCTACCTTTTGTGATGATTTATTTGATATGCCATCAATATCATGCTCTAGTTCTACTTCATGCTATGAAAACCTAGTAGTAGAAAATAATGAACTTAAGGAACAAGTAAACAAACTTAGTAAAAGTCTTGATAGATGTTTCAAGGGTAAAGACACTTTAAATAAAATCTTGAATGGCCAAAGATGCTCCTACAATAAAGAAGGACTAGGATATGTTCCTAAGAAGGGCAAAAAGATTAATAACAAAGCTCCTCGTTTTGTTAAATCAAATGGGAAGTTTTGTTACAAATGTCATGAGGTCGGGCATCTAGCAAATAATTGTATTTTGGATAAAACAACTAAAAATAACATTTATGACTTTTGTTATGTTCTTAAGAAAGATAGTTTTGGCAAAATAATTGCTAAGTTTGTTGGCACTCCTATACTTGGCCGTAAAAAGAATGCCATTTGGGTGCCCAAAGCCTTGGTTACTAACCTCCAAGGACCCAAACAAATTTGGGTACCTAAAAGAACTTGATTCTCTTTTGTAGGTGAACTACAAGACCGGCGGACGGCATTGGGTGTTGGATAGTGGATGCACTCAACATATGACCGGTGACCGGAAGATGTTCACCACCTTTGAAGTAGGAAATGGGCAAAATGACAAGATCACATTTGGTGACAATAGTAAAGGAAAGGTACTGGGTTTGGGTAAAATCGCTATCTCAAATGAACTTTCTATTTCAAATGTCTCTTTGGTAGAAACCTTAAATTTTAATTTGTTATCGGTTGCTCAAATTTGTGATCTAGGTCTTTCTTGCATGTTTTCTAAGAATGGTGTAGTGATTTCTGAAGAAAATGATAATTCTTTAGTGTTCAAAGGTTTTAGATTTGGAAACTTATATTTAGTTGATTTCACCTCAAATGAGTCATGTCTTCAAACTTGCTTAATTGCAAAGACATCCCTAGGATGGTTATGGCATAGAAGACTAGCTCATGTTGGGATGATCCAACTCAAAAAGCTTTTCAAAAATGATTTAGTTGTGGGCTTGAAAGATGTGAAGTTTGAGAAAAATAGACATTGTAGTGCTTGTCAAGTCGGAAAACAAGTTGCTAGTTCTCATCCTTCAAAAAGTATCATGTCCACATCTAGACCATTAGAGCTCTTACATATGGATTTGTTTGGCCCAAAAACCTATAAGAGCATTGGAGGGAATTCTTATTGTTTGGTCATTGTTGATGATTTTTCAAGGTATACATGGGTATTCTTTTTAGATGATAAATCCGAAACCTCCGGTATCTTTAAAAACTTTGCAAAAAGGGCTCAAAATGAATTTGATTTTAAAATTAAGAAGATTCGTAGTGACAATGGTTCCGAGTTCAAAAATACAAAAATTGAAGATTATTGTGATGAATTTGGAATAAAGCACGAACTTTCCGCTACTTACACTCCGGAACAAAATGGAGTTGTGGAACGGAAAAATCGAACATTAATTGAAATGGCAAGAACTATGCTTGATGAGTATGGCACCTCCGATAGTTTTTGGGTGGAAGCCATTAATACCGCTTGCCATGCAACTAATAGGCTTTATTTGCATCATCTCTTGAAAAAGACCTCTTATGAGCTTCTCATTGGAAGAAGACCAAATATTTCTTATTTTCGAGTTTTTGGTTGTAAATGCTACATCTTGAAAAAGGGTGTTCGACTTTCAAAATTTCAAAGTCGTTGTGATGAAGGCTTCTTGCTTGGATATTCTTCAAATAGCAAAGCTTATCGTGTATTCAACAAAAATAAAGGTTTTGTGGAAGAAACTTGCGATATTGAGTTTGATGAAACTAACGGCTCTCAAGAAGAGCAAGAAAACTTGGATGATGTAGGTGAAGAAGGTTTAAGAGAAGCAATGAAGAACATGACACTTGGAGACATAAAACCAAAGGAGGATAAACAAGATACACCCTCATCCACTAAAGTTGAACCCTCCACTTCCGCTACGTCAAGTCAAGTTCAACCTATTAATGTGGATGAAAAGGAGTGTGATCAACAAATGCATACTCTACCTCAAAGAATTCATCATGGGCTCTCCAAAGATCATCCAATAGATCAAATATTGGGTGATGTTAGTAAGGGTGTTCAAACTCGATCTCGCGTCGCTTCTTTTTGCAAACATTACTCCTTTGTATCTTCTTTTGAACCTACTCACATAGATGAAGCTCTAGATGATCCGGATTGGGCAAATTCAATGCATGAAGAACTCAATAACTTTGCCCGAAATGATGTTTGGACTTTAGTGGAAAGGCCCAAGGAACACAATGTAATAGGCACAAAGTGGGTATTCCGAAACAAACAAGATGAAAATGGTATTGTGGTAAGAAATAAGGCCCGGTTGGTAGCTCAAGGTTTTACTCAAATTGAAGGTTTGGATTTTGGTGAAACTTTTGCTCCCGTGGCTAGATTAGAAGCCATTAGAATCTTACTTGCTTTTGTATCTTGTTTTGATATTAAATTATTTCAAATGGATGTAAAGAGTACTTTTCTAAATAGATAAATTTCCGAATTGGTATTTGTTGAACAACCTCCCGGTTTTGAAAGCCCTAAATATCCTAACCATGTTTACAAACTCTTTAAGGCGCTATATGGTCTCAAACAAGCTCCTAGAGCATGGTATGAGCGACTTAGAGATTTTCTACTTTCTAAAGGGTTCAAAATTGGGAAGGTTGATACAACACTCTTTACAAAGATTATTGATGAAGAATTCTTTGTATGCCAAATCTATGTTGACGATATTATATTTGGTTCTACTAACGAAGACTTTTGCAAAGAATTTGGTGACATGATGTCTAGAGAGTTTGAGATGTTAATGATTGGAGAATTAAGCTTCTTCCTTGGACTTCAAATCAAGCAACTCAAGAATGGGACCTTCGTGAGTCAAACCAAATATGTGAAAGACTTGCTAAAAAGATTTGGCATGGAAGACTCGAAGCCCATCAAGACTCCAATGGCTTCCAACGGGCATCTTGATCTAAATAAGGAAGGTAAACCGATAGTCTCAAAACTTTATCGCTCAATGATTGGTAGTCTACTTTATCTCACCGCATCTAGGCTCGATATTATGTTTAGTGTGTGCATGTGTGCTCGCTTTCAAGCTTCCCCTAAAGAATGTCATTTAGTAGCGGTTAAGAGAATTCTAAGATATTTAAAGCATTCCTCAAATATAGGGTTATGGTATCCTAAAGGTGCTAGTTTTGATTTAATTGGATATTCGGACTCGGATTATGCGGGTTGCAAAGTGGATAGAAAAAGCACCTCCAGAAATTGCCAATTCCTAGGTAGATCCCTTATTTCTTGGTTCTCCAAGAAACAAAATTCCGTAGCTCTATCTACCGCCGAAGCCGAATACATATCCGCCGGTAGTTGTTGTGCTCAATTATTATGGATGAGACAAACTTTAATGGATTATGAAATAGATTTTAAAAATGTGCCTCTTTTATGTGATAACGAAAGTGCCGTTAAAATAGCCAACAACCCGGTCCAACACTCAAGAACTAAACATATAGAAATCCGTCATCATTTCTTGAGAGATCATGTTAGCAAAGGAGATATAGTGATTAGTCACATTAGAACCGAAGATCAATTAGCGGATATCTTAACCAAGCCTTTAGATGAAGCCCGATTTTGTAAATTGAGGAATGAATTAAATGTCATAGACATCTCCAATGTGGTTTGAGTTTTTCCTTTAATCTCGCTTGAAGATTGATTGGTTAATTCTGTTGTTGCTTTGTTAAATATCTTTCAATTTTATTTAATATAGCACTTGTTGAGGGGGAGCTCTTCATATGATTCTTACATCTTGAATCTCAAACAATATTGTTTGTTTCAAAAATAAGGTTGAATCTTAATTAAGCCATAAAACTTGAGATTCTATAAATTTTGGATGCAATTGTATGTCTTATAAAATATATATTAAAGTTTTATTGAAAATGTTGATTTCTTTGGGTATTTATCTCTGTCTTGTCTGCTTTCCGAGAGTAGCACCGCTCATACAAGAGCTGTAGCACCGAGATCGTCAACCAAAAATCCGCATAACACAGTTTATCGGGTTCGGGGGTTAAGCCAAGTCTTGTGCAACCGTTCTCTCCTCCTTCTTCACACCGCTCTCTCTTTCTCTCTCTTCCCGTTATCCCTTTTGTTTCCCTCTCAAATTTCTTCAAAATCATCCAAGAAATCAAGTTTTCTCTCCACCCGCTTGATCTTCACTCGATCCTCTCTCAAAGGTACCTTCTTTTCTTCAAATTTCATCGGTTCTTTATGCCCTAGCATCATCCTTATTCCTTTTTAGGGTTTTGTGAAAAATCAGCAAAATGTGTGGAAATTTGTTAAAATTTGTGGTTAAAATGTATTTGATGAAGGATATTCTTGCTATTAGTAGACTTTTCTGAATCAAATCGCTTAAATCATGAATTCAAACAAATTTTGCTCAAAATCAGATCTCGCCGATGCTACTGGTCCTCGTGCGCGTAGCATCGCTTATGGTCCGTGCTACGGGTTTATATAGGCGTAGCACCGATTTGCGATAAACCGCTCACAGATTGCAATTTTCTTTACAAAACTCTAAGTGTCCGGGTATATCCTTTGATCTTAATCCTTGAATATCTCTTTTGTATCCAAGAATCATGCCTAAGACTCGTGGTTCCGGGTCTTACGTTAAAGTAGCTGCAAATAGAGGACGAGCTCCTCCTCCTCTTCCTCAAGACTCCGACAGTGAAAACAACATTCCAATAGCTTCAAGACATCGTGAAGTCCGATAGAAGGTTAGGCAAGAAACCGTGACACTCCAAGAAATCAAAGGGCAAACAATGTGTCGAAATCAAGAAGCTAGTGACTCTATGGATATAGATAAATCTCAAAGTGGAGAAGAGACCGAAGAAGAAGAAAACCTTGATGACCTCGATCCTTTGGTAAATTTGAAGACAATCAAAGGTGACACATATTTCTCCTTGAGAACAGCAAATCAATACTTGTTGCCTAGGACTGCCACTGAGGATAAATTCAGAACTTTATTTCAGCAGAAAGTTTTTTATGAGCTTTACAAAGAAAAGGAATTTGCTGATCACAAATGGATAAACTGGGAGCACATTAGAAAAATTCCTCTGTTTGTTGGAGTCCCTGAGTTATTTCATGGTGCGGGACTGTCAGACTTAGTTAGTAAAAGGTGTGATTATAATGAAGATCTAATCGCACAATTTTATGCTACATTGCATGTCTCTGAATCACATGAGAGCATAACTTGATGACAGATGCCACAAAGGCACACAAATACCAAGAGTGAAATTGAGGAAGCTTGGGGCATTCATCACAAGGGTATCCCAGAGTGCACAATGATAGAGTCATTCCCTCGCGTAAAGTTTGAGTTCTATGAACCTTCACTTGATCAAGCTTCCGGTAAAATGGCGATCCGCTTCCTTCTCGCGATCTAATAAATAGAATTGTTAGAGTTACAATCCATCCTAAGAGCGGAAACTATGATGAAATCGGAGGATATGCCCGAATATTCAGCTAAAATCATGAATGTAAATAAGTTTGATGTGGTGGATTTTATGATCGAGAAATGGCTTCATCCGCTTGTGACAAAGGTAAAAGAATCTACTTTGCTCCATTCATTATGATGATAATCAAGAGAGTGATTGGATTTCGAGGAGGATGTGGCGGTGTCCACAAGCCATACCGACCCGTGAGGTCGCTCCTCGCACCATCGGTCGTGGGATCGGTCTTCATCCCAGCACCCTCAACATCGATATCCCACCGCCTTAGAGGTCCCTCCATCTCAAATATTTCTCATGATCGGTTCTTGGACGGTTTGAGGATCGACCTCATGAGCGCCTAGCCGACATGAGATCGACATGATGAGTGGTTTCTCACAGCTGGAGGAGCAGCAGTCGCAGTCTAGGCAGATGGTTGAGGAGGTCCGAGGTCGTCTGGATTCCATTGATTCCTCCATCTCCTAGCTTCGCCATCGCTCCCTATTGTCTATCAGCGGGATCTCGTGCACCTCCATCTACTCCGCCTCCTCGGCTCCTCCATCTTCTTGAGCTTCTCGACGATCTTTTGTAATTGATGCCAAAGGGGAGAAGTGAAAGTGAACAGAAGATAAACTAGAAACTTATGTTTGTTTTGGTTGATACTTTTGTTGCTGTGTATGTTTGTTTGAACTTGTCGTGGTTAAATATTTGTAATACTTATGGTTGCTTTAAAATATTCTCATGCTCTTGCATATTGCAATATCATATTGTTGTTTTAATACCCTCATTTGTTTATCCACGGGCTCAATTATTAAACAAAACTCTATCAAATTTTTGTTTAAATGTACAAATCATCTACTTGCAATTAACATGCACATCTCTAGGGGGAGTATTTCTTTAAAAATATATATCATGTTTTATACTCCTTTCTTGCTTCGAAAGGCAAAGAAAACTTATTGATTCCTAATCACTTGAAGCAAAAATTCCCTTCTGTTCACCTAAAAACAATTTCAAACTATCACTATGGGTTGTCATCAATTACCAAAAAGGGGGAGATTGAAAGCATCTAGGCACCCGATATGTTTTGGTTTTGATAATTAATGACAACTTTGCTATATGATCTAATGCTTTTGTTGAGAATATTGAAAGTAGGTCGATTCCAAGATTAATGATCATGGAAATACCAAGGAAGGTTAAAGCCAATCAAGCAATATGTCAAGATCATATAAAGGTATATTTATAAGGCTCTTTTCTAGTCCTTTGACGATCTTGGAGTTTGGAAGTAAGATCGGTTTACTAGATTTAGGGCCGTACTATTAAGAGGGATCTTGACGCTTATCTTAATGTCATTTAAGGGTTTGAAGGCTCAATATGCATATTCAAATTAGTTGCCCAATATTAGACAAGTTTCATCTTTGAAAAACCTTTAGATAATTCAAATCTCTGAAATCGGTGCTACGCTTATGGCAAACAGGTGCTACGGATGATGTAGCACCGCTCAACAAACGGTGTGAAAATTCCAGAGAAGAGGTTTTTGGGCGATTTGTAGCCCGGTGCTACCGCCCATGGCAGCCCGGTGCTACCGGGATCACGGTAGCACCGGACTTCAGCCCGGTGTGAAAATCACAGAAGGTGTGTTTATGGGTGATTTAGTGGCCCGGTGCTACCGGACCTTCGGTAGCACCGGACCTTAACCCGATGTAAAAATTCCAGAGAAGCACTTTTCTTAAGCTTTTGGTATCCCGGTGCTACCGCACTTGGTGGCTCAGTGCTATATTTCCAGAGAAGTGTGTTTTTGAACAAAGAAAAAGAAATGGAGCCCGGTGCTACCGGCCCTAGTTGGGCGGTAGCACTGGACGCCTGTAATGGTCTCTGGCAAGTGCATTAAATGCACTGTTCTAGCCGTTGAAGTGGAGCCCGGTGCTACCGGTCCTACATGGGCGGTAGCACCGGAAAAACAGATTTTCTGCAGATTCGAGCTTCAACGGCTAGAAAGTTTGGTGGAGGCTATAAATACCTCCCCACCTGCATTCTAGAGTAACTCTTGGTCCTCATTGATGATATTTGAGCTCTAGCAAGTGTTCTCCACTCTAGTGTGCATTCAATCTCTATTTGTGAGAGTGAGAATCAAGTTTGAGTGTTGCATTTAGTGTTTGAGCCTTTAGACACCGACATTTGACCTCAAGCTAGCGTCAAGGTGAAGGATCGAGATGGAGAACAGAGGGGGGGTGAATGGTCGCAAATAAAATTTCCCCCAAAATACTCCAACAAAAACCTCGACAAGATCGCTCAAAGGAAATCGTGAAAAACTAGACAACTATGTGTACCCCAAGCTAGCATGGATAAGTACCATAAAATATGTGGGGATTTTTGAGTCAGAATACTGGTTGTCTAGTGTCCAAGATAAAGAGGAATCAATTCAAGCTCTTGCTTTTAGAAAGGACATCAATTCAAATCACAAAAGTCACTTTCAGAAAAGCAAAAGCAGAATTTCCAGAACTTGTCCTCAATTTGCACAGGAGGTTGGTGGGTTTCTGCAGCTCACAAAATTTTGAGACTTTTTCTCCCTATGAGAATCAGAGTCGTGAAGAACTCCACCAAATTTCTCCTCAAAAAGCCTTACAGAAAAAACAGGAAAAATCTAAGAACACAGTCTGGTCAAGAACTTCGAGCAGAAAGTTTGGGGCTCGGTTTTCACCTCATGGCGCCCAAACGGTGCAACAAGTGAACTCCAAAATTTTTATGCAAGTGGATGTCAGAGTCCCGCACCTCCTCCAACAAGAATAAATTGAAAAAGATTTTTCTAGATTTTTATAGAAATCAAACACTGACTGCTGCGCGAAGAACAAATTCTGAACAAAGTTGGAACTTGAAAGAAAAGATGTTCTCTACTCAATCCAAGAGTGCAAAAGAGATGTAAAACTATATGAACACACTCAAAACATCCAAGATCAGCATCATTTAGAAGGAGGGGAGGCAAATCCAAATTACATGAAAGTAAATTGCGAGAATGTAATTATGGAAAGTAAATGCTGAATTTAAATTATGTAAAGTAAAGACATAATGTAAATGCATAAAATAAATTCAGAGGTGGATGGATAAAACTTTCATTTCTGGAAGGAGAGGTTACAAAGCCTCACTTTCATATGGGCAAAGCTCAAAGGAGCATTCACAAACCTCAAAACCTTCAAGGGAAGGAGGCTACCCCTCCACCCCTATTTATACTACTCTTGGGCTACCTACCACCCTTGGATGAGTCCCTCAACCCTAGAGCACTCATCTAAGAGCTAGGATCAACCCACACACACAGCCATGCAAGGGCTAACCCAAAACCCACACACATACCGGGTTTTCTTGCACGGTTTTCAAAGCATACTACCTAGACCCGCTAACCTATCAACTAGATCTCAATCCGACGGCCCTCATTGATCAACGCGGTATCTAGGTAGCATCATCTCCTTTCCTTGTCTTCTTGACTTGCCCGAACTCCGTCTCTGATCATCTTCCGGCGATCTCCCAACCGTCTGGACCTCCGACGCTCCTCGTCTAGTCCCAGTCATCCTTCGCCTCACCATGACCTAGCACCGTCGTCCTGCAACCATCAAAGACAAGAAAAAAACCTTTCACATAGCAATGCCCACAATGATATGCAATATAAACCATCCAACTCATCACTACCGCGTCCATACGATCAGTACTTCCACTCCTGGCAAAGACAACTCAAATTGCTTCATTTTGAAAATCAATCCAAATCAAACTCAAACTTGAGCACACCTTGCTCAAATAAAGTCAAATACTCATCACAAACATGGATGGACCTCCACATGGTCCTTCACAAGGTTTATTACTCTTGGAGGTTGCCGCCTCCTAGACGGCTTGGTGGCGATTGTGCGCGGTGAGCTTCTCAACGGAGATTGTGAGAAGTCCCGGCAAGTTGTGAAGGCCGGAGTTCGCCTACCCGGAGCGGGGAAGAACTACCCTAGTGATCGAGGAAGGCTCAAGCGAGTGGAGCCGGCTTGACGTGGTTCAAGTCACCTCAACGTGGAGTAGGGGAGACCGGCAAGTCTTCGAGACCACGGGTTAAACTCCTTGTCTCCTATTTATTTGTGTTTGGTACTTTTGTTTGTTGAAAATCCATTTCATTAATACCATATTCTTCATTGTCTCTTGTGCTCTCAAGTATATTTGCTTCACTTGTATTGACATACCATCTTAAGCAATTGCTAGAGTTTTTTTGTGTGTTCTTCACTTTTGTATCTCAATTTGATAGCATCATTTGCATTTCCTAAATTGTGTGAAAAATTTAGAAACCTCCTATTCACCCCCCCTCTAGTCGGTTATCCTTGATCTTACAAAAGTGGTTGCAAGGAGAATAGTACATGTTTGGTTAGTAGATGGTGGAGCTTGGACAAGCTTAAATATGCAGCAAGGATCAGCAAGTAATTTAATACAAAAATTGCAAAGTTGAAAAGTAGTTCAAAGTACTAATCACAATTTGCTAGCCCTAGATTAGACCAGAACTAGGTATAGCAAGCTTAGAAAGATACTATTAGAGTTGAACACAAGTGACCAGCACGAGGAACTATCAAAGAAGAAGCTATTTTCAGCTTCTCACAATTTTTGTCTCTGTTTTTTTTATTTCGGTGAGATGGATAACTCTCAATTTATAGAGACGACTCTCACAACCCCGGCTACCGACTAAAACACGATCGATGCCAAGAAATCGCTAAACCAAGCTCTGAGTTGTTATCGACCGAGCCAAAGCCTGATTGACCTAATCATGAAGATCAAGTCTTGCATGGATTAAGGACAAATTATGGAGTTCCAATAGCAGTCTTTATGGTTGGTATAGCTGACTCAAGCGAAGAACATAGAAATTTCACGTGGAAAACTAATCTAACAAAACCCAAGTCATATTAGAGAAATCAGCTAACTTAAATAAGTATATAAAGGGAGGTACAACCAAGAGGTGGACGCGGGCACATAGAAATTTCTTTCTTTTTTAACCCAAATTATTATGTATTTAAGACATCATACCTATATTTTTCTGTGTAAAAACTATTAAACATAATAAAAATTAATATATATGAACCAACAGCTAACTGATGTTTGAGCCAATTTGATCTCCGGTCCAATTTCAGTAACTATGGAGACGAGTCGGGTTAGAGGATGTAATACTAGGAATTGATCACTTTTCTAACTCTCTTTCCTTTTTTTTTACAAAATTGGCTCCCTTCCGAATACATTTGCAAATCTAACCCCTCCCCACACCAACACTGCGCTCTTCACCACACGGAGAGTGCGATAGCCGAACAGCGCTGACGGGCAAAGAAGCGCGAGCAGCGGGCCGCCGCGCCTCAGAGCGGGTGAGGAGCTGGTTCTTCCGCTGTAGGCGAGTGCATGAGGCACTTCTGCAATAGGCGAGCATGGAAAATGCCTTACGGGGTGGAGAGAGCTAGATTTGCAATTCTATTTTGAAGAAAGCCAATTTTACAAAAAAAAGGGGAGGAGCTAGAAAAGTGATCAATTCTAATAACTAGTATAGTGCCCTGTCTTCCGGTTTCCTTTTCCCAGCACGTAATATATGGTCTTTTCCTTTTCTAGAACGTTTGTTTCCTTTTCCTTAAATCCAGGATATTTGTTTCCTTTTCCTTGAAATGATGCTGGAGGTGGTGGAGATCTGTTGTGGGCCACAGGGATGAGTTAGACACATTAAACAATGGCCATCGGATGTGGGTGAGTAAAGCTGAGGAAAGATTTGAGAGGTTAATTTTGATGGAGGCAAGTTTCTGAGGACGTTTCGTTGGGTGTATGAAGGTTGGGCCATCTTTAGTGAGGTGCATTATTTGGGGTGGACATAGAAAAGAATACTTAGGTGCATTATAAAGGGGTATAGATGAGTGAATAACAAGTGGGCCCACTGCCTGTGGACTTTTGCGCAATGGTTTTTGATTTTTTTTTTTTTTTTGAGAAGAAAGGGAGTATTGCATTTGCGAAAAAAAAATCTCCAAGAGATGGTGGCAACTGTGTTAAAGAACGTATGGCCACTAGCCAGTGTTGACATGGTCCGGACAAAGTAGGCCTCAGTCGTGGGCTCGTGGCACCTGGCCCAGTTCGCGAACTTCTTTTTTTCAGAGAATAAATATGGATTCTTCCTCAAAAAAAAGTAAAGAAGAATGATTTCTTTTTATCCTTAAAAAAGCTGTTTTTCTAAAGTGACTCATGTTTTATTAAGCACTAGTCAAGTGCCCCTACGTTGCAATAAAAATATATTTTAAACAAATAATCAAATCATGTCACGTGCTTAAATAATAAAATTGTAATCTTGAGTTGTCACAGGGAGAGAGAAGTAAGGAATAGCTCTGTCAAGAGGAACAGGTGTGGGTGGAGAGAGAGAAATACAATTGGTTTTTTTTATTCGTGAGAGGTGGAGAGAGTGTCCTGTGGCCCACCGTCCATATGTCGACACCCCTACTTTTTTAAGAGAGGAGATAAAGGATTGACAGTTACCACGTACTCGTATTTATATATTAGTAAAGCTACGTCAGTTTTTTTATTTTAACAAAGGCTGAGAAAATTAACTTACGAGCAGGGTTTCAAATTTTGTTTTCGATTCACATCTCGGAGCCAATGCTTAAGTTCTCATAAAAATTTTGGATCATGATCACATTTGAGAAAATTTAAAAAATTCTGACAAGATTATTGTCTCACTTATGTTTATTTTGTTTTTGATTTTTTAAAGATAACAAATGAAGTCCAATTCTTTTAAAAAAAATTATGTATGATCCTACACTACTAAAGATAGTATCATAAATGTTTCAGAGTATGATCAAGCTTGTACAATTTTTTAAAAATCTGACAGTGTTTCTACTAAAATTATAAAACATCTCAAAAATTCAGTTTTTCAACAAATTTTCATAGAAGATGACTTTCTTAAAGGTTATTGGGCCAAATCCAAAAAAAACATCAAAATCCTGAAATTTCTAAAAATCTGTAGCAAATTGAATTTTTTTTAATTTTTATCCTGCCAAGATTTAGTATCCCATCCCTAACTGAAATCCAAGATCCAGTAAAATTTCGTCAAGATTTCGTTTCATGCTTACTAGCAACCTTACTATGAAAAAAAGAAGATATCACTGAAATTGCTAGTCTACGCAAACTTCCGTTCTCCTACAACTTGTATAGTCTTGCGTGCGTACGAAATTGTTCTGGCTGCAACGCTGTTCAACGCAACCTAGCTTGGAGGACCGCAACGGCGGAGCCAGCTCTTGGGTAGGGCGGGTGTCTGTCTGAACTCACTGGCGTACCTTGCCGGCGAACATGGGGTTGAAGTGCGCGGCATTCTTGATGATGTAGTGGTAGGCGTCAGAGGCAGAGATGATCCTCACCGAAAGCCAGAGCACCAGGCAGCACTTATCGGTGATGTTGACGTACCTTGTACGCATGCACACGGCGGTGGGCGGGTGCATTGCCTGCGCGGTGCGCGGCACTAGAGGTGAGCGTCGTGCCGTGCCGGGTCGGTCCGGCACGGGCTTATCGTGCTTCGGGTCTAAACCGTGTCGGGCCGCGACGGCCCGTCGTGCCCGTCGTGCCGTGCCAGGCTGGCCCGGCTCGTCTTCGCGAGTTCGAGCACGCCCATTTGCGTTCGTGCTCGCCGTGCCATGCCGACCCAGACCAGCCCATTTACACTATTGCGATGAGAGGAAAGGACCGAAGTTGCTTGTAGTAGTGTGCGATATAGTGCTACGGATGCAATGAATGTATAGCCTAGTTGGCATTGATGTAGGAGATTATGGAAGACATCGATCGCTGCACGCTACTTAACATATATATAGTCAAAAATAAACAATCGATTAGTGCATACTAAATGGCAATACATGCACATTCGTATGCATGAGTACATTACACTATCACATATATTGTCCTTGGCTCCCTACATACTCTCTCTCCCCTTTTCCCTCGAGCCGCCCACTCCCACGCCCACCTCCTCGCCCCTCTCGCCCGCCTTCCACCTCCTCCGCCTTGTCTTCCCACTCTGTCTCACCTCCCTCTTCGCCTCACCGGCGCCTCCCTCTCCCTCCCACCGACGAGTCGAGCACTCGAGCTCCTCCTCTACTCACTTGCCGAGGTGGACGCGATGCGGCATGGGAGGTGAGAAGCTCGGCACGTTGTCGCGGGTTCGATCGTGTGCCGCCGCGTTGCCACGGGCCCTGCTGCGTGTTGCACGGCCGACGTGTCGCCGTCGGATGTGCCGTGCCCCGGACGAACGGGCGCTCGTCGGGCGGCGCGCCGCCCGAGCACGGTCCATACTGTCGTGCCGGGCCGGGCCGCCCATCGTGCTCGATTGGCAGGCCCGGCACGGCCCGGACAACCGTGCCGGATCGATTCGGTCCTTTTGAAACAGTGTCGTGCCGGGCCGTGAGTCATGCTGGGCCGGGCGTGCCTTGGGCCGACCCAAAATAGCTCGGTCCAGTGCCCACCTCTACGCGGCACCATGAACTCGGGCCCTGCCGGCTACTTCTTGGTTCCGACCTTCGAGGACGCGACAAGGCAACTGGATGATGACGTCGACGGGCGCGCGGTCTTCTTGATCGACTTGGAGGAGACGGTAGCAAGGGCAGCAGCTGCCAGCTTCTTCACAGTGGCCGAATAGGAGGAGGAGACGAACCAGTCGGTGATAGCAGGCATGGTGTGAGGACTCAGGAACGGAAGGCCTAGGGATTCGACAGGGCAGCGACGCACTCACGGTAATAGGATCTGACTGCGTGGTGTCTGACTGTTCGGTATTTTGAGAGAATTATTTTTATAATTATATTCACACAAATATTAAATTTGTAAAAAGAAAGATACGAAAAGGTTAGAAAAGCTCGTGCTTCCAAGTAAATAAGGAAGATGATTTATTATTATTAGTAGAACGGAGGAAGCTTGTGTCGGTTGTCGGTGCATCGAATGCAGCACCCGGGAGGACGTGCGATCGGAAGAATTTTTTACTATTATAGCCCTTCGGCTAATTTTATTTCGAGAAATAGCCATAGTGATGAAATTGCCAATTTCAGCGGTTTAGAAGTGCTGAATTTTTTTTGTTATTTCCTGCTGTCCAAAAACGCTGGAAAATTATTTAATTTTTCTGGCAGGTGATTAATTTTCAGCTGTCGTAGAAGGCTGGAAAATTTATTTTTGCCATTTTCAGTGATCTAGAATCGTTGGATAATTTCCCGCGCTGTGCCTCCATTAGATTCCTAATTTCCAGCGGTCCCAACGGTAAGGAACCGCTGGAATCGAGTGGCTCGGTCGATCACGGGGACAGAACCCTTCTCCGAATTAGCTTGCTAATAGCACATCTTTTTCATGGCATAGCTAGCCTGGCAGGCAGGGGCGGAGCCAACCTAGGCCCAAGCCTCGAGCTGGCTTGGATTAGCCCAAATGATTATGGTTTCTTACATGAATCAAACAAATTTCTTGCATAGAAATTTTGAGTCAGGCCTCGGGCCCAACCTGACTCCGCCCCTGCTAGCAGGGATCGGTCATTTCGCTACAGGCCGCAGTGTCCCGTACTCCCATGCGATGAAATGGACGAAGGGGCGCGCAATTGTCTTGGTCTTTTCCTCTGGCTGAGTAACGAAACAAGTAAAAAGAGATATTATGCCATGAAAAAGATGTGCTAGCTAGCTACGACCGGCCGAGCCGCTTTGCGCCAGACGGCTGGAAATCACTGCCACGAGACGGCCGGGCCGAAGGAATCCAGCGAAGGCACAGCGCGGGAAATTTTGCTAAAAATAAAACAAAATATCCAGCGGTCTAGATCCTATGAAAACGGCAGTAAAAGAAATTTCCAGCGCTTTCGGGCTGCAAGAAACAAAAAAAAATCAGCACTTTCAAACCGTAGAAATTAGCCACGAGAGACTATTTTCACAATTCCATCGTCGACGACGTAGCTATTTCTTAAAATAAAATTATCTGAATGGCTATAACAGTAAAAAAAATCCGATCGGAAGGCAGTGCACCCCATGATACCAGCGGAATTACTGATCAAAACCCGTACCGCCTGGCGACGCTTCTGGCTTTTCGAGCTTGGTCCTAGAGCACCGAGAGGAATCATTGTATCACAATTTTCATTTTTTGGATTCGACGAAAACCTACTGAGCGAATAGTAACATAGTCCAAAAATTGCGTTCTTTAGATTTGACAAAAACGTACTCTCTTCGTCTAAACATATAAGAATTAAGGTTAGTTAAAATTAAGAGATTTAATTATTTGCTCCGTTTTAATTGATGTGATTGATGATTTGCCTTATATATCTTACTGATATATGGCTCTATGGCTCATATGTCAGTGAGACACTACGGGGTAAATCAGCAATAACATAAGCAAATAAGGATAAATCATCAATTCTTCTTTAAATCTACATACAAATCTTATAGTTATAAATAAGATTATTTAAAAAATAAATCTTATAAACTTGAATAGAGAGTACTTAGCAAATGGTAATAGTACCCGAAAATTGCATTCGTTACATTTCAGGAAACGTTACTCAGCGAATGGTAACATGGCCCACTAACAGTGAAAGTACGACTGTATTACACATGCTTTTGCGACAACAGTATTAGGGGTGAAAACGGGTCGCATACGAGTGGATACTGTTCTTCCCGTATCCTAATCCATATTTTTTTCCCGGATTCGAAACCGGATACGGGCTAGCCGGATCCGGATACGAATCCGGATAATTCGGGTTACGAATACGGGTCGGATATACGACGGATTTGGATCGAAAACGAATAAAGATATACGGATAATGGACGTATACATAAAGTAATATATATTGAATCAATCAATCAAAGCACAGGAATACGAATAATACACACACAATTACATAAGGATAAAGTTATACGGATAATGCAGACATAGTCAGACGCATCAATACTTTCAGAAGCACTTCCATATAAACCAAAGAACAACAACACTTTTAGAAGCATCATTACTGAAAATAAAATTACAAGTTTTTGCAGCTACCATGACATGCATTAGTTTTCAGCTAAAGTTTTACAAAACATGACTGCTACTTTTACTGAGAGATCACTATACTAAGTGTTCCCCTCCAAAACATTATGTTTTTCCATTGGTTGTTTACATCACAAAACGATAGTATGCTTTCCTCCCCTCCAATCTTCTCAATTGATGAAATCAGCTTTTCTCAATACTCTGTATTCAACATCCTTAGCGCCAATTCCTGAGCATTCTTGAAGTCCTGTGGCAAATAACCTGCATGCCAAGCCATTGCTTTCTCTAGAAATGAAAATAATTTCTAATCTTCCATATATACCAAAGAACAACAGCACAAATAATATTGATCACTTTTTTCTTATAAATAAAAGGCAGCTCAACCATTGTATGGGGGTTCAACACAAATATCAACAGATCAATGAATCAATGAAAGGCAGCTCAGCTTCACCATTCTCACACAGCATGAATGTTCTGTGACTTGCTTTGTCATTCAAAATAACAAAAGGGAAGGTTTGAGAACCAATTACCTAGACTCCTCCTCAATCCTCATCATTAGCTATTTCTTCTTCATCCTACAATTTTGTTATGCCAAATAGTAAAAAAAACATATAAGTTAGAACTTAGAAGCAAATGTTAACTAAAGCAGAAATGAGTGCCATACCACAATAGAAGTATTTGCAATAATGGTTTCCACAACCTCAAGATCATTGATTATAGATGCAACCTTGTTACCATAATCTAAAAAAATTAAAGAAATATACATTAGTAAATAATAGACTTTCTTACACAATTATATTACAGACTGACAAACAACATAATCTATCACCTTTTCTAGATGCTTTTACCCAATCCTTGGTACAGATCAATGCCTCTACAATCTCAGGTTCTAAGCGGCTGCGAAATGGATTAATGACACGCCACCAAAGACTGAATGCAGATTCGTATAAAGCAGTTGACACTTGCATGGCCAACACATCACGAGCAACTTGTGATAGAATTGGATATATATCTTGTTGATTTTTCCACCATGATAAAATATCAAAAATCGATTGGATTTAGCAAGCCTTAGTGGTGGCTCACATGTATTTATCCAAGTCATTTGCATCACCTCGATCACCTCATGTGTATCATATAAGAAGTTGTCAAGTTCATCATTTCCTTCTTCCATAATGTCATTTTTGGTTCGTATGACACTAGATGTAGTAGTACTCTTTGAGTAAGAAGAAGCATAGGTATCATATAACTGCTTGACAACCTTAGTAAATTCTTCAAGTTCAACTTCATACAACACCTGACCGTAAAACTTCTTCATGTAAAATTCTATAAACTTTCTCTTTCTCCTAGGGTCAAGAAAGCACGTCACAGCAAGAGCAATATTTGACTTCTTCCAGTACTTTTCAAATTTAGCATGCATAGATAATACCATCTTACTAATAGTGGTATCATTGCTAGAACACCACTCAGAAATCAAAAGCTTAATGTCACAAAAACTTGGATAAAACAGATTTGCTGTTGGATATAAAATACCAGTGGGAATATACATACAGATACATGAATTAGCATGTAGAGATTTAAGGGAATATATACACAGATACATACAGATACATCCTCAATTAGTCAATTAGCAATTAGTTTAGAATGATGTGTTAGCACATATAGACAATGAAGCTTCTTGCTGTAGAATTTGAAATATATCAAGACATTCAACACATCAAATTGAATAATTCACAACATCAAATTAAATAATTCAGCACATCAGTTTATCACCTAGCAAGCACACCACACATTATAGTGTTCAAAATAAGATGTTGACAAAATGAAGTGGCGGCTGTCTACCACTACAAACGACTATTAGCTTCGTGAAGAAATGCCGGGTGGAAAAGAATTTGTTTAACACAGCCAATATTCTTGATAGCTAGAAATGCAGATGAAGTAATATAAGTACAATACTGATGTTCATTGCGTAGACAAGATTTGAACCTACCCGGTAGTAGATTAAATGAGCAGAGCTAAAGAGAAATAAAAGTTGAAGAGAATATAGCACAGATCGTAAAATAGTTTACATCATGATATGATATGAGGTACACTAAAACAATGCAACAGCAGAATAATACGTCTTGTTTCCCCTGTTCATACACAGATACACCTTTCTTTCCTGAGGCTGAGAGCCACCAAAATACCATACTGGCCGCAATGTTTGCATGAGAATGCAGTACTTACAAATCAAATGCAGGGGCGCTGGAGGGAGCGACCGTCGGCGCTTGGAGGGAGCAGTCGTGGGGACTAGATTGGGGGAGCAGCCGCCTAGACCGGAGGGGGAAGCAGCAGCCGCCTCCCATCGATCTGGAGGAAAGGCCACCTATCTGGATGGAGCTGGTGCCTGGACCGGATTTGGGGGAGCCGCCGATCCGGAAACTGAGTCGGCACTGGCCTGAGTCACGAATCGACCAAGAGGCAAAGAGTTAGGGTCTTGGCGTCGTATACGTGACGCACTACGCTAGGCTTTTCCCCATTGGGCTAGGCCGGTTGGCCGCCTGGCCCAATAGAACCGGATATCCGGATCCTGTCCCAGTTTTTTCAGATATTAGGTGTTCCGAATCCGATCCCGGATCCGAATTTAAATATCCGGATCCCGTCCCGGATCCGACCGGATATTTAAATCCGATCCCGAATCGGGCGGGAAAAATCCGACCCGTTTTCACCCCTAAACAGTATCAATGAACCAACAGTCAAACTTTATTTAATGCTTAATAATCTAGACAATTACGAATATGAAAACCTGCCTCTTAATTTACCGAATGATTTGGGATCGGAAGTCCGATTTTTACAGACGCCGTAACAATTTTTTTCTCATACCGTCATACGTGAAATATTTTTTTCTACGATTACAACATTTTCTTTCGATAACAGTAGAAATGTACACGCGAAAAAAATATTACACATATTAGAAAAAAAATATTGCACCAGTACAACTAAAAAGACACTATAACATCGGGGCTCCGGCTCCTAGCAATCGCACTTAATTTATAAACAATCTACACGCTGTTAGCCTCTCTCCCTCTCATCTCCACTAACCTCTTTCTCCTGCCTCTAGAAAACCCCAATTTAAGCACCAAAACCAAGTCTTTTGACAAAAGCCCATTCCTCTCCAAAACTAACTCCCACAAACGAACAACCTCCAAAATTAGCCGGGTCTTCAGCTGGATCCCATGGCCGCCTCCACATCTCGCCACCATTTCAGCTCCCACCAGCCGCATTCCCTGCTCACCAAGAAGATCCTCACCTTCGCGCTCTACGCCCTCATCCCCCTCGCCCTCCTCCATTACGTCCTCTCCGCTCCTCCTCCCATCGTCGCCGCCCCCTCCTCTGCCTCGCCGCCCCAAGGTAACCACCACGCGTCTCCGGCGACTCGAGAAAGAAACCGTTGATCCGGCGCTCTACATGGTCGCCGTTGAGGGGCTACTGGCGCAATGACACCGTTCTTTGTTCTTGGGTTCAGGTGGGAAGCAGCAGCAGGGGGTGAAGGCTACTGCCGGGGCGGGGGCAAGGAAGGCTGCGCCGCGGTGCGACTACTCCGAGGGGGAGTGGGTGCGGAGCGCGGCGGCGCCGCGGTACAACGGGACGAGCTGCGTCGCGACGATCAAGGACGGGCAGAACTGCATGGCTCACGGTCGACCGGACACGGGGTACCTGTACTGGCGGTGGCGGCCGCGCGGGTGCGCGCTCCCGCCGTTCGCGCCCACGGAGTTCCTTGATCTGGTGCGCGGCCGGCACGTCGCGTTCGTCGGCGACTCGCTCGCGCGCAACCAGTGCGAGTCGCTGGTCTGCCTCCTGAGCTCGGAGTTCCCCGCCGAACTGGTCCGCAGCGGCGGCGAGGAGCGCAAGTTCCGGCGATGGGCGTTCCCGTCGTACAACGCGACGGTGTCGGTGTACTGGTCGCCGTTCCTGGTGAACGGTACGGAGAAGTCGTCGGCGCCGGGGGGGCTCGACCACAACAGGCTCTACTTCGACCAGCCCGACGAGCGGTGGGCGGCGGAGCTTCCGGGCGTCGACGTGGTGGTGCTCTCAATAGGGCACTGGTTCCTGCACCCGGCGATGTACTACGAGCGCGCCGTGGTGATCGGGTGCCACCACTGCCCGGAGCCCAACCGCACGGAGACAGGTTTCTTCGGCGTGTTCCGCCTCGCCGTCAAGAACGCCCTCCGCGAGGTCATCACCCGCAGCGCCCGCGCCCGCGGCGCGTCCAACCGGGAGAGGCTGGCCGTGGTGACGACGTTCTCGCCGGCGCACTTCGACGGGGAGTGGGACAGCCCGGGCGCGTGCGCGCGCACGGAGCCGTACGCGCCGGGGGAGAAGGAGATGGGGTACATGGACCGGGAGATGTGGCGCGCGGAGGCCGAGGAGGTCGCCGCGGCGGCCGCTGACGCTAGGTTGCGCGGGGCCAGGGTGACGGTGGAGGCGCTCCAGGTGACGGGGCTGGCGGCGCTGCGCGCCGACGCGCATCCGGGGCCGTACATGCACGCGGCCCCGTTCGCCGGCGGCGAGAGGGCGCGGGTGCCCAACGACTGCGTGCACTGGTGCCTCCCGGGCCCCATCGACACGTGGAACGAAATCCTGCTGCAGCTGGTCAAGCGATGGAGGGACACCTCCTCGTCGTCGAGATGAAATTAAAACCACCCAAAATTATCTAAGGAATCTCTTTGTTGAATTAAAACGAGTAGGCTCTGTTTCCTTTCTTCCTAGATATTCGGAGGGTTTACATTTGTTTTTGTTTGTTTTACCCTTGGTTAGAATGTGATAGTACTACTTACCAGCTACTCCCCTTGGCACGGATAGATGTCTGTTTGGACATAGTTGGGTTAACATTTGAAAATTCCACTGTTATTATGTTTTTAAATATTTAAATTAGATATATGAAAATAGTTTTGTGTAGATTTATATTGAAAAGTAATTTCATAATACTATTAATTTATTAAATTTTATAAATATATTATAATAAAAATTTATAGTCATAACTATATTTTGAAAATCGTGTTGATATCTAAAATGATAACTATTTGTGACAGGAGTGAGAACTGTACAAGCAAATGATGTGTCGGCGTGAATTGAACTCTGTTCAATATCATAATGCTTTTGATGATCTTTTCGCTTCGAATTAATAGATTGGGGTGACGCCAATGAAGTTCGTATTTTGCTCGTTTTGTAAATTTCATCACGAGAGATGTACAGACATCGCGTTTCATTCGTTAATCCATCGACATTGTTAGCTCATGCTTAGCACGGTCGACGTGTCACTCTGGGCCGAACCGGCGCCATCAAATGCGGATCGCATCAGTGATGTACTACTGGTGTTTGTTAAGGAACCTCGCTATCGAATAGTCCGGGGTTCTCGAACAGATCTGAATTGGAGAACAGAAAGAGAGAGAGACACGTGTTTAGGGAGAGCAACAGCGGGAATTCTTTATTACTAATGAATGCATGTACATTAGGGGGATCTCTCCTCCTTTTATAGCGCTCATCTAGGATTTTGGCTAAGGGATCACATGGGCCTTCAATGGGCTATTAGGGTTTCCCAACCTCCCCCTTGGGCCCTTTGCCGCGAGATGCATATGCCTCGTTAAAACTCCAGAAAAACCCAGTGGGAAAAATACTTGGAGAAAGAGTACATAGCATACGCTTTACAATGTTGCACGAATTGCCTCGTTAAAAACCTTATGCAAGAAAACTTCATGAAAAACTTGCTAAGGAAAAGAGTACAATTCACCCAACTTCAATTGCTAATCTTCGAGATTCATGTCGGGTATTCATAATTCATGCTCGAGATTCATGTGGGAGCCTGAAATCTGCACTTCTCTAAGTCTCATCATCCCAATTTCTTTCACGCACCTTTCAAAGGTAGATGCTGGGAGTGATTTAGTGAACAAATCTGCAAGATTTTCACATGACTTAGTATGCAATATCTTGATATCGTTCATCTTATGCAATTCGTGGGCATAGAAGAACTTGGGGTTGATATGCTTCGTGAGATTGCTCTTCACATAACCCATTTGTGCTTGGGCAACACAAGCTGCATTATCTTCATAAATTATCGTGGGAGTTTGCTCAATGTTCAAACCACACGACTTCTGGATGTGGTGAACCATTCTTCTGAGCCATGCACATTCACGGGATGCTTCATACAAAGCGATGATTTTCGAGTGGTTTGTCGACGTCGAGACAAGAGTCTGCTTAGACGACTTCCAAGAAATTGCTGTTCCTCCACATAGGAAAACATAGCCAGTTTGGGACTTGCCAAGATGCTGGTCCGATAAGTACCCAAAGATCGGCGTAGCCAACCAAATTCAATTCATTGTTTCTTCCAAAAATGCATCGAGGTCTTTGCTTCCTTGGAGGTAGCGGAAGATGTCCTTGACCCTTTCCAATGCCTTTTGGTGGGTTCTCAGATCAGCATCGAGCTAGCAAATTCACAAATAACGCAATGTCCGGTCTAGTGCTATTTGCAATGTACATGAGCGCTCCAATTGCACTCAGATATGGGAATTCTGCTCCCAGGACTTCCTCCCCCTCTTCTCTAGGTCTGTATGGGTCTAGGTCTGCTTGGAGTGACCTTCCGATCATTGGAGTCTTCGCAGGATATGCTTTTTCAAATCCAAACCTTTCCAACACTTTCTGTGTGTAGGTTGATTGATGTACCAAGATTCCTCCTTGGAAATGTTCAAGTTGCAAGCCTAAACAAAACTTGGTTTTACTCAAATCTTTCATTTCAAACTCAGACTTCAAGTATGAGCATACCTCTTCAATTTCTTCATCTGTCCCAATGATGTTCAAGTCATCTACATAGACGGAGATTATACGTAATCCATTCGGGATCATTGTAGATAAACACACATGGACAATCTTCATTGCTTGTGTAGCCTTTCTTGCAGAGAAAGTCACTCAAGCGATTGTACCACATTCTTCCCGATCGCTTCACCATACAGTGATTTCTCCAATTTCACATCAGCAGTTTCTATTTGCTCCATCTTGGTTCGGGATAGGAATTCCTTCCGGTACTTTCATGTATATCTCCGAATCCAAGTTTCCATACAAATATGCTGTGACAACATCCATTAGCTTCATTCTCAACTTCAAGTTGACTGCCATTGAGATCAAATATCTAAAGGTAATTCCTCCCATGACCGGAGAATAGGTTTCTTCATAATCAACTCCAGGACGTTGAGTGAAACCTTGAGCTACAAGCCTTGCTTTGTACCTTACAACTCGTTGTTTTCATTTCTCTTCCAACAAAGACCCATTTGTGACCTACGGGTTTATATGGGGAGGTGTGCGGCATCTGCCCAAACACCTCTCTCTTGTTCGAGAGACTAACTCGCAGTTGATTGCCTTTTCCATTCTTCCCAATCTAGCCTTTTCTTGCACTCGCGAGAGATGCAGCTCGGGATCATGATCAATGATTGAGGCAATCTTCTTTACAAAGTATGCATCAACGTTGGTCGTTGCTCTATTCAGGATTCTCCGTTATTACAAAGTTTATGGCCATTTCTTCATGGGGTGCTTCATGCACTTCTACTTGCTCTTCACGCTTTTCCCTATCGCAGAGCAAGTTCCTTTGCTTTTCATCGCCTATGTGTGCGCACACATTATTTCCGCGGCTTCCTTCAAGGGAAGATTCAAGTCCGAATTGCCTTTTCCGTTGGCTTCTTTCCAGTGCAGTCTCAACTGCTCCCCTTCTTTCCTTGGGGCATTTTCGTGATTGGTTGTGGTAAGTCCTCTCGCCCGCTTTCTCCGGCGCCTCCGGGTACTTTGGGTTTGAGGAGCCAGGTTGCTGCTTTTTCTTTGAGGCCTCAAGCAGGTTGAGAGATACCTTCTATTTTCTTTGGTATTTCCACCCTCTCGGTGCATTCCTTGCGAGTACATGCGACTTAACCACGCCCTTCGATCACAAAATGATCAGCAGTTCATTTGCTAAATTCGCAAATCAATTATCTTCTGACTTCTTGATTTGCTTCATTAGTGCGGGGTCATGTGCGGGATCCCAGTGGAATGCCATATGATTTCGGCATTTTTCATCCAAAGGTTGATTTCTCCCCTAATGACGGAAACGATCCTCGTCAAAAATGCAATCGTGAACCGGATCAGTATGCAAATCTCCAATCATGGGTTCCAAATACCGATTATGGATGCACTCTCATAACCAACGATATCCCGGACTTGCGGAGAGGGCCCATTGCAGTCACGAGGGGTGGTATAGGTACATATACCATACACCCAAATTTTCTAAGATGGGAGATCTTCGGGATGATCCGTGCACAAGCCGCATAGGAGAATGGATGTTGTAGGCCGACGGTCTAAAATTGATAAGAGCTGCTGCGTGCAGATCGCGTGTCCCCAACAAGTGTTGGGCAAGTTACAACTCGCAAAAGCGGTCCGGCAATGAACTTAATCCTCTTTATTAGTGCTTCGCTAGTCCATTCTGCGTATGGACGTGCGGTGAGAGTGCTCAATCGCTATCCTCTTTGTGCAATAATCATCAAATGCCTTTGAAGTAAATTCTCCGGCATTGTCCATTCTAATGGACTTCACGCGATGATCGTGAAAGCATTCTTAATTCTTATGATCTGCGAGATCGACTTTGCAAAAGCATGGTTTCTTGTTGACAACAAGCATACATGCGACCATTTCGAGGAAGCATCGATGAGCACCATAAAGTATCAAACGGCCCCGACAGGGCTGAATCGACCGCAAATATCCCCTCGGATGCGTTCCAGAATGCAGGATTTCACTTTACACTTTCATGACAGAGGGTCTAGTTATTAATTTCCGGTGGCACATGCAGCCACACAAAATCTTCATGATTCGGAAATTTTTAACATTAATGCCATGACCTTGTGAGTTGTTCACTATATTTCTCATCATTCTAAGACCAGATGACCTAATCTACCATGCCATAAAGAAAATAACTCGAGCTTCTAAAAACAGTCTTCAAGGAAGTATACACTTGGTGCATGAATATTCGTGTAGTACAACATGATTCATATGAGGGACATTTTTCTAATACCATTTTTCCACATACCGCGTGCTTCACAATGCACAAGTATTCTTTGCCATTTTCTTCATTGGTTTCTACGTGAAAACCATTGGCGCGATGTCTTTAAAGCTTAAGAGAGTGCGCGTTGATTCGTGGTACAAAAGGGCTTCCTCAATTACCAAAGTTGTACCCATAGGCAATATAATAGTGGCTCTTCCCGAGCCGATTACATATGAGTCGCTTCTGCGATCGTAGTAATCTTTCCAAATTCTTCGTGATCGATCGAAATACTTAGACTCTCTTAAGATGGTATTTGTTGTGCCACTCACAACAATGCATATCTCTTCCATTTGGGCGCTACACGATTTCTAGATAAAAGAAATATAATTCTAATCGATAGAGGCAAAACAATCCAAATATTACTTGCAAAATTGAAGAATATCGAATAAAGAATAAATTGCGATTTATTCATGAAAGAAGTATGCTCTTCTAGAGCTTACAATTCATTATTCAAAGAAAAAATGCTAACAACCATAATCTAAAAGAAATGCATTAAATGTAATCAGAAATATGCATTAATTTCGCTTCTATGTCATATGCGTAAGTTTTCTTCATTTGCCATAATAATGGCTGCAGATCGATGTCCGTGCTATTCTGTGAGGATGAGGTAAGAGGGTATCTACATCCATGGCATCTTCATCACCGATGTTGGCGAAGTCGCGCTCTGCGCGGGCGTTTTCCTTCGCTTCTTCTTAGCCCGATATCGTTGATCGCTTCCTTGGATTCTCGACATATCTTCGACCAATATCCCCAAGTGCCACACTTGAAGCACGCCCGTTCTGCTGTCCATACGGCTTGGCGTGCGTCTTTTCTTTGTCATCCTCTTCACAGGGGCTTTGACTTTCCTTTGGCCCGGGCCTCTTTTTCCACCCCGCTTGCCCTTCTTTCTATGAGTGGGCTTTCTCACCTTGTAGCCATTGGCATTGACTTGATGCGGTTCCTCGTCTGTGGTCATGAGACATAGTTCTTGCGTAGAACATCGCCTTGCGATTCCGCAACTTGCATTACATCAATCGCCGCTATACTCCTTGTATGCGCCCTAACGATAGCTGCGTGCACTGATAGCATTAGGTGGAAGGTAGAGAGAGTTTTCTCAATCTTCTCTTCATCGCTGATCTTCTTGCCACATAGAAAGAGATTGGTACAAATTCATGCAAGGCGTAATTGTACTCGCCATCGCTCAAGTCCGCAAACCTCAGCGCACCCAATCTTGCGTGCTTGGGGCAAGATAGTGTACTTGAGCTTTTCGAACCGCTTCTGAAGTGCAGTCCAAAGCTCAAGTGCACTCTCCTCAGCCATATATTCATTCTTCAGAGTGGCTGAGAGGTGGTGCCTGAGAAAATGCAGAGCTTGATCGTTTTGCTCAGTGGTAGGTTTTGCGTCCTGCGAGGAGCCTAGACCAATCGCGGAGCGGAGCTTCTTGCCCCTAAGAACAATCTTCACGTCCGATGCCCAAGTGAGATAGTTCTGACCGTGCGGGGCCAGTTCTTCAAACTCACGATTCACAATGCCGACATATCCGCATGATTTCAAAATTCGTTTAGATTATCGTGTAACTGATAGAAAATGGTTGCAAAAAGCATAAAGTGCAGAAAAGTAAATTCATATGCATTGCATTATATAAAATAAAGCAAAGGATTCAAAAATCATAAAGAAAATTCATAAAACAGAAAAATAGAGCAAGAAAAATCAAAACAGAGCCAAATAAATCTTCTTGATTTTCTGGCAATTTTTTCAAAAAATTTCTGCAATTTTTCCTGCTATTTTCCTCTTTTTTTTCTTTTTTTTCTCTTTCTTTTCTGGCCCAACCGGCCACTGGGCCGCGCCCTTTTTTTTCACTGGCCTCTTGGGCCTACCGGCCTGCGTGGCCTAACCGGCCCATGCGGCCTAGCTTCCTGGCCCAAGGCCCTACGCCCGACTGAAAAAAAAACCCTCTCCGGCGGCTAGGGTTCCACCCCTAGCCGCCATTTGCTCATGCTTCCAGAAACGCACGGGCGCGGGGGAAAAATCGCACGCTGTGCAAGCTGGCCGGAGCAGGGGCGCGACAAGCCGGAGCGGCCGAGCGACGGAACGGCCGGGGCGACGCACTTCGTGCGGGCCGAACGACCGGACCGGCGGCGCGCGCGCGGGCCGAGGCGCTTCCGGCGGGCCGAGCGACGGCGCTCTTGGTCGGCGCTCGAGCGCAGACGGAGCACGGCGGCGGGCGCGGAGGCCGAGGCCGGATGCGGCGGCTCAAGCACGACGCCGGCGCTGGCGGGCGGCGGCGACGACCGGCGGCTCGGTCGGCGCTCGAGCGAACGAGCACGGAACCGGCGGGCGCTGGAAGGTCGAGGCATCGCCGAGCGGAGGCCGGCCGGCCGGGCGGCGCTGGCGGCCGAGCCGCCGTGCGGCGGCGCTGCGTGATGGCTTCGAGTGGCGGTGATGCTTCGCGCGCGCTTGCCGAGACGAGGCGCTTCGTGCGCGACGGGGAGGGCCGACGACTTCAAGGCGCAAGGCCGCGTCGCTTCGGGCGGCGGCCGTGCTTCAAGCGCACGACGGCAGCCTTCGAGGCAGTGCTTCAAGCGCTGCGTGCGCGAGGCGGCGTTGCTAGCCGTCGGCAATGCGCTGCGTCTTGCCAAGACCGATCGGCGTCGTTTTTTCTTGCGTGAGCGAGAACCGATCCAGAAATCGTCTTGTACTGTAGCTTCGAGCCATAAGACGAAAAACAGAAAACAGAGGCGTAGGGTAGATGCATGCATAAGAACGATAGCGATTAGATACAATCACCGATTCTCACCTCTTCTCACCTTTTCAATTCTGATCTCCGTAGAACAATTCGTGCTGATAACGTGTTAAGGAACCTCGCTATCGAATAGTCCGGGGTTCCCGAACAAATCTGAATTGGAGAAAAGAAAGAGAGAGAGACACGTGTTTAGGGAGAGCAACAGCGGGAATTCTTTATTGCTAATGAATGCATGTACATTAGAAGGGACCCCTCCTCCTTTTATAGCGCTTATCTAGGATTTTAGCTAAGGGACCACATGAGTCTTCAATGAGCTATTAGGGTTTCCCATGAGTGTTGACCATTTCCATCCATTAATGAAGACATGGAGAAATTAACCAATAGTTAATTGAGTGACCAGAGATGGTCAGCAGTAAGATCAGGCGATTAGCTAACGGAGGTATCAATAGCAGTGATTAGCGAGTGACAGCCACAGCAGCGATTCGATCAGGACATCGCCGGCAGCCCATCTCGGGGACACCATGGATGGGCTCACCTTCGATGAGCACGACACACCTTGACAAGAGCAACGTAATTCATCCCATCCACGCGACGTCGCCTACTCGGCGTTGGTCTGATCAGCTCGGGCCTCGTCGTGGACTCGTGGTCAAGTGGCCCGGCGCCGTCGTGGAGGTCGAACCGGCCGTGAGCCCGCGGCGGACGACGGCGTGCTCTCCCCTGATCGAGGCGTTGCGCGCCGGACACACGGCGTGGCTGCTCGTAGCCGACAGGCGCGCCGGACAGCTGAGGTCGGTGGCTGATCACATGGCTTTGATGTGTTTTCGGCACGCTCCAGAGGTTGTCGGCAGCACACCAACACAGAGATTTTTTTTTAATAATAATTTTAAAAATAATTTTATAAAAACTAATAGGCCAATTTTTTTTACAAAAATATGATTTGGCGACATACCTAAGCTTGAATCTTTTGCCCTATTTAAATTTTTATAAAAAAAATCGCATATTGTTTTTATAAATTATTTTAGAAATATATTATTCTAAAAAAAACGCAACAAAGATTGGATGAGACTTCGAGAATTGCAGAGATAGGTAAAGGAGGCGAGCTACAACATGTGGCAAAGTTTGGAGTTTATCCTATAGTAACCGAATGTCTATGTTTTTGTTACGGATAAAAAATTATATTACCCTTGGTATGTCGAGTTAGCATCGTCGGGATCGATCTGTTCAGCCCATGCTTTCGGCCCCGTCTCCACGCTTAGTCGCATCATAGTATGTCGAGTTAGTATCGTCGGAATCGACCTGTTTAGCCTATGCCTTCGGCTCTGCTACAACGTTGGCATTACCATGTGTCTAAAACTACTTCACTATTTATTTGTTTTTATATTATTTTTTCTCATAGAGAATGTTTTAGTGAGATAGAATTTGTTTGTTGATATTATTTTTTATTTTTGTTAGATATTTTTTAAAAGTAAAAAGAGTAACGTGAGAAGACGTGAGTGAAGGGGTTGGGAAGATGTGCACGCACATTCACCAAGGATGGCTTTTTTTTTAAATAGCAAAGATAAAAGATATATTTCTTCGATACTTCTCTCACCGAATCTGGAGGACATATAGAGAGAGCACGGCACGCAACGCAACAACCACGCTGGAAATACAAGCGGCTCGCAGGTTGGTCCACGACAACTTTACTCAGAGGCCCCAGGCCCCAATTCCTTTGAACCATCCTCCTTAGAATTTTTTTTAAATAATATATATTTTTATTCAAATTATAAAAATATACTTCGATCTAAAAAAATTATAAAAATATACCATTGTCGCTTTTTTAGAAGGCGAGAGGGAAATATCGCCTGTCTAAAGGCCCCGGTCGCCCTCGAAATGGGCGACATTGGCCTCTGTCGCTTTCTGAATAGAGGATCAGCCAGTTTCCAAATAACATCATAACCTTTTTCATATGATCTCGGATGGAGATGAACTTTATATGAAAATTGTAGCTCTCGACGAGATCTACAACTTTGGTATACAATTTTTTTTATTTGAATCCATTTAGATGGCTAAAAATGGGATAGAAGGTTCAGATCTAGTTCAGATCTAATTTTTAGATCTGAACCTTCTATCCCGTTTTTGGCCATCTAAATGAATTCAAATAAAAAAATTTATATACCAAAGTTGTAGATCTCATCGAGAGCTACAATTTTCATATAAAGTTCATCTCCATTCGAGATCATATAAAAAAATTATGATTTTCTTTAGAAACTGGCTGCAGAACAGGGGAAATATCGTCCGTTCAGAGGGCGACAGAGTATGCCACGTGCCTCTGTCGCCCTTTCAACGTGCAACATTTCCCTCTTGCTTTCTTAAAAGGCGACATAGGTATATTTTTTGTAATTTTTTGAGATCAAAATATATTTTTGCAATTTAAATAAAAATATATATTATTTTTAAAAAAATCATCCTCCTTAGCCTTGCCTGGTGTCGGTGCAGCTACAGGCGTGACAGTCATACACTAATGGGTATTAGTTAGCATCATGGATACAAATCTCACCGAAAACCAGTGAAATTTCGTCGAAATCTCGGATTTAGGACCCTCACAAGATTCAAAATCATGTCTAGACTAGAAAATGCAATACAATTAAAGTGCTACAGTATATCACAAGTTTCGACAAGATTTCACCAAATCTTGGGATTTTTGACCGTTTTTTAAACTTTTATGGCCGGATTTGACTGGATTTGGTCCAATAACCCTTAAGAAAGTCATCTTCCATAAAAATTTGTTGAAAAACTGAATTTTTGAGACATTCTAAAATTTCGGCAGAAACACTATCTGTTTTTTATAAAATTGTATAAGCTTGATAATGATCTAAAAAATTTATGGTACTATCTTTAGTAGTGTAGGATCATATATAAAAAGTTTCAAAATAATTTAACTTTATTTGTTATCTTTAAAAAATCAAAAACAGAATGAACAAAATTGGGACAGTAACCTTGTCAGAATTTATAAATTTGCTCGAGTGTGATGATATTTCAAAATTTTTATGAGAGCTTAAGAATTGCCTCAGTACCATTCTATAAAATTTTCAAAAGTTTTAAACTTTTTTTGTTTGCTCAATCAAATCTATATAAGCATTGAACTTTAGTTATATTTCAAAAATCAAAAAGAGAACGAACATGAATAGTACAGTGCCTTGTAAAATTTTTATAAATTCACTGGACTGTGATCATGATTCAAAATTTTTATGAGATCTTAAGCATTTCCTTAACACCCTTCTGTAAAATTTTCAAAAATTCCAAACCAATTTGATTGCTAAATCAAATCTATGTATTAATCATCAGGCTTTTATCAAAACGTAACAATGTCAGACTTTTTGAAAATTCTTTAAGCTTGATCATTATCTAAAAATTTTATAGAAACATTAATAATACATCAAGACTTTCCACAAATGTTTTTAAAATTTTCTAATATGATTTGAATTATTTTTCATTTTTTTTAAATTTGACGGTAAGGCTTTTAACAGGACAAGAGCACTGTCTAAATTTTTAAAAATTCATAATATTTGATCATCACCTGAAAAATTTATGGAAATATTAGTGATATGTCAAAACTATGCACAAAAAATTACAAAATTTTCTAACCTCGTTTGTTCTATTTTTCATTTGGTTCAAATTTGTCAATCAGCGTTTTATCAGGAGAGTAGTAATGTTTGAATTTTTAAAAATTTCTCAGATTTGATAATCAACTGAAATTTTTATGAGAACATCATTGATGTGTCAGTAACCTTCAAAAAAAAAATTTAAATTTTTCGACATCGTTTAAATCATTTTCCGCTCAGTGCAAATTCAACGAAATCTCGACAAATCTCACCGAGATTTCGGAAATTTAGCTCGAAAATTCGTTTTCCCCGGTAGAAATAAACTGGATTTGAATTTTAGCCGAGATTTATCCGAAATTCTGAAATCTTGGCGAGATTCCAGATTTCGATCACCGGCGAAATTTCATCAAATACGAAATTTGAATCCTTGGGTAGCATAGCTTCCTTACAATCGTTTGGAATAAACTCGTTTTGACAGCAATCATCATTACCAGTTTCATTTGTGATGGACGGTTATAATACACCCGTAGGAAAAGCAATTAGCAAGATGCACACCTCGAATCATCGTAGTTAAATGTACAACACCAAATTACCAGAAAACGTAGTGCAATTTATGAAATTTTTGCTGTATTAGCTCTCTGTTCATTCGTATTTTCGAAACTAGCCACCGAAGCGACAAAATTGCAGAAATAGCCCTCTGGTCCACGCGTGCCGCGACCCAAAGCAGCGACATAATTTGTACGCATTTTTTCCCCTGCCGGGCCCACCAAGCCGCTCGACGAAGCTGGCCGACGCAGGCAAGGTGGGGCCCGCCGTCTGCTCTCTGACGAAGCGATCGCCGCCGCAGCGCCATGCGGTGGGGGCCACCTTGCCGCAACCTGGAGTAGCGGCTCCCTCGCGCCCGGGCGCCCGCGCCTGCCTCCTTTCCACGCGCCTGAGCCACAGCTTCTCAGCTCGGCCCCCTCAGCCACGAGTCAAGCTATAAACACGGGGCCCCGGAGAATATAGCATCGGATTCTTCTTTACATCACTTCCATCCATCCTCTCCATGCACCGAAAGCATCGATCGGCGTCCGCATTTGTTGCGCATGCTCTCAATTCTCCTGCTATTTAAGAGGACCGCTGTGATGGTTTGCATTAGATAGTCGGCGAGAGTAAGAAACCAGTGCTAGAGCGAGGTAGTTCAGGAGTTCTTGAGGAAGCTGAGATAACCGCGAGCGCAAGGAGGAGAGGCGGGGAAAGAAGGGTCAGGAAAAAACAAGCAGAAACGAGAACCTGAAATTTACTGGCATTTAGTCGTTGTCTATAATTTACTGGTATTTATGTTTAGATTAATATTGTTACGTAGTATTTGATTATGGTTTTTTATTTTGCAGGTATTGTTTACGAAGATTATTTTGTACGCTGTTTCGGCTTTAGTGATCTTGAGCACACCTTCACAAAGGTTAGTATGAAATCTCCGAGGATAGTATTATAATATTATTGGAATATTAGCATAATTAGTACGAAATTAGTGTAAGTAATAGTACTTGAGACCTCAGTATTACTACAACGAGCAGTAGATGAAATGAGAAATTTTGTAATGTATTAGGTCCCTGCGCATTCCTGTTTTTAGAAAGTTGAAATAGCGTATGTGTTGATAAAAATTGCGTAAATAATATGACATGATATGACAACAGTAGATTATTGTGTAGTACGTGAAATAGGACAAGTTGTTGTGATGTTGGTGCAAGTAGCAGTGTGTAAAATTACTATATTGATGTAATGTAATGAGTAGTTAATGGAGATTATACGAATTTGTTACTGTTCTAGCCCGGCAGGATAATTATTTTGCGCGATTAGCCGCAGTACCAACAAAATTTAAAAAATGGTCGTTGTACAGTAGATGTATAAATGTTTTACGTCATGTATAAAAAATTTACGTTATGTATAAATGTTTTACGTCCTCCTAAGTACAATATTATTGACCTCACATGTACAAATACCGGTATGCCATGTATTATTAATTCCAATAAATACACACCATTATTTACGCCTGGTATCATCAGATTTATTTTACTGTTCTAGCCCGACAGGATAATTATTTTGCGTGATTAGCCGCAGTACTGATAAAATTGAAAAAATGGCGTTATGCGGTAGAATCCGTGAGCGGGAGCGCGGATATTTTTCATTCAATTTCAAATGATGCGATCCATTGGACATAGTTTTTTATTTTTATTCCGAATTTCAACAGACCCGGCCGCTTTTTTCATGCGGGAAAAGCGTGCACGCAATTTCGACTGCCGGAACCACTGAAATTACCGCGCACGTTTTCCCAGATGAAAAAACAATGGTCGGGTCCACAAATTCGAATAAAAATAAAAAACTATGTCTAGCGATCCAGACCGCTCGAAATTGAATCAAAAAATATCTCGCACTCCGTCGTTCACTGGATTCTACTGCATAACGCCATTTTTAAATTTTGTTTGCATCGCGCTAATCGCAAGAAAATAATTATCCTGTCGGGCTAGAACAGTAAAATAAATATGATGATACCAGGCGTAAATAATGGTGTGTATTTATTATGATTTTATTGGAATTAATAATACATGGCATACCGGCATTTGTAAATGTGAGGTCAATAATATTGTATTTAGGAGAACGTAAAACATTTATACATGATGTAAATAATGACGTAATATGATGATACCAGGCGTAAATAATGGTGTGTATTTATTATGATTTTATTGGAATTAATAATACATGGCATACCGGCATTTGTAAATGTGAGGTCAATAATATTGTATTTAGGAGAACGTAAAACATTTATACATGATGTAAATAATGACGTAATTTAGCGAAAAAACTAGTTTTACGAATATGATAATATTAGTGTAGTACCAGCTGGATATGAAAGTTTTAGTATTGCGTACAATAGTAGTAATAGTGCACAATGTATGTATAACTGTAACAATTACGCTAACAGTATGACGTGAAAATCAATGATGGCTGCATTTTCTATCGTACTAGTTTTTACAGAGTTGACAAACTATACGTTTGGATATAATGGGCGTGTGCCATTTGTTATAGTAGGTACTAAATGGAGGATATGCATGATTTGTTCGTGTTTTATGGCGACGGCGTTGTTCGAGATGGTCCATGTGGGGTGGACCTTTCGAACTGCGAACGGAAGGTGATCCGGGCTCCGGGTCTGATGGAGATGAACCTGGGCGAGCTCCGTAGGTGCGTGCGGAGCGCATTTGACGAGGAGACCTGCCGAAAGAAGCTTGTAATCGAAGCCCTACATGCCAGAGCTGTGGTTGGTTCGACGGACTATTTGTGGGCGCTCTGCAAGATCGCGGGCAGCTCACAGTGGGGGCAATATATGCAAATTGTGATGAACCCTCATGCGCAGATACACCGTCGCCCGATGGTGTATGTGCTCTTTGTGGATAGAGGAGAAACCTCTAGTCCTCGTGGTAGCGTCCGAGAGGACATTACTGCCGATGAATTTCACCCAAACGAAGACATCGGGCAGTGGTGGTCCGCCCGCATTGACTGCCACGAGCACCTAGAAGACTTGGAGGACGTAGCAACATCCGACGATGATGAGGACGTCCACACAGATAGCAGTGAAGATGACGATGCAGCTCCCATCGGTGGCATTGTGTCCACTGATGTGGATTATGTGTCTTCACGCCTCGATGATTTGGCGATGTCTTCCCTCGTGTTGCCGGACGAAGGCAGCTATGGTTGGGCCTTCGACCAGCATACTCTACTCGTAGGGCAAAGATTCCCTACGAAGAGTGCCGCCCAGCAAGCAATTGCAAGATATGCGGTGAATATCAGCCGCACGTACCGGGTGTATAGGTCAAACCCGGATACGTACATTGTGAAGTGCCTGGATCCTGAGTGTCCCGGCAAGATCCGTGCGCAGAGATTGAAGGCCGTAAGTTCGGGCTTCAGAATAACCGTCCTGACGGATCACAATTGTGTGCTTGCTGAGCCATTACACAAGCACAGAAATATGACGTCCTCGTATGTGGCCAGCCTGGTTTCTCACTTGGTCACGGCGGACGTCACCGTTTCCCCGAAGCTACTGATGGCTAACGTGGTTAACATGGTGGGATATCCTGTTAGCTACGGCAAGGTGTGACGAGCGAAGAAGAAAGTAATAGAGATGATGTACGACTCGTACGAAGAGGCGTACAACCTTGTCCCACGGATACTTCACCAGATTGCTGAAGCCAATCAGGGGACCTACATCAACAAGATGGAGAGACCACACCCCACGAAGGGTCCAAACTGTTTCATCCTGGACCGTGTGTTCTGGGCATTCGGACCAGCCATTCGGGGTTTAAGCATCGCCGACTGTTCGACTATGGACGGTACTTTCCTATCCGCAAGTACAAGGGCACCATATCGATGGCGGTCGCCGCCGACGCCAACGACCGCCACTCCGGTGGCCTATGCGATTGTGGAAAGCGAGAACACGACTAGCTGGTTGTGGTTTCTTGCCAATGTCAAGCAGTCGGTTGTCCAGGACCGCTCGAACGTGTGCCTCATCACAGATAGGCATGCTGGGCTAATGTCGGCCATCAGCACCATGCAAGGAGGTACACAGCCACCGTACCAATGGAATGATGTCATCAATCGATGGTGCATGAGGCATCTCGCGGCGAACTTGCACAGGTCATTCCGCAGCAAGGAAGTCATGAAGACATTCAAGAGGCTCTGCATGCAAAACCAAAGGCGAAAGTTCGAGGCAATTTGGAGAGTGTTGGATGAGGAGACCTCGAAGAACACGACGGAGCAAGCAGAGGCCCAGATCAACAACTTCTCCCAGTGGGTGCAATTCCATGCTCCAGAGCTGGAGAAGTGGTCCCTGCTCCATGACACCGACGGCGCAAGGTACGGAATAATGACAACAAACATGTCGGAGGTTTACAACGGTGTTCTGAAGGGTGTCCGGTCCCTCCCAATCAGTGCCATCGTGGAGGAGACCTGGAACAGAACCGTTGGATACTTCGTGAATAGAGGAATCAATGCTAAGAGGCACCTGGATGAGGGGAAGCAGTTCTCCGAACGTCTGCACGCCTACATGGAGAAGAAAATTGAGAAGGGCCGGTCGCACATTGCGCACACCATGGATGGAGTTAGGCGAAAATTTGAAGTCCGTCTGCGGGAGAAGTTCATGGATGGCCATTGCAGGGGCTATCGTAAACAAGTGTGCACAATACGCGATGTAGCGACTTGCACGTGCAACAAGCCGAAACTGCTACACAAACCGTACTCCCATGTATATGCAGCGTGCGCGGTTCTCCGTCAGTCATCCACACCCTACATATCGGAGTACTTTACCACTGACCATCTGTTCGGGGCATTGAGTTCGGAATTCAACTCCTACGGACTGGACATGCATTACAGGGAGATGTGGCCAGGACAAGTGACTTGGTGCCAGAATGATAGTTTGAAGAGGAGTGGTCGTGGCCGCTGGCAGTCACGATGAATCCGTAACGACATGGACACTAGTCGTGAGACGCACTCCTTTTCTTTGCGAGGTGCGGTTGTGCAGGGTAGTAGGTCATACAGTGAGGAACTGCCCTAATAAGGCGAGTTCGTCGAATTATCCGTAGTAACATGTGACAATGTATTACGTCTTGTGATTGTAGTACTAGCATGTCATTTTATTCTTGGTTCATCAATGTACATGCACGTTATGTAATACGATGTGCAAGCTAATGCCATGTACCATGACGTGACGTTTACTGCTTTATGTCGCTACTCGTACATCTAACTCATGTCAATTATTATCTCACTGCAGGTTATGGTTGGACACGCACAGACTCTCCTTGACCCATCGTACGATGGGAAACATCGTAGTAGTGCCTGGCTCATGGGGGACGGTCCACCACCGCTCGCTCTGGGTCCGAGCGCCCATCGCCCTTGATCCGCGCTCGTCCCTCTTCTCTACGGCAGTGCCGCTGCCGTCGCACGAATGATGGACATTGGTCGCTGTTTCTCTTTGGATGGGGCTCTGCTGTCTGCCCTCGTCGATCGTTGGAGGCCGGAGACCCACATGTTCCACTTTCGCTGGGGGGAGATGACGGTGACCCTGCAGGATGTTGCCCTTATTACCGGTTTACCTATCAGGGGCAGGCCGATCGTCCCGCCACCGAAGTGGCCTAATTGGAGGGTAAGGTTGCAGCACCGGTTCGGTCATCCGATCCCGGAGAATAGTCGGGGGGTTCTAAAGTCCTAGCTTCGGCGATACGTGGAATGTCCCGCTGATGCGCCGGGGTTTGTAGTACGGAGTCACCTTGTGGCGTACCTGTTGTTTTTGTTCGGCTGGATGTTGTTTCCTTCCACGCAGGGAGACTCCGTGTACCCCAGCTTGATCCACATCGCCGAGGCATTGGCTGACGCCCAGCTGGACGATGTGCCACAGTTTAGCTTCGGATCAGCGGTTCTTTGCGTGACATACAGGGGATTGTGCGAAGCATGCCTGAAGACTACGGGAGATGTGCCTGTGCTTGCAGTGTGTTACTATCTGCTTCAGATATGGTCCTGGGAGCACTTCCCTGTGGGGCGGCCGTACTTTAAGGAGCCAGTGCACCCGTATCCATCGGAGGCTCCATTCTACGGTGAGGGTGGGGACCCGGTCGACTGGCCTACCATGGGTACGCGGTGGACGGCCATCCGGTTGGGATGGGCTAGGGAGAGGCCTCGTCGAGTCTATCCTGATTATCATAACTACTTCGAGACCCTACACGAGAACGACATCATATGGCAACCATGGACTTCGCATTTCTTGTTCACTACGACGCCGCATGGATTGTCACAGCAGTGCGGCCAGGATATTTACTACTGGTTGACAACATGCCACATGGTGTTTTGTCACATGGTCGAACCGCATTGCCCTGCCCGAGTGATGCGGCAGTTCGGTCTCCATCAGGAAATCCCCCCTCTAGTTGGCCCACCTCTGCCACAAAAAGTGCACAGGTAAGTGCAATTGGTAATATTCAATTGTACGATATTCTACTTGCCTGTCGGATGCAATCCGAGTTCATAACTTACAAATTTTATTCTTTCCAGGCAATCTCGGAAGGGCCAACAGAGTGATGACTGGCGCCTCACATAGTTACCGTGGACCATTGCATGGGAGGAGTCCGCCACAGCGCAAATAGTGGCCGAGAATCGACCCTACAACCCAGAGTCGTACGTAGCGTACCTGGAGTGGTACGTACCACGTACGCGTGGTAGACTTACTGGACCCGCTCCTCCGAGGCCCGAGGAGGTCACGCACGAGGACCAGTTGGGCCTCAGCCACCCTCTGCACCGCGCATCACAGAAGGACGACACGGTACGAGCGGAAGGTACGTTACATTAATATTTGTATTCACGCCTAATCAACATTTTCCTTGTTCATGCAGTTCGAGCGTGCCAGTCGTATAGTTGACGAGGCTTCTAGTGCACTACGAGAAGGGAAACGCAACACTGTTCCCGGCCTGCTAGGGGTACTCCGTTCGGTGCTGGATGATGCGAAGGGTATCGTGAGGACTTTTACGTGCGGTCGTCATAGCGACGTCGCCGTACGGGGTGCTCGCGCTGGCGCGCAACCTCCTTCTCCTAGATCGTCGCGACCAAACGTTGCTGGAAGACGATCGAGCTTTGCTCGCTCGTCTTCAGCTCAGACTGGCCGTCAGGACACGCAGGTATGATATCTAACTTTCGTTCGAAAACTACGTAATACTTACGCAATGTAATTTTATTCGTCATGGCATGTATTTTTTGCAACGCCCAGGGGAGGATCACTCTCTTCTGCCATCGTCATCTCGGCGCCAACATGAATTACCTACTCTGTCGCTGCCATGTCCAACTGCCGAGGTAAACACATACTCGGACCCGGACTCGCTCGATCGGGACTTGCCTCCGGCAAGTTCAGGGCGGAGTGCAACCGCGCCGTTACGTCTACCTCAGGATGTTGCATTCGGGCAGACCTACACCCCCCACGGCAGGCACGGTTCATTTACGCAGCCGGCATGTGAGGTACATTATATTTCGTTGAAGTCATTACTTCCTATTGAACCTATCTTTTTCTGAGTTACCTAACATTTCCATTCATATCATGCTATTTTGCAGGCCGTGCGCCGAGATCGAACTCTCCTTGCACCATCAACAAGTACAGTTCCTGATGTCTACACACACTCCGAGGTGGACACGCCAGTTCAAGACCTGCCTCTAGCAAGCTCGGCTTGGGGTAGCTTTGTGCCGCCACGCTTACCGCAGCACCCTCCTCAGCAAACTTGGTTGGGCCAGAACTACGCCCCGTACTACACCGTCGAATATGGTGCGGGGTCATCATCTGTGCGACCGACATGGGAGGTATGTTTCTCCAGTTGTAGCGAACTCCAACGCGGCGGCGTGCTAACAATACGTGGGTGCAGGTTTCTAGGGACGAGTTCTCCCAGTGGGTACAACACTCCACGACCGAGCGACCAGCATCGGTAAGTATTACGTGTACTATGAGGTACTTGTTGCACTCACTCGCTGTTGAGCACGGCACTAACATAACTTTGCAATGCAGCCTCCTGGGTGGGTGGAAGACATGTTGGCCACGCCACACATGCGACCCAGCCAGCTTGTCGACGCTCCTCGACCGTCACAAGAAACACAGTACGACTTAAGGAGCACGACACACGAGCCTGACCGGTTCACGTTCCCAAAAGACCAACTCTGTCGTCCGCGAAAGCGGGGAACAGATCCGAGTTGAGCTACGAGTCAGCGACCGGTTCTATTGCTGTACTAAAGTGCGTATATGTAATTGATGTCGGCTAATTCGTACTGCTTTAAGAATGATAATCCTTCTTACTATGTCAATATGGTATGTTGCTTCCATAATATATGATCTTCTGCTTTCTCCCCATTGCATGACAAAGGCGACAGTCCACCAAGCTTATACAATTCACGATTGCCCGGCCGATTAGACAAGTCACAGGTATCAGCTTTGTCAGGCCGAGTAGTCAAAAAGGAAAGCATCCGTCACCTTTTGCAGTGACAAGTTGCAACACTCTGCCCAATGCTTTTAACTTTTTCGTGCCAATTTTTCCCGCATTAATATTTTTAAAACTAGCGTCCGTAACGACAAAATTGCATAAATAATATGACATGACATGAGAGTAGTAGAGTATTGCGTAGTACGTGAAATAGGACAAGTTGGTGTAATGAGTAGTTAATGGAGATTATACGAATTTGTTATTTTTATTCCTGATTTCAGCGGACCCAGCCTGCTGTTTTTTTCATCTGGGAAAAAACGTGCAGCAGTAATTTTCACCATAAATAGACCTCCATACCAGCTCCGCTTCCTCATGTCCTCATCCTCATCCCATTCCTTCCTTGCAAAGGCCATGTCTCAAACGGCGAGCTTAGGAAATCGAAGGGCTTGTGCTCTTGCCACTGCAAGGCAGCTCGATTGTCCAAACTGCCATGTGCAAGCTAACGTGTTCTACGCCAACACGAAGGAAAATAAAGGCCGGGTGTTCTATAAATGCCCTTTTTTCTCAGTAAGTGACCAGTTAATTCGATTTATTCTTGTGCTAATGGTTTCTTTAATGTTAGAGTTGTCTATTTGTTCGGAAAGATCTTATTTCTTTTCACGGCCTCAATGCATGTGTACCTCGTCACATAGTCCGGAGGATGCCAATATTTCCAATGGACGGACACCATAGACACCTCGATGGAGCGTCCTCCAAGCACAGTACCACAGAGACTGCAGGCTGCTATGGAGCAGAGGCTCGACCCTATGCTCGAGCAGAGGCTGAACGTGTTGGTGTTCAAGATGGAGCGTATTTTAGATCATGTGAAGTGGTTGGAGAAGATTGTGTGCGTAGCTATCCTTGTTGTACTGTACGCAGCACTCGCGAAGTAGTTTGTTTCATACTGAGGACACAAACTTGGTCATGGATGCCGTTCGAAGTGGTGTAAGAATGATGTACCTCATGTACTATTTCAGTATCGTAGTTCTATTGCTGTAACATCCAAAATCTAAGCAGAACGTAAAGTGCCATATGTTGATTTTGGATTTCTCGTTCGGCAGCCCGTAAAATATCGTGCAAAACTGGACCATAAAACAACTCGTCCAAACACAAATTTCGAATTGGTCCAGAAATTTACTTCTGTATACGGTGCCCAAAACACACAAAAATATGCAAATTACAACTTGCTTATCATATAAAATCCATTAGCGCGAACACCCTAAATCATCACATAACTGTGTAGTAAGAGCAAAAAACCGACCAAAATTTCAGATCCAACGTGTCCAGATTACTGCCATGCATGAACGATGCTTGTTGCTCTCTTACACTGTTTTGACAAATCCCGTGCACCTGCTTTTTTCTTGGCGATTAGACAACTCACGGGCGTGTAGCTTTGTCAGACAGAGTAGACAAGTCATACATACCATTTTTGTCAGGCCCAGTAGACAAGTCATAGGTACTATGCCTTCGTATCTCATTCTCTAGGCAGGTTCCTCTTCTTAGGACCATAGATGCTGGAGACCCAATCCAAGTAATCAGCAAAGCTTGTATTGCTTGGACTACAAGAGAACTTGAGAAGCTCAGTCTCCGTTGGTTATATCCCCTAGTAAATCAAAGAACTAAACGCAACCCGTTTATACATGAATCCATCATTCAACATCAAACCATCAAGCACTTGAAAAACATATTTATTACAAAAAGATGTAGATAGATACGCATTTTTATGAGTGTACATTTTTTATAGATAGAAGTACATAGATACATATTTCTAGGAGTGTATGGCCCATCGGTACACTCAGTACGCACTCACCGCACACCGCACAGTCCGAAGTGACCATTCACTACCTACTTTTAACTCTGAAGTGACCCTTTAGTGCACAACATATTTGTTAGTACTGACACCTTGCATGCATGACTGCTTTTTCAGCCCGACTTGACTACACACTCCAGGCTTTTTCAGCCCGACTTGACTACACACTTCCAACACTAAGTCCATACACCACCCCGTCGAGTCTACAAAAGGCCAAACCCCAGGCACACATACACAGCTCCCACTCAGAATTCTCCATGGCTGGATCCTCTAGCAGAGCTTTCTCGTGGACACCTCAAATGAGCAGTGTAGCCCTACATTACACGTTGAAGGTTACGCGTAATGGGAAGGATGATCCGTTCAAGGAGGAGAACCTAAGTAAGGTGCTGTCCAAATTGCAAGAGTGCCATCCGACATTATCGAGGAATAACGCGACAACCTCCGCCCTTAACCTTGTGAACGCCGACGACCTCAAGGCGCACTTGCAAGAGTGGCGTCAAACATATTTCAGGGTGTGTGAACTAGCCGACCACCCTTCTGCTATTAGTTTCTCTACGAGACTTTACAGGGTAATGATGCTGCCCGATCAGTATGCAGAGCATATTAAGGTTAGTTATTTCATATTTGTTCACGCAACAAATCTTTTTACCATTATCTCTAAGTTAACTAATTTGTATGCTCGTCTTGTGTGTTAGTCATTCCCGGAGGATAAAGATTTGCTGAACAAAGATATCTCAGAATTCTTTGCGATGTACATGCTCTTCGGCGGGGGTGTGATGCCTGGTTCGCGCAGAAGACGCAGAAGAGGATCTAACTTGAGGTCAAGAGGACGTTCAATCACCACCGCAGGGGGGCTTGCTCCTGACTATGCAAATGATGATGACGATGATGACGACGATTTCGTATCGCCTAGACCTCGACGTTCAGGAACTACTACAACAGGCCGTTCAAGTGCTACTACAACAGGCTGTTCAAGAAACAATGCAAGAGGACATTCAACCACCACCACAGGGGGGCTTGCTCCTGACTATGCAAATGATGATGACGACGATTTCATATCACCTAGACCTCGACGTTCAAGAACTACCACAACAGGCCGTTCAAGTGCTACTACAACAGGCTGTTCAAGAAACAATGCAAGAGGACGTTCAACCACCACCGCAAGAGGTCTAGCTCAAAACCATATAAATGACGATGATGATCACGATTTCATGCCACCTAGCCCACAAACCTTACGTCCTCGGAGTCCTCCAAATCCTAACGACGATATTCCATCAAGCCCTCTCGGGTATCCATACGTAGTACCTCGTCTGCCACCAATATACGATTATCCTTGTTTTGACCGTCTATTTCGACAACCATGACCATAAAATGAATGGATTTGTTACTTAGTCCTTCACCAGAGGTATATAACTATGGAATACGTTGTATCCTAGTTTTATGAATTTTCTAAGGCATGTATACCTGTGTTGTATCCTAGTTTTATGAGGCATGTACCTATATTGTATCCCTGCACTTCGTAATATCAATGTCGGGTTTTATTCAATAATTTACTATAATTTTTCGTCTAACTTGTCGCACACCGAAAAGAGAATGACAAACAACAAAATTTGATTTTTTAATCAAAACTATTAACTGACAAATAAATTTGTACAACACTATAAGAATTAAGATTATCACAGATAAATATGAATTTTTGAATTTACTTAACTCTAAAATTCTAGCAACCGATAAAATAACTCTAGGTTGTAATAATTCATACTGTACATACATTTAACACTGACTTTTAACAATGAATTTTCGAATAAAGTCAATGAAGAATAGCGAGCACCTGGTGATCGCAACAATCCTTTGCAGTGCCTGCCATCTGCGGAATCGCCGTCCTAGGGACTACAAATAGAATTCGGTTGCGATAGTAGCCAAATCCGTTAAATCGTCATTTCAAATGGCTCAAAAACCAAAACATTTCGTCTTCAAAACGACTAAAAAACAGCTGGGAGGAGGGAGCCGCAAGGTGGAGGAGAGACAATGTGGGGCCAGCGCAAAGGGCAGCCGCCACTCCAAGGCGCGACATGGTGGGCCCCACCATCCTACGCGCTATGACCGAAGCCTCTCCTCCAGGCAGCGACTTGGTGGGCCCAACGGGGAAAAAATGCGGAGAAAATTATGTCGCTGTTCCAGGTCGCTGCACGCGTGGGCCAGAGGGCTATTTTTGAAATTTTATCGCTTCGGTGGCTACTTTCAAAAATACGAATGAACAGGGAGCCAATACATCAAAAATTTCGCAATTTACTTAGAATTGTGTACAGAAAAGGGTTTTCTATACCCAGGATAAAACAAGTATCAGCATTGCAATCTACCCCCTAAATTGTTATACAAATGAAGGCATCAAGCACAAGGCGTACTTGCTCAGCTGAGTCGTGTAAACAATGTGAACAGATCTGGAGACTGAAAGAATGAGAACAGCACAAAAGTAGTTTCAAGGCACACGATCGATAATGCATTACAATGAACTTGAAGATGGGTAATAATTTGTGGAGTCTCTACAATTGAGGGGGGCAACATTATCAACCGAAAGATTAAAGAAATAATTAGAAAAATACTGTATGTGTTAGGATACAGTATGATCTAGCTTTCTTCCCGATTTAGTTCCCCCAAACCAGGTAAATTGGACAGTGGTATAATCAATATGATGTCCTTGTTAAATACGATTGTCCATCCAGAATGTTCTTGACATTGTACAAGTTACAACACCTGAAAATAACCGTACATTAGATTTACTGCAAGAACACATGCAATTACTTGATGGAAAATGACTTTGAAGTGGCACTGCCTGGTCAATATGTAAATATGTCAGTAAACATCTAGCTTTCACCATTTGCAATAATGAACAACATTGAATAGGTGCTTTTATACAGTATGCAAAATAGTATTATGTTGAATAGGTTCCGAAAACCGCTGATAAACCGGAAGGCGGAACCGGTCCGGTTTTCTGAACCAAGTCCCAGTTCAGTGTTCCCTCCTCCCTTTTGGGGCAAAAACCATAGGCCATTACGATAAAGAACATATGCAACATATTGGTCAGAGAAATGTTGTTCACTAAGAACGGGGAAATTAGCTTTGTAAGTCCGTTACATCTTTTCAATACTGAATGACACATGAGATGGCATAGATAATCCTGTTAGCTACTTACTTTGCATCTACAAATGCAAGTCAGCGTGTGCACCCTTGCCTCCACACTAATCTCCAAGTACTGTCCTTATGGCACAGCAATCATGTAAAAGCACATTGATCCGGTGTATGGTCAACAAAATACTTGCTAATAGGATTAGCCAATAACATCGCACTTCCCTAATCCACCCTAGCTTGAGATGGCTAAAAATCCATGACCGAATTCTACAGTGCCAGTTTCAAAACCATAAACTTTTGGAGTGCCATAAAACCAACTCTCTCTAAAATACAACTTACCATTAAAAAAAACAATAAGATATTTATCCAAGTGATTTGTAGAAGATTTACAAGAAAATGATGTGATTCAAAATTTTCTAATTATTTTCAAACTTTAGGAGCAACCGAACAACCAAGGTCATCTAAACCACCTTTTCATTATTTGGGGTTCGAACAAAAATAAAAGCATAATAATACCTTCTTTTAGAATGTTCATTACATTTATGAATTACTATGTTTGAGTATTGACCAAAAGCAAACAACCAAGTTATGAGTATATATGATATGTAGTTATGTACAATAAGTTCTTTGCTAACATCTGAACTCTGGAGATATAATTCTAATGGCCATGACACACTATTTACATTTTTAGTGGTAGAAGACTGCAATTATGTCTATACAGAAATTCGCTTTGAGGGAATCATGTGATGATTTAGTGTTAAGGCTTAAGGCTGCCTTTTGCTACACAAAATATCATAAGCAGCCTTTTATTTACTTCTTTTGTTTGTTGCTTTGACTGGATTAACATAGTATTAGCCATTAGCTTAGGTAATGCCAGCATTGACCAGATTAAATTTAACATGGATGTTATCTCATAATCAGGCCATAATATTTGAAGTAAAAAAATAGCTTCCCATGCAGGCGAATAGTTCTGTAGGTATATGTAACATGATACTACAGCATCAGGTGGCACCTCAACACATTGAGCATTTCACATTTCTGAATGAGATAAATGCCTATGGAGTTTGATCAATCCACTCTGACCAACTTTCCTGCTTACCTCACTGCAAGCTTTGACTTTTGAGTAGTGGGACAAAATATCAACAATATCATACAGATTTCTTGGATTGAATGGACAATGCAGGCGTGCAGCAGGATTATATGTCCTACTCTACTAGAGTGTTGTTTTAACAATATACAAATGATCGGCATGTAGATCCAATTCTGACATATTCAAATAAACTTGAAGGCACAATATATGGCCGTTTTTTCCTTTTCTTACAAGCAACTAGCAATACAACACATTCTTAATATCACAGAGCATATGCAGTTATGCACTGTATCCGCTAGAGCAAAGTGGCAAATCTAACACAGAGGGTAAATGCAAGTTAGCAATATACAATTACGCAACTCACTACTTAGGCTTTGTTACTCTACTCATTGTAAGGTACAAAGATGGAGCAAGGAGGAGTATTCAATTTAAAAATCACACACGAACATCAACATCTTAAAAGAAGGTTGTTTTTCTTGTGATGCGTTTATGGCAAAAGAGTAACTTCGTTATCTCCGCATAGATAAACTAAGTTGTAGTAATTTCTGATCATCTCCTAATTAGTGCACTCTAATTCAACACTATTCATCTTAGCCAACTCCTAGAAGATTGCATCTTACTGTCAAATCGGTAATGATTCACCATCAAGACTTGGAAATTTTAGAAAACACTACAGGTAAGCGGATCACCAAATCAACAACCCAAATCTCGCATCGAGATCCAGGTTTTTCACCTAATGAAAACCAAGTTAAAGATAGGGAGGAGGAGCAGGTTACCTCTCAGTCGGCTCCAGCGCCGCCGCTGCCGCCGAGCGGGTAGGACACAACCTCCCTGACCACCGGCGCGACCTCGACCAGCGCGATGTCCATCCCGTACCCTGAGACGGGCAGCAGCTTCAGATCGCGGAGCACGCAGAAGGCCTCTGCCATGCGCACGCGGGGCACGTCGACGGCGACGGCGCACCGCGGGACCCAGTGGTCTGGGCGAAACCCGTCGGGCACCTCGACGCCCGCGTCCTTGCGCAGCAGCTCGCAGAGCTGCGCGTGGAGTCCAAGCAACGCGGCGGAGGGCGTGGGCGCGAGGAAGAGGACCCCGGCGTTGAGGGAGGAGGGGAGGGAGGCCAGCGAGGAGAGCGCGAGCGGGAGTGGGTCGAGGCGGGAGGCGAGTGCGCGGAGGGAGGGCGCGAGGCGGAGCGGGTCCGGGAGCGCGGCGGCGGGGAGGTGGAGCAGCGGGAGGTGCGGGCGGGAGGCGGTGTCGATGAGGCGGCTGCTCAGCTGCCGCCGCGCCAGCGCGTTCCACGCCTTGAGCACCTGGTTCTCCAGCGCAGGATCGAAGTAGAGCTCCACCGCGTAGTACCCTGAGGGGGTCGGCGGCGGCAGCGCGCGGGGGGTGCCCGGGGGAGTCGTCGCCACCGCCGCGGGGGTGGGGGTGGGTGTGGCGCTGCTGCCGCCACCGGCGGAAGGCGCGGTGCCTTGCGCCATGGGAAGGGCGGCCGATTTGGTTGCTCGGTGCGATTCCGACAGGGAGGCGAGGGGGTCGGAGGAGGGGTTGGGTTTTTAATTTTTTACTTGGACTTGAGAAATCGGACGAGATCTCGTGTCTCCACTGTGGAGTACTGGAGTGCACGCTTGGAGCCTTGGACTAGCGCTAGCTACAGCACACAGGGGTTGGTGGGCCCATTGGGAGAGAAACTGAGGAGTGGGACCGCATATCTGTGACTACGAGGAAGCCTCGGCCAAATTGGGCTTTTGTACACTTTTTTTTCATGTTTAGACTTCATCCGAGTAAAATTATAAATCTAGAATCTTTCTCAACCGTAAAAAGAGCGAGAGTCGATACTGTGTCATCTACCGCAGTATGAGAGCGTGAAAGAAACTTGTAAAAACAATTGAGCAAAGAGATAAAAAAATACCAAAGCTTCATATTCAAGTTCAAGAGGGAAAAATAGAGTAAATTGCGCCATAGATCATTAAACTTATTTAGTGGTTTACTTAGATCAGCGTTGTCCTAATTTACATGTTTAAGATCACTATTCCGGATTAAGTGTCACCACGGGTCACTACCATATACCATAGCGATTATGATGATGACGTGGCAATGCCACCGTGGCAAAGGTCACACCAGCCCAGGTATTTTTGCACACATAGGTTCGACTTGGTAATTAGGGCATATATACAATAGTATGATGTAAGATGCCTATATATTTTGCTACAAAAGATTTTTACTGATATGAAAGAGAGAATAAGGAGATAGAATATAGCTATCTCTTCTTGAAAAGATAATTATATAGACAACATAAAACACCATTACGTGAGTTATTGTATATAATAAATATTTATTTCATACATTTTGGTACAAGAATTTGGAAAGATATGACTGATTTATTAGACCAATGATAAATTTGAATATTTCTAGCCGATATCGGTTCAAAAACATAATTTATCTTTAGGAGACAGAGGCTGATACGAATTACGGATTTTGAAGAGACGAAGACGAAGATGATCGGCCTATACGTATAAAAGGGGCTGCAGGGCAAGATAAGAGATATCACCCAACAATCAATCAATCAACTTTGCATCTACTTTTATTTACTTTCTATCGACTATAGTAGTTTTTAGTCTTAGCATCTCTTTGTAATTCGTTCTTGATCAATAAAGTTACCTATCGTCGATTTGGATCATCATCAATTTACGCCAGTTATCCTAGGTTTATTTTCATACCGATTTTATTGCGTATTGCCTTTGTCGAGGAAAACAGATCTTTACCTATCAATCTAATCGGCTGCAATAGCTATTTAGATCTGTCTTGCCAATTATTACATCCAATTGGCTAAGGATACTTATTTCAATCTGTCTTACCGATTGTAGGATCAAATCAGTTGGCATGCCACGAACCTTCTTTGAACTCTACTTTTGCGTGTGTTGAGGTCGATTGGCTCTTTTTGGCGCCAACACACTTTTGGCACGCCCGGTAGGACAGGATGTCTTCTTCAGGTAAGTTGATTCCCCGTCTGATGTTGTCTTTGAGACCATAATCGTCCCAACAATGGATGATTTAACTCCAGAACAACGCACAGATATTGAGGATCGGAAGACCGCGCTCGAGGAGATGATGTTAAACTGCTATCAAAAAACTTGACGTGGCATTACTAGAAGACTGTGCTACCGTCCGTTAATTTCTTCGACGATATACATGCAGCGATTGCATCAGACAGAAGGACGGTAAGTTGGTACATGCCTGCATAGGCCGAATTGTCTGATATGATTAACCAATCCGTGCACCATGCATTGATTAATCGATCATCGGCCCTGGTAACAACGCTCGAGCCGATGATAGCCAATAGAGTCAAAGCTATGGCTCAAGAGCTAGCATCAGCTGGAAGTTTACTAGACCCGATGCAGTCATTACCTAATTACCCAGTTTATTCAACAGCGACAAATACGTAGAGTTCTGGGCCAGTAGTTGATCCTAAACAATCAGCTCCAAATCCTATTATGATGCCCACCAACTATAATCCTGTCACGAGATTCCCGTGCAGGTGGGGTTTCACATTACCATGCACATACCGATGGCACCAAGTTGGATTCTCCGGCCAGCTTGCCACCATCATCTCCTTTTTACATATATATACAATCGGTCTCACAGCCGATTGAACCTCCCACGCATCCACAATACACTGAGTTGATTACACAGAGGAATTCGGCCCCATATAGGGTGGTGACCTATTCAGAACCTTTTGTTCCGCTTCCAGAGCCGATACCAAGGAAACAAATATCGGCTATGAACACCTTTATCAAACTACACCAGCTCAGGTGTCATACCAACCCGAGTCTACACTCGGGGGCCAACATGCCAATTACAATCGTAATTGGCAAGCACCGCAATCATCATCGGCCAATACAGTCAATTGGACCAATCAAATATCTGCAGTGTTACGGGACCAGTTTGGCATACAACCAAAAGGAAGGATAATCGGCTATCAAAAGCCATATCCTAATTATATTGATCGGATATCATATCCTAATGAATTCAAAGTCCCTGATTTTGCCAAGTTTTCAGGCGATGATTCTACCACAACCTTGGAACACATTGGGTGTTTTATTGCGCAATGCAGTGAAGCAACACATTCAGATGGTTTGAGGATAAAATTGTTCCCTCTATTATTGTCAGGGGTAGCTTTTACATGGTTCACGATATTACTCCCAAATTCGATCAATTCTTAGACCGATTTGGAAAGCCGATTCCACGAATACTTTTTCTGTGGAAGTTTAGAGCTTATAATTTCTGATCTAAGTTCTATCCGACAAAAGTTTGGAAATTGGTTGGTGATTATATTAAAAGATTAAGGGAAGTTAGAAATCAGTGCTTTGGAGTTACCTTGCCTGATAATCAGTTAGCCGATTTGGCATTCAAAGGGTTGGTACTCCAATTGAAGGAAAATTCGAGGGCATGAATTTACTGATTTAAGCCATTTGTTACATCGGGCCTCAACTCAAGAATGTCATTTCACCGATAAAAAGGGTTTCAAGGATAAATTTAGAAATAATAAAGATAGGAGAAAGCCAAGGTCAACCTCAATGAATATGAATCAAATGATTCATCTGAAGACGATGAGGCCGAAGTAAACATAGCCGAATGGATTAAAGGATCTAAGAAATCTTTAATTTGTTCATAGCTTAAGCCAACCAAGAACCGGTCCGAAGTGAAATATGCCTTTGACGTCACTAAATGTGACCGTATTTTTTATTTACTCTTGCAAGAAAAGATAATATAGTTATCCAAAGGCCATGTTCTACTATCGGCTGATGAAATTAAAAGGCGAATGTATTACAAATGGCATCATTCTTTTTCTCATAATATTGATGATTGCAATATTTTTCGTCAGCAGATACAATCGGCTATAGAAGATGGCCAGCTAAAATTTGCAGAGAAGTCGACAATGCAGTTAGACGCTAATCCTTTTTCTATTAATATGGTTTACTGCTCAATGAAAAAGCAAGAGCCGACACAAGCTATAGATTCTAAGAGTCAAGCACATCTGTCATCATCAACAAGAGTTGTGTGTCAAGTCGTTGTACAGGAAAATTATGATGGCCATGAAACCCTTAAGATTATTGTCGGCTCTATTCAGATACAAATTGACAGAGAAGGGAAGAATTCTAGAACAATTAAGCCAAAGGGAGAACTACAAATTGGCAAATGGTATAACGCTGAAAGAGCATTGCCATGCAAGCCAATAGAAAAGCCAAAGCCTATTTTTCCCAGTTATTGGCAAAATAAGAAAGGAGGAATGATAGGTCACGACGAAGTCGTGCATATCGGTTAGTTGATATGTATCGGCTGAGCGGCCCTGAAAGGGCTTACCAACAGTGCCCTTTCTGGCAATTATGTTAAAGGAGATTGGAATTGCCTTCACCATTTTCATGTCTGATGCAACATTATTGGCATGAATACCAAGACGACAGGCAATGGAGATCGGTCAAAGATAGGGTTTCTAGACCAGTCTTAGATAAAAAAACAAGAAGGTCAGGATGAGGGGTCCAATTCTATGGCTGGTATGGATTTCGCTGGTAAAATATGAAAGCCGATGAAGCCAAAGCCGAGATGGTGTCCTCCAGGCTTGAGCCGATCTCAGAGGAGGAGACTTTAGCGTCTTAGGACCCAAGAGATGAGGGAAGCCAAACAGGAGAGGGAAAAGGACGAAACATTCAATGAGCTTCGTCCAATTAAAATTGCTAAAAAAGAATGGAGGAGGAAAGAATTAGTCGATAATGAGTTTGACTCAGCCGATGATTTGGATTTCCTTGTGATTCGTGAGGATTCTCCACCTCCGATGGATATCAACTGGTGTTCACATTGCCAGTTGAGTTCAGGACAAACATTGCGTCGACTAAAGAAGCTTTTGCTCAATTATGCTTGGGAGTGCAGGATGCAATCTTTAAGAAGCCTCAAGATGATCATCTGTAAGTTCAAGCTCCATTCATTTAGTTTTAGTGATTGGTGATTAATGACAAATCTAATTGTTAGACTAACTACTTATTGGGTTTAACTTTTATTCGTCTCATTTGGATGAAAGGATGGAATTATCAAAGGTATGCATCCGATGTCACTTTATTATATCTTGTTGCATTCCTAGATATAATATACATGGTGATTAATGACAAATCCAAATGTGAGACTAACATGCTTGTTGAGTCTAACTTTTATTAGTCTGATTTGGATGAAAAGATGAAAATATCAAAGGTATGCATCCAATGTCACAATATTATTATTATATCTTGTTGCATTACTTGGATACAAAATACATTGTGATTAATAACAAATCCAATTGTAAGACTAACACTATTATTATATCGTGTTGCATTTCTTAAATTCAAAATATAGGATGAACTCCATAAAAGGTTCAATTTGGATATGTGCATGTTGTTTCCAATAAATATATACATATATGCACACATTTAAGGGAAGTTCACTATATAGCATGAAGTTTCATTAGTATTGATCCTTTCCTCTTTCCCACATATATTGAGGATTATTACTTTGAAACACATCTTTTGAATATATGAAGATTGTGTAGTTGTTATATACTCATATTGATTTAAATATAGGGTGAACTCCAAAATAGTTTTAACTTGGATATGTGCATATTATTTCCAATTCAAATATATGTGTATGTACATATTTAGGTGTAGTTCATTCTATATCAGGATGGTTTCAATAGTATTGATCCATTTCTCTTTTCTACATATATCAGGCATCATTACTTTGAAACACATCCAATGAGTATATGAAACTTTAGTAGTTGTAATATACTCATAATAATTTAAATTCAATTATTTGTGTGTGGGTTGTCGTCGCTCATCAAAGAAGTAGATCAAAGGATCTAAACCCTCCATTATGTGTTAATGGTGTGCTTTGGTCATTAGGGATAACTGGATTTGTTGGACTAACATTTTTCATGAGTTGTTGAAATAGGATAAGTTCAATAATGATGAAGGTTTTAGATGACATCATGTGTTGATGATCAAGTCAAGATTCAAGATGATGGATGTCATCGTGTGTTGATGAGCATCAAGATAAGTTCCTAGAGTGAAGCTAGTTCATCATGTGTTGATGGACAAGTCAAGGACCCGGACTTGGAGAGAAGATGATAATCATCAGGTGAAAGCTCGATGTGGATGCGCACGGCAAAGGTATAACTAGTATAGGCTAAGGATGTGTTTCTAGTCTTTTACTGATCTCGGTGCTTGGTTGGAAGACCGATTACTAGTGTAGTTTGTTGTACTATTAAGAAGGGTCATGTTTTATTGTTTGAGGCTCATCATGTGTTGATACCTCAATCCCGCTTGCCCTAGCTCATCTTTGATTGGTTGCTATTCTTTGCATGATGCTAATATTTGCGAATGTGTTTTGCAAATAGTTGAAGCTCATGCATTTGCTTTTGTGAGCATATGATTAAAGTTTGCAAATATGTTTTGCAAAGTGTTTTTGTTCATGCTGGTTCTTGATTGCTCTTCTTTGCATGAGGCTAATATTTGCAAATGTGTTTTTGCAAATAGTCGAAGCCTATGCACTTGCTCTTCTTAGCATATGACTAAAGTTTGCAAATATATTTTGCAAACTAATAAAATTCATGCATTGATCATTTCTAGACTCTTGCTAGCTTTCAACCATTTTTTTTATCAAGTCTATGTTAAAGACTTGAGAAATCAGATTTTAGACTTGTGTGGCTACATTGGAGTTTTATTAATCTATGGAAATACCTATGGTTTTTTAAATCTTAAAAATGGGTGAAACTTGTAGCCCTCTTGATAAGCTTTTCATAAAGTCCAAGATCACCTAAATAGGATTTCAGAGGAAAAAGTTATGTTCTTTTTAATTTACTGAAAAAACTAGCACTACCGCCACGTAAGGGCCGGTAGTCCCTAGGCAGTGGTAGTACCGCTCCGGCACTACCACTGTTGAAAGTTCGGTACTACCGTAGGTCAGTATTACTGCTGCATATAGGCTGGTAGTTATTTTCCCGAGAGATGTTCTGGAGTTGTTTTTGAGTTGAAAATGTCAGCACTTCCGGGGGTACTATAGCAACAGCTAGTTTCAGTGTATTTAATGCCCAAAACTATCCGTTACCGCTGAGGCCGGTACTACTAGGCTTTACATGCCGTTGTACCAGAAATTGCATGTTTTTTCGATTTTGCCTCTAAACAGCTAGTTTCTCTAAGGGGCTATATAAGAGGCCAAATGAGAAGTTATTTGTTGCTGCTCACACACTGATTTGGGCCATTTTTGTGAGAGCAAAACCTTAAGAGCTTCTAGTGCTATGCTTGAGAGATTTGAGGTGCATTTGAGGTAGAGTTTCTTGTATAGAATCTCTTTGGTATTTGTTAGGACCCGAATATACAAATCTGGACCCCTTGTGTATTCTGCACTAGTCCAGGATCACGCTAGTGTATACAGGCTCAACATAGATGAATATCACAATCATACACAACGGTAAAATAAATAAGACTTCATAAAATTAAATATAACTATTAAATGACGTTATGGTCCTCCTTACATGAGTACGCCACACGGGGCTAAGACTGAAAAATAAATAAAACAACAGCAAAAATAATTTATTCGTAGTAACCCTTCAATTTTCCACAGGCAACTGACAAGGTTCGCACCCTAACCGATCGTCTCCTCCTCGTAAGCAGACGTAGCCTCTTCTCCAACTGGTGATTTGTCGTTGAAAGGGGTGAGTACATAAAGCACTCAATAAGTTGTGCGCAGAATGCAAGTCTATTATACTATATGTATGGCTTATTCCAAAGGAATGGTTAACACGGTTATTTTGCAATAAAGAAGCATTTATAAAAGAATAAAATAAATAGATTGAAATGACAGTAAAATAAATAATAACAATAATAAATTTCTCAATTATTTCCCAAATAACCTGACTCACAACCTTAATCAGATTCCAAACTTCCATAGGCATACAACCTCATTCCCAAGTTTATTTTATTAAAATCTAACGGATGCACACATGCAGCAAGATATAAGCCACACACTCCTGATCAGACGGCTAGCAACACATGATGTGGAACGACGACGCGGCTACCCTGATGAGCAACGTGTGGCGAGCATCTGGCGGCTCCTCCTCGGATCCAACGGCCAAGGAAGTTTACGAGGTGGTGGCGATGGCGCGGCGGCGCAACTCACCGAACATGAGAACGACAACGCAGCCGACGTCGTTGTAGAGCTTCCCCGGCGACGTTTTCACTTGGATCTGGCGCGGCTCGACGCGAGGATCTCGAATCTGGGCTCAAGCATGGTGGACGGGCTTCGACGACGATGGAAACAACAACCAAAGATGGTGGCTCTCTTCTGGAACTCCAGTGAGCTCGTGCGACCAAACTACGGTGTCTCGATGTGCATGCTCTGCGCAGAAGGTGCTACGCGAGGCGGAGAATCCCGAACGGGTGGTGGCGCAATAAATAGGGCTTCAGCTTCCATGTAGGGCACAAAAATCCAAATGAAATCGGCGGTGGTGGCGGATTCGATTGAGATACAGCGAGGACAATGCGGCAAGATCCAAACCAAACACGTGGTGTAGATCCAACGGCTGGCAAAGCTTGGTTGCGCGACGCTATCTCATCCGCACGATCAAGATCGGACGACCAAATGACTAGGGTTTACGAAGCGGGCTAGCGGCGCGGGAGATGGGTCAGCTGGGCTACGAGGGAAAATGGGCCAGCCTTGGGTTTCGGCCCAACACTATGCATACGGTTTTAAAAGTATTTTCCAATTAAAATAAATCCAAAAAATAGATAGGACCAAAATAAATAGCAAAAATGCCCCAAAAAATCTAGAAAAATTCAGAAAAATATTTTAGGGTATTTGGAATTCAAATAAAATAGTTTTAGCAAAACTTTATTTAAACTTTTCAAATTTTTAAATAACTTTTAACAGAGGCTTAATTCAAATAAATCCAAAATAAATTAAATAAATTCCAAAAAATCTTAAAAATTTAAAATGCATATTAAATTCAATAAATGCAAAATTTGGGATATTACAATATTCTATTGTATTTTTATGAGCTATTGTAAGCTTCTCCTCTCAATTGTGCATGTGTTGTACCTTGTGAGCAAGGTGAAAAGTCTCTAGTTGCATATGTTGCTTCTAAAGGTGGATTGAGTATCCACTTGTACATGTATTGCACTTTGTGAGGGTCAAACAAGAGGCTTGGCTTGTTACTCTTGGTGTTTACCAACACCTAGATGGCGTGGAGGTATCGTGGTCTGGCGATCTTTGCAAGAAGCTTGTGAGGAGGCCCGGTGTGTTGTGAAGGTTGGAGGTCGCCTACCCAGAGGGGAAAGAGCTACCACTAGTGGATTCGAAATACTTGGCTTAATTCTTGGAGCCAGTTCAATTTGTTTTGACTTACCTCAATGTGGATTAGGGTTGATTGGTAAGTCTCCGAACACCACGGTAAAAAGATTGTGTGTCATCTTGTGGTTTGTTTCCTTTTGCTCATTTACATTCTTATAATTTACATTCCTAGAATTAAATTACTTGCTTGTCGCCCTAGAATTGCAAACCTTGATCTTGAAAGATCGAGATGGCGAACAGAGGGGGGTGAATGATCGCAACTTAAAATTTTCACCCAAAAATAATCCAAACAAGCCTGTGAGGGAAACACACAAGAGGAGCCGACCAAAGGGAGCCTTTTGTGTTGTCTGGCTGGTGCTACCGCACGGGGTCCGGTAGCACCGGGCTCAAGAACAGCTCAAGTAGTCTTAAAAACCAGTACGACCTAAAAGCAAATTTCGAGGAATCTTTTGATCAGTTGGACAAAAACTCCCGAAACTTGGTAGATATAATCTTGGGTATGTCAGGAACTCATTCCAACCATCAATAGTGAGGATTGACGTCAAAGTTTTGACCTTTTTGCCCGAGAAGGAAGAACACACCAAGTTTACGCAAGAACCCAAGAAATCGACTCAAGGCTTGCTCGTGGGATTTTAATGATCAAGATGATCTTGGATAGCTTCCCACTAGTCACAGCAAGCAAAAGCACAAGTCTCAACTTCCATAAACGCGATTTACAAGATCATTCATTCAAAAACACAAAACCGGTTTCTTGCAAGAAGAACATATGGATTGCTTAGATGATTGGGATATGATCTAAAGAGAGATTCATACATCAATTAATATTCTTGGCATAAGAATCGTAAGCATTTTAGAAGGAGAGGAGGCAAATCCAAAAGCATATAGAAGGAGGGGAACAAATCTAAATTGCAAGAATGTAAGTGCGAAATTTAAATGCGTAAAGTAAATTCAAGAATAAGAGAAAATGATTTGCATTTCTGGAATGAAGGTTTACAAAGCCTCACAACAAAGTGGGCAAAGCTCAAAGGAGCACAAAACCTCTAAAACCTTCAAGAGGAAGAAGGCCACCCATCCCCCTCTATTTATACTACTCTTGGGCCACCTACCACCCTTGGATGAGTCCCTCAACCCTAGGGCACTCCATCAAGGGCTAGGATTGACCCACTCACCCAGCCATGCAAGGGCTAACCCAAAACCCTCCACACAAACCGGGTTTTTTGCACGGTTTTTAAAGTACACTAACTAGACCCGCTATCCTATCAACTAGACCATGATCTGACGGCCCTCATTGATCCAAGTAGCTTCTAGCTAGCATCTCATTTGTTTCTTGTATTCTTGGCTTGCACCGACGCCATCTCCGATCATCTTCTGGTGATTCTCGACCGTTTGGATCTCCAGCGCTCCTTGCCTAGTCCTGATCATCCTCCACTTCATCATGACCTAGCACCGTCATCCTGCAACCATCAAAAATAAGGAAACACATCACATAGCAATGTCCCAAAAGATATGCGATGAAATCCATCAAAATCCCAAGATAAAAATTCATCTTTGCTCAAAAGGGCCAGTGCTACCGCTCCTAAGCTGGTAACACCGCCCTACAGCCGAATTAGAGAAGGGAGCTCTTTGGAATTTTCACATCGGACATTTGGGCCGGTGCTACCGCTAGCCCGGTAGCAACGGCCTACCATGGGCGGTAGTACCGGACCGCCAAAATGCCCAAAAACACACTTCTCTGGAAATATCACACCGCTGTGCGAGACCGGTGCTACCGCTTGGCCAGTAGCACCGGGCTGCCAAGGCCGGTAGCACCGGCTTGCCTGAACCCCTAAAAACACCCTCTCGGGTTTTTTCACACCACTCTGGGGTCCGGTGCTACCGCTCGGTCGGTAGCACCGCGCTACCATGGCCGGTAGCATTGGGAAAAGCAGATATAGCACAAATTGCTTCAATTTGAAAATCTAATCCAAATCAAACTCAAACCAGAGCAAACCAAGCTCAAATTTAGTCAAATACTCATCACAAACATGGGTAGAACTCCACATGGTCTTTCAGATCTAGACTTAGGTTGTTGGTGCATACAGCTGAGATTAGTTGATTTAGGCCTTAATTGGACAAAACCGTTTTGATATATGTTTCCGCACATAAACTTAGTTTTGGCCAAAGAGAATTTTAAAAACCGCTATTCACCCCCCTCTAGTCGGCCTCCTCAATCTTACATCATCGGCACCTGAAGCCATTATACTTGAATGGGCATATTAATGACAAATCGATATCAAGGATGCTAGTAGATGGAGGAGCAAATGTTAATTTAATGCCCTAGTCAATGTGCAAGAAGCTGGGAAGTCCGATGAAGACCTCAATAAGACTAATATGGTTTTAAATGACTTCACCGGAGATCCTACTGAAGCAAATGGGGTGATGGTAACAGAGCTCATAGTCGGCAGCAAGACATTGCCGATAGCCTTTTTGGTAGTAAATACTAAAGGCACTTATAGTGTGCTACTCGGACGAGATCGGATTCATACCTACTGCTATATTCCATCAACCATGCACCAAATGCTAGTCCAATGGAATGGGAATAAGGTAGAAGTAATTCAAGCCGACACATCGGCTCATATAGCTATGGTCGGTTCAGAGGCAAATTGGCAGCTTGATGGAGCTGAATGCATATCGAGCAAAGTCCTTGATGACCGTGATTTTGTCTGCATCAATAAAACAGGACTCGTCTCGATTAATGTAAGCCGAGCACGTTCGATCGGACAAATGGGATTTTGCACTGATGGAGCTCAAATCGACAGTGAAGGTTTTACAGGATAAAATGCGAGCTATAGGCAAACAATGGATAGATATGAGGCCATTGAAGACTTTGGGGAAATTAAGAAATTGGACCAATGTTTCACTTCAACGGATTTGTTAGATGAAATCGACATAGGCTATGGTGATAGAAAAAGGCCAACTTTTGTCGGTTCAAAATTAGCAGTAGAGTACAAAGAAAAGTTGGTCAAGATTTTAAAGAATTATAAAGATTGTTTTGCTTGGAAATATCATGAAATACCTGGTTTATGCTGATAGTTGGTTGAACATCGGCTACCAATAAAATCAGGCTATAGGCCGTTTAAACAGTCTCCTAGGCGATTTAATCCAGCCATATGTGATCGAATAAAAGAAATTGAGCAATTATTGGAAGCCAAATTTCTTAGACCTTGCTGGTACGCTGAATGGATTTCCAATATCGTTACTGTTATGAAGAAAACTGGGAAACTCAGGGTGTGCGTTGATTTTAGAGATTTAAATAAAACTACACCCAAAGATGAATACCCGATGCCCATAGCTGATATGCTTATCAATGCTGCATCTGAAAATAAGATTATTAGTTTTCTTGATGGTAATGCCAGTTATAATCAAATATTCATGGTGGAAGCCGATATCCCTAAGACAGCCTTTAGGTGCCCTGGTGCCCTAGGTTTGTTTGATTGGGTAGTTATGATATTTGGCTAGAAGAATACTGGTTTAACATATCAATGTGCTATAAATTTAATTTTCCACAAGTTAATCAGTCATATTGTAGAAATCTACATTGGCGATGTTGTTGTAAAATCAAAGAAAGATTTTCAGCATCTAGCCGATTTGGAAATAGTGTTAAAAAAGATGAGGGCACATGATATGAAGATGAATCCATACAAGTGCGCTTTTGGTGTATTGGCTGGTCAGTTCTTGGGTTTTATGATTCATGAGAGAGGGGGTTAAACTTAACTAAGGAAGGGTCAAAGTTATAGCTGATACTAAACCACCCGAGTGCAAGAAAGATCTTTAGAAGTTGATCGGCAAGATAAATTATTTAAGGCACTTTATCTCTAATCTGTATGGATGAATCAGCGCATTTACCCCACTACTGAAATTAAAGGGAGATCAAGAATTCGTTAGGGAGCCAATCAACAAAAGGTTTTTGAAAGTATAAAAAAATATTTGTCTAAAACTCCGGTATTGGTTGCACCTTAGAAGGGAGTACAATTTAAGCTTTACATATTGGCTAAAGAAGCAACAATTGGAGCTGTTTTGGCACAAGAAATCAATGAAAAAGAACGGATTATTTTCTACTTAAACCAACAACTAATTGATGTGGAGACTAGGTACCCTTTTGTGGAAAAACTTTGCTTATCATTATCTTTTGCCTACACCAAGTTAAGGAACTACATATTAGCATCGACATGTAAAGTCACCTGCAGAACTGATGTGATTAAGTACATGCTTTCGGTCCCAATTTTAAGAGGTCGACTTGGAAAATGGGCTTACATGCTTATCAAGTCAACCTAACATATGAATCAACTAAGGCCATCAAAGGTCAGGCGGTTGTTGATTTTATAATAGGACATGGAACTGACACAAATGTCGAGCTAGTATCTGTTGCGCCTTGGCACTTATTTTTTGATGGGCCGGTATGTAGAGAAGGTGTTGGTATTGTCATTGTATTAATATCCCCAAAGGGGTATAGTTTTGAGTTTGCATTCTGAATAAATCATAGATGCTCAAACAACCAAGCCGAGTATGAAGCTTTGCTAAGAGGTCTACAGTTGCTTGATAATATTGGTGTCGACTCTGTTGAAGCTTATGGTGGTTCTTTATTGGTGGTTCGACAATTTAGAGGAGAATATAATTGATACGATGAGTTTTTGTTTAATACTTGGACAAATGCCTCGAAATAATCGACTCATTCACTTCGTTTTTTATTCATCATGTTCTCGTGAAATGAATAGCAAGGCCAATAATTTAGCTCAACAAGCATCTGGTTATAAAATGTTTGATCATTTGGAGAATTGTGAGCCAATAGATAAAGCAGTCCTAAGTGTTGAAGTAATGTACGCCAATACAAACAACTAGAGGGCAAAAGTAGCTGATTATTTGTCAAATCCTTCAAGGCCTGCAGATCAGAAGATTAAGCAACATGCCCTGAAATATGTTTTGTTCGATGACATGGTTTATTATCGGACTTTGGAGGGATTATTATTAAGGTGCCTTGGAACAGAAGAAGCCAAAAGTAGCAATGAGAAAAGTACACGAGGGTATTTGTGGAACACATCAATCAGCTCTTAAAATAAAATTGTTCTTGAGGTGCACTGGATATTTTTGGTCGACAATGTTGGAAGATTGTTTAAGTACTATAAAGGATGCCAAACTTGTCAGAAATTTAGCAACTTGCAATTAGCTCGAGCATCGGTTCTACACCTAATCATCAAGCCTTCGCCATTTAGAGGATGGGGAATAGATATAATCGGACAAATATACCCTGCTTCGACTAAAGGCCATAAGTATATTTTGGCTACGACAGATTATTTTTCTAAGTGGGTTGAAGCGATACCTCTAAAGAAAGTAATTTATGTTGAGGCAATTGGATTTGTTATGGAGTATATTATCCGTCGATTTGGAATTCCTCACACAATTACAACCGATCAAGAGTCAGTATTTGTGTCTGATGAATTCTAAGGTTTTGCTCAAAGTCTAGGGATCAAGTTACTAAATTCATCGCCTTATTATGCACAAGCATTTGGTCAAGTCGAGTCATCAAATAAAATGTTGATAAAGCCAATTAAAAGGAAAATTGAAGAGAAACCAAAAAATTAGCATGTGATATTATCGAAATCCCTATGGGCTTATCGGATTGCTTACCATAGAGCAACAAAGCTATCACCTTATCAGTTAGTTTATGGACAAAAAGCTATGTTACCGTTGGAAATCAATATCGACTTAATAAGGGTAGCCAAACAAAACAGATTTTCAGCTCAAGACTATAAAGATTAAATGACTAATAATTTAGACGGCTTAGCAGAAATACAATTGCATACTTTGGATCGGATTCAAAAAAATATTTCGCAAGGGCATACAACAAAAAGGTGTTACCAAAATCATTTCACGAGGCCGATCTTGTATGGAAAACTATATTGCTTGTCGGTTCTAAAGATAGCTAATTTGGTAAATGGTCTCAAACCTGGGAAGGACCGTACAAAGTGCATCAGCTTGTAGATGGTAATTCCTATATTCTGTAAACGCTAGAAGTGATAGTGTTTCCTAAAGCGATCAATGGAAAATATTTGAAGAAATACCACCTAAGTATTTGGATTGGATCTTAATTGGCTTAAAAGGTTTAAGCTAACCCGATTATTGATTTGGGAAAGCCAAACTAACTCGTTGCAGTTAATTTTGGCTATGGTGTACAATGATAAATAAATTACAGCTGATGAAAGTTACCACCCTTAACATAAAAGGAATAAAGTTTCAACAGAAATCGGTTACACAGTTGATTTAAATTGTCATCACACAAAACATTGTTTCAAGTAGCAAAGGCCGACGATATCACATGAGCATAAATTTAGTCTTAAATGAGGCCAAATAGGGTGGCCATAGCCTTTGCAATTTCCCTTTCGACATCATCAAGGATCTTCTGGTCGGCTTCTGCGCTCCCTACCACTAGAATGACTTTGGCCAATTGTTCCTTGACGGTTGCATCGACGAGGCAATTGAAGCTTTTTGTGCCTTGATAGCCGACGAGGAGTTGATCAATAATTCCTGGGCCGTAGCCAGCTTAGTTTTTATCTTGGCCATTTCATCCTCCAAGAATTTTTTGGTCGATTCCAATGTGGACACCGCCTCCTTGTTAGCCTTATGTTATTCTAGGTCATCATCATACTTGGTATTTTTAGCCTTGGCATTGGCTATGATCTGGTCGAGCAGCTTCTGATCTTCACGTTGTGCTGTCCGATGCTCTATTCTTGCCTTGGTTGCATGCACCAACTCTTTTTTGTCATCGAGGAAGCATACGTCGAGTAGTGCAGCCGTTGCCACTTCGGGGAGTTCAGCTTTCATTGCCTCCATCGTGTCACAAATCGGCCATGTGTCATCCACTAGCGAAGTTGACGGGGAATGAAGCAAGCCGAAGAAGTATTTGATTGTTTGCCTCATCCCTGGGGCCGACATCACTTTGGTCGACACATCCTTCGAGACAGAGATAACCTTGTCGATCACGTTGGGAACCCTCTCCACCTCGTCCTTGTCTTCTATGTATGACAAGTTGAACTCCAGCATATGAGTAAAGGACTGGGTCGACTTGTCGGTGGGTTGAATAACAGGAGTGGTGGCAGCGACGACTAGAGTCGGTGGAGTTGGTTACATCAACTAAGGGGGTAGAGCAGCTTTCGCATTAGGCGAAGGCAAGGGTGGCTACAAAAAATTTTTTGTTAGGGAATTATGAAGGCAAGGCAAAAGAAATCAGCTAAAAACGTATTTTACCTGGCCAGAAACCGATCCCTGAGGTGAGTTTTCGGTTAACCCTTCTTGGAGCAGGGGACCCTTGGAGGTAACGACCTTCTTGCAAGGTTGACCACGCTTCTTCTCTGTTAAATAAACAACTTGAGGTGTTAGTTTGCAAAAGCAACAGAAAATGTGAAGTGTAGCCGACAAACACTTACTTGGTTGTTGCCTCTCTAAGTCAGAGAGGGAAGGCGATTGGATGATCAAACTGGCCGACAAGTAGCTGGCGATGCATATTCCAACATCAGGACAAGGCCTTTTGCTTGATTAGCCTGTGCTCGATGATTCACTTGCCTTCTTGACAGCTTGCTTAGCCTACAAAGTAAAGCGAAAAGCTGATAAGCAAGGTTAGAGAGCTATTAACGGTACAAATAAAGAAAAATTACCTTATCCGATATATCTCCGGTTATGTCGATGAAACTTGAGTTAGTATAGCTTGACGAACTTGCATAGCTGTTAGAACTCAAACTGCTACTAATGGAGTCAGTACAAATCGTTGGCTCAAGCTAGAAATTCGCGAAGAAATTTGAAATCACAGCCGATAGAGTACGCTCCTTAGGATAAAGCGCAATAGAAATTATCACCCACCATTGAAGGAACATGCCTACTTTTTGTTGATGCAGCAAAAAATGGAGCAAGTTTTATAACTGAAAGTCATCGGCTATGTGGAAGACTATCTGGGTTGCTGAGGCACGCCACACTCGGTCTCTTGGGTAAAGGCGATCAAAAAGACAAAAGTTTGGGGATTTGGTCAAAACCTAGCTGCCTAGCATATACTGTTGGATGGTAGAACTCGTATGAAGGCTGAAATGTCCGACCTTTGGCATGTAAGCTGACAGAAAGCACATATGGGGAGAGGAAGATCTTGTATAGGTTTAGGGTCTCCTCAAGTATATCAACACTATCGGTCATCAGATGTAAAAAGGATGTGCTGAGGTAGCCTTTGGCATCTATATATCTGAAAAAATTCACTCGACGGATAATCCCGACTATCCAATCCAAAGAAAAAGGACAAAACTTAGCCGCATGTGCAGAAGTCATCTTGGTGTCAGACGAGCAAAGGACAAGTCTCTCCCCAAAAGATCGACTGTCTCTGAAATCCTTGTTTTGATGCTCATGATCTCTGTGTTGATCTAAAATGGTCGACTAAAAGAGGAATATAGCCATACTTGGATAAACCACAGAGGGCCACCCACATTGCCGACTGAATACTGGCCTAATCTGGTGAACAGCTGACTACGAATGATATGCATCATCTGGTAAACCGCCCAAGAACATCTTTCCCAAGGCTAGCTATGGACTTCTACTAGTTGCTTGGTTATAGCCTGAACACTTGAGTTGGTCGAAGGGATGCTACACAGAACATGTATCGGTCAAGCCACATGTTTAAGAATGCTACATGCTCCTTGTCTAACATTGGGACTACGCCTTTGTTTTCTCCAATGTATTGGCTCCAGCCCTCTCCCTTGGTGGAAACTAGTTTGTATTGGGGCTTGGCGCTGAAAGTCGACACTTGATCTCCGTTATGTCTCAAGCAACAGAGCTGCGCCACGTCAAGGAGGGTTGGGCCAATAAGACCCGTCTTGAACATGACGGCGTTTAGGGTGTCCGACCAGAAGTAGCATGCCATGGCCACTAAGGGCTCATTGGCTTCTGGATCGACCAGGGATAAGGGGAGACACTTCGATATACCCATCTGCTCCGCCAAGGGTATTTTTTCTGGTTCTACTCAATTATAATAGTCGCACTAGCCTTTCAATGTCGTCGGCTAGGCTCTAAAACTTTTGATCCATCTGTTTATGTTATACTTAGGAGCATGGAGAGGGAGCCTAGGTATGTCCTAAACTATTATAGCTGATGGATCTAGGCTGCTAGTGGACCTAAATAATATTGGTCTTCGCTATCAGGCATAGGGATAAATACCTATCTTGGGTCCATTACTCTTGAGCTGATGAGGTTGAATGCTGAAAGAGTTGAAGTGATGAGGTTGAATAAATTGGGGCGCAAGCTAATGGTGTGTGATCTGAGAGCCTAGGCATGAAAATTACTGGGGTTGAACGCCATATTTATCGAGGGGTAAAACCAGTGGCAGAAGGCGGGTAATTTCTCTAAAGTTTCAAGGGCAGTTATAGCGAGAAATTGCACATTCCGTGAAGTTATTGTGTGATAAATGGGGAAGTTACCGAGAATTGTAGCCAAAATGGTGAAAAAAATTATGGTGAAGCCGATAAGAAGATTTTTGGAAGATTCAAATCATCCCCCAAATATAGGGGGCATATGTTGGCACCAGAATTTGAAAAGATATGACTGATTTGTTAGGCCAAGGATAAATTTGGATATTTCTAGCCGATGTCGGTTCAAAAACAGAATTTATGTTTAGGACATAGAGGTTGATGCGAATTACAAATTTCAAGGAGACAGAGAAGGACACGATCAGCCTACACGTTATAAAGGGGTTGCAGGGCAAGATCAGAGATATCAACCAACAACCAATCAATCAACTTTGCATCTACTTTTATTTATTTTCTGTCGACTCGGAGTAGTTTTTAGACTTAACATATCTTTGTAATTCGTTCTTGATTAATAAAGTTGCGCATCGCTGGTTTTGATCATCATCGATTTACGTCAGTTATCCCAGGTTTGTTTTCATACCGATTTTGTTGTGCATCACCTTTGTCAGGGAAAACAAATTCTTACCTGTCAATTTAATCGGTTGCAATAGTTGTTTAGATCTGTCTTGGCGATTATTACATCTAATCGGCTAAGGATACTTATTTTCATCTATCTTTCCGATTACAGGATCAAATCGGCTGGTAAGCCACGAACCTTCCTTGAACTCTAAGTTCGCATGTGTTAAGACCAATTGGCTCTTTTTTAGCGCCAACAATACCATATTCAAAAGATTGTAGAATCTCGTAGAGACAATCTTAATATGTCATATATTGTAAAAGTTGTCTTTAATTTTATCTTTAGATGATATGGATAAGTATATAGATAGCAGTCGTCTCTGATATTGTACATGCTCTTATAGACTGAGCCCCTTATGAGCCATTCCAAATCCTCCTTCATCTGATTTGGATAGAGATCGACCCCATCATCGTACAACTGCGCATCAAGATCGTCTTTGCACATCAGACACAGGGAAAGAGAGAGACAGAGAAGCAACTTGTTCCATGATCCCCACGCCATTGCTATCGAATAAGATGTTGTAACACCCCAGCACTCCACGCACCCTAAATGTCACTTCATGATATTTTCCTCATAAATAATTAATTATTTTCAACCATAATTTCAGCAATAATATATTTTCTCGTTTAATCACTAAACACCAACTAAAGGATAATCACAGGGAATGACAATAAAAATAACGACAACAATAATTCTAAACTTGGAACCACGCGCCCAAGAACGCCCAAGACCCTGCATTTGGGAATGCCTAGAATACATGCATCTAGGAAATAATCTTACCTTTTTTACTTACCTTTGACGAAATCACCAGACGAAGAACAACCACATATATAAACAAGTGTCATAATCATTATTTAACGAATTTGACCAAGACCACACAATACTGATTTCACTAAAAAATATTCCATAAATGTGTTATTCTAAATTACTCAATCATCTAAGATTGAACAAGTGCTAAATATCATAAAGAGGATGATGTAGTGGCATGTGACTTGACCGTGCTACTCCCCTTCCTTGTATGCCATCCTCATTGTACATAAAACATTAAATAAACAAACGTGAGTCCAAGACTCAGTAAAGTACATCATATAATGATATCAACACATATAGATAAACTCATCAATTTAAGTTTCTTTTCCCTTCATTCATGCAATACGTTCTGTCTACATGCTCATATGCACATCACATAGCTTATACCGGTATAGCTGAGTGCACACCTGTCGGTGTCGCACCCTCTCATTCCCTTCCATCCCGTGGAGGGGCCTACCGCAGTAGGTCTTTTATGCCCACACGAAGTGGGTCATAGAGTCCCTCACAAGTCACCTCTTCCATCATGAATGCACATATGCAAATGATATGAGTTATTAGCATGTTCCATCTTGTCCTTCGTTATCATAATCACAACATATCATGCGCATAAATAATAACAATAATTTATAATAATCATATAAGACAGCAAGATGTCAATTACCAATTTAAACATCGATTCGTCTCAAATCCATCACATTTTGTGATGTACTTGCCTCTTTACCCACAGGGAACTAAGTGGCGTGAGGTTGAAACCACTTCTAAAGTCACAACTCCTATAACACAGATACATCCATCTCAAAATTATGCAATAATAGTACAAGCATCAAATATAACGACATCGCACCTATGCACAACCCCGTTTTTTTAACCTTCTCACTCGCCGGATAGCTCACCCCTTTGCTATCTCGGTGGTCGAAAAACCATAACTTCTAGCTCAAGAGCCCAAACATAGAAAATCATATATTTTGTGAAAACTACAAAAGATTACCTTCAATTTTCTAGTTATCCATCTTTTTCAATTAATTCATCTAACCCCATGTTTTCAGCCCCGAAGACCGATCTGTTGTTCTCACTGGACAACGGACTTCACAATTTCGTAATATTTTATACAGCTCCAAATATAGCAAACCATAACATTTCTATAATCTAAAAAAGTTATCTAGCTTTCTATAGTTATGGACATAATTTAATTACGTCACTAAATAGCCCTAATCTACAAACTACCGCAACTGCTTCCAACAGTTACCAACTTCTGGACAGCAAGATTCAATAGGTCATAACTTTTGAACCTCTTAACCAAACTTTATGTTCTTATACTCTAACGAAACTTTAGATAATAATCTACATTATTCACAACTTCCACTGGCTCTGAAACTGAACATAGGTACCATGAAATTCGACTTGAAGATCTAACCCACTAGTGCCCGAATACTAAACCTACCCCAAAGTCAACCTGATGACCACTACAAGCCACACCCTCTGGGGAAAACACTATAGCACCACCCAATCACAGCACCGACACCACCCAGATCAATCCTATGAGTTATACCTACGCCCAAAGATTCGATGGAGTGGTGACGTCGGCGATTCCCCTTGGATCGTGCCTTCCTCGCTCCTCCACACGATCCAAACTCCTACCCTAGGTTCTCCATGACCCTTGACACCACCAGGAGCAGAACCAATGGTGGCTCGAGAGGGGTGACCGGCTGTCACAGGGGAGGAGGAAGGGACGGCGCACAAGAGGATGGAGGGAGGGGTGATTAGGATTTGGGGAAGGAGGGGCAGTTGGAGGTTGGGGGAGTAGAAGGGGCGGCTGGGAGTTGGGGGAGAGGGGGTGGCTAGGGTTGGGCTAAGCCCTTCCCCTCCCACCTTATAGCCAGCCGGCCTGGGCCGGCCTAGCCCATGGTAGATTTTACCTTTTTTGAGATATTACACTACTGGTGGCACAAAAACAAGATTAATCAATCTCCACAATCATCATATGTCAGTATCGTATTTTTGGGCAAACAACACTGACTAAACTACAATCATATTGATTTGAGTTAACCAGGGGATTAACTCCCTGAGCATATCCACTCCAATTAGATTGTTCCTAAATCAATCCAAGAATCAAAATCAAAACCACTTCACGGTGACTCCTCCAGGTGCGGCAATGGCACCTCCTCAGGTGCGGCTTCCATTGGGGTGGGGTAGGGTCTGGATGCCGCCATATGGTGGAGGTGGCAAGTGCTAGTGCCAAGCAAATCCTCATCCTCTTATGGTCGGCCAGAGGTGGTGCCTCCTCTGGGTGCAGCTGTAGAGTAATCGGACTCATGCACCACTGATGGGGTGGGTTCAGTCGGAGGAGGCGAGGACATTGCGAGGAAGCAGAGAGTGAGTGCTAAGATGGTGCAGAGGGATCAAGCAGTGGGCTAAGGTCGGCGGTGGTGCGGAGATCGTAGAGGCAGATGGTGCTGGTTCATCAGAAGGAGAGCGATCGGGATGGGATCAGGGATGCATGACAACTTGGGAAGGAAATTAGAGATAGATCCGGGGGCATGGTGCAAAATTACACTCTAACATTAGGAAGGCCACGCTGGCGCAGGAGATGGCCTATGTCACAAGTGAGTTCCTAGCCACCATTTGTGGTGGTGTTGATTACTTAAGTAATCCAGTTCAGGGGGTGTTTGGATTAGGGGTATTTCAATGGAAAGTTTTAGGATCTAGTTTAAATTTGAACTAAATCCCAAAACCTCCCAATGAATTACCACTCATCCAAACATGGCATCTATGATTTAGATGTGTTAATGAGGATACCGATAACCTAAATGAATCGCTTAAATGAGTTTAGTGGCCTACAATGCAATTTACTAAATACTCTTTAAAGCCTCTGACAACGAGCATCTAGAAAGGTTTATATAGAAAGCCATCTAATTTTTATAATAGAGCAAAGGTGCTTGGCTATAGGCTTACGTCGATAGATGACAGTTGAGACGTGTAACTATGAGACCACCATGTTCGGAAGAGATGTCAAAGAGGGGTCATCACTAGGGGAAGAAGCACGGTGGAGCCCTAGCGAGGAGAGCGATGGGAGTTAGAGAGAGCACAACCATTAGGTGAAGGCGTTATGTAGGTCAAGAAGCAAGGTTGCATAATCTGTATGCCACAATCGGAAGGTGACTAGACCAATGACTGGGCCTATAATGGGGAGATGATGAGCCCACGGTGAAATCATGATCCAGAATGCGTCAACTAGCTAAAAAATATTATAACTGTTGAATAATAAATTGAGCACCGTAGATCAATCCCAGTGCCAATAAAGAATACCAAAAGAACAATCACAATAGATAAACACATGATATATGTGATATCAACTCTTTTCTATCTTTATTGATTTTAGATTCTCTTGTACAATGGGTGCTATATTTATATCAAAAATCCCTTAGGGGTAGTTTTGAAATTTGTTCACCAAACCTTAGAGTTCGGTTATATCTCAACACTCCCCCTTGGGCGAATACCTCGTCATGCATATGCCTCATTAAAAACTCCTCCCAAAAATCGAGTGAGAAAAAAGGATGGAGAAAAGAATACATTGTATCCGCATATTATGTTACACTTGGTGCCTTATTAAAAACCTTCATATGAGAAAACTCCAAGAAAACTCACTATGGAAAAAAGAGTGCAACATGTAATCTTCTGGACTAGGGTAGTATCTTCAGGGTCATATTAGGGGTTATGGTTCAGGGATTTACTCCCCCTGAACTCTGCATCTCTCTAAGTCATCTCATTCCAATGCCACGAACACATATTTGGAAACTAGATGTTAGAAAAAACTTAGTGAATAAATTAGCTAGATTTTTACATGACTTCGTTTGCAAGATCTTTACCTCACCATTCTTCTAGAGTTTATGAGGATAGAAAAGTTTAGAGGGAATATGTTTCATGACAATGCTCTTTATATAACCTATTTGCATTTGTGCAACACAAGCGGCATTATCTTCATAGATAATTGTGGGGGTATCAACAGTATTAATGCCACATTACTTCTAGAACCAAACATATTCATGTGAGACTTCATATAATATTATAATCTCTAAGTGGTTGGTAAAAGTAACTACCAAGGTCTGCTTAAAAGACTGCTAAGAAATAGTTATACCACCATAGAGAAACACAAACATATGAGATTTGGTATTGTGGGGGTCAAATAGATAGCCATCATCTATATATCCGCTATGGTTGAGTCTTGGTCCTTCTGGTAAAATAAGCCAAGATCTTAAGTACCTTGAAGGTATCTGCGTGAAGTCTTGACACCAGCCTAATTAATACCTTCTGGTTGGAGTTGTACTGTGTCTAACTAGCAAATTTACTAAAATGCAATATCAGGCCTGGTGCAATTCGCAAGATATATAAGTGCTTATAAGGCGCTTAAATATGGAACTAAGTCCTAAAACTTCCTCATTTTCCATGCTTGGTCTGAATGGATCTTTATTCACATCAAGGGATCTTACTACTATAGGGGTCTTTAGAGGGTGAGATTTATCCATGTTAAATTTTTTTAATACCTTCTTGGTATAGGTAGACTGATATACAAAGACTACTTCTGAGAAATGCTTTAGCTGCATGCCTGAGCAATATTTTGTTTTACCCAAATCATTCATCTCAAATTTCGTCATAAGGTAAGAACTTGCTTCCTTTATGTCTTCTGTGGTTCTGATGATATTTAGATCATCGACATAGACTAAAATGATACATAATCCATTCTAGGACTTCTTTATGAACACATAGGGACAATCATCATTATTGAAGTAACCATTTTTCAGGAGAAGCTCACTAAGTCGGTTTTACCACATTCTCATCGACTGTTTTAATTCGTATAACGACCTCTACAGTTTGATGCTATATATAGCGATTACTTTTATTAGGATATAGAATTGAATCTTTTAGAGACTCTCGTATAAATATCCATATCCAGTGATCCATATAAATATGAGGTCACTACATCCATCAACTGCATTGATAAGTTTATGCTAGCTGCCATTGATATCAAATATCGGATTATTCCGCTCATTACAGGAGTGTAAATCTCATTCTAATCGATGTTGGATCGATGCGTGAATCCAAGTCCTACAAGTATCGCTTTATATCTCACCAGCTGGCTGTTCTCATTTCTCTTTCGGGTGAAAACCCATTTCGATCCTACAGGGAACATTCTAGGAGGTGTTCAGTCAATGGGATCAATTACTTTCCTTTTGTTAAGCGAGTGCAATTTTGCACAATTGTTTATTTCTATTTGACCCAATATGAGCGCTTCTAGTATTCTACTATGGACTTTGGTTCTAGATCTAGATCAAGAGTTTTAGCAATTTTGAGGCAAAACTTATATCGATAATTGTAATATTTCTTTTATATAACTCTCCCAAATTCACATAATTAGTGGATATTTCTTCAGCTTCTCATGATTTCCCATAACGATGGAGTCTTGCCGTTCCAATCTCCCAGCGTCAGATTGTGCGCGCAAATGTTGGGTGGGGTTACAATCATTAGGATGGTTAGCTTCAAGGATTTTTTGAACATCAGGTTGAGCTTCTTCCTCTGTCTTAGGGGTATTCTTACTTGTTCGATTCTCTGTTTCTGCGAATGTCTCCATGTAATTAAGTCCCATGCACCCGTAGGTATCCTCCTATTCTTATCATGTGGGGGTAAGAGTGGATTCAATATTGTTCTTATAATGAGGGGTAAGAGTGGATTCAATATACTCATGGGGTATTTCCATTCTTTTCGGTTAGTTTACTACAAGTATATGAGATTTTATCACACTCTTATGATCAATGAAGGTATCTAGCATATTGTTAGCTATTTGTTGCAGATTTATTATCCTTCGAACTTCAAGTTTGAATTCTTTAGTGTGTGGGTCTAAGGACTGAATGCTCGTAAAATTCCAATCTATTTTTTGGCATTCTTTAATATGATACTTTTCTACCCCTAATGCCAAAAAATTATCCTCATCAAAGATACAATCAGCGTACTGAATCATATACAGATCCAATGTCATAGGCTCTATATATTTAATAATTGGCGGAGATTCATAACCTACATAAATCCTCAACTTCCAATGAGGTCCTATGGATGTATGTTCTGGTGGTGAAATTGACATGTATACAACATAATTAAACTTTTGAAGACGGAAAATACATGGGTTTTTTTCTCATGCACTATTTGCAAAGGGAAATTTCATGGTATGCAGTCGATCTAAGTTGAATTAATGCAGTAACTTGCAGCATTGTGTGTCCCCTACAGTTGGTTGATAGCCTATAATTTTGTAAGAGTGGCCTAGTAATAAGTTTTATTCTTTTATTTAATAATCTGCAACATCATTTTGTGTGTGGACATGAGGTACTAAATGCTTTACATTAATGCTTAGAGCCATACAATAGTCATTAAATGCCTTTGAGGTAAATTTGCTAGCATTGTCCATTCGGATGGACTTGATTTTTTTTATCTGGAAAGGAGGCTCTTAATTTAATAATTTGGATGATTAATTTAGCGAAAGTATGGTTTTGAGTAGATAAGAGGTATATTGGACCATTTCGTAAAGGAATTTATCAGTACCATAAAGTTTCTAAAGTGGTTCGATAGGCGCTGGATAGTCCACAAATATCACATTGAATTCTCTCCAAGGAACTCGGTGATTCTTCCCTAAATTTCAGATGAGAGGATCTAATAATGAGCTTCCTTTAGCACAAGCAGAGTATAAGAAGTCTCCAAGTCTACGGAAGTTTGTAATTTTTATGTTATGACCATCGTAATTACTGACAATTTTTCTCATCATATTCAACCTAGGATGACCTAGTCGATAATGCCAGATCTTAAATATTTCTAGGTTTTTAAGTATTATTTTCATCGTGAAATAAACTTCATATTTTATATATGTATAGTATAATCCTGAGGAGAAACAAGGAAAATTTTCAACCACGCGTTTATTGCACTCGTCATACTTAGTCTTGAGTAGGTATTATGTATCGTTCTTATTTTTTGTCTCCATATGAAAAATATTCAGACAAATATCTTTAAAACTTAATAGAGTACGACTGTACTCACGATATAAGAGAGCATCCTCTATTATTATACGAGTACCCATAGGGAGAACTATGATAGCCCTTACAGTGTTAACAATGAGGGCATCGCTTCCAGCGATAGTCATAATATTTTCAGTTTTCTTAGTCAAAGTTTGAAAATATTTAGTTTCCCTAATAATTAAATTTGTGGTGCAACTGTCTACAAGACATATTTCCTTCTACACCATTGGATTATATGTTGTTCTATATTAAAAGTATGATTTTAGTATTAATACAATTGTTGCTTAGGAAACATATTGTAAAAATATAGAACAAACATAACACAATAAATGAATAAATCAAATATTCTAGAAAATAATAATTTATTCAACTTAAATGATAATCTCTCAACAAGAGCGTAGGCTAATGTTCATTCAGGCACTAAGACTAAACCGATAAGGCGACTCTTAAGGAGATTTATAAGGAATATATGACATCGACTACCAAAGTGAAGGAATATTTAGAAGGCTAGTTCAGGTTTCCATATAAGTCGTGGGTGTTCTTCTTGGACTCCATAAGCTCAATCCCAAGAAGATCATCTTCATTTATGGGAGTGTTTCCATATCCGAGAAGATCCTTTTGAAATTTCTTCATAGAATCAAAAACCATATCATCATACTTCTTGGCATTCGTGTCAACAACAGGTTGAGCGGTAAAATGTGCCTCAACATTATTCCCTTGGATCTTCTTGATTTCTCCAATGGATTGCATGTAAAGGCTCGCCAAGTACTTCAGGGTGCGACAGGTGTGCGACTAATGGCCAGTGCATCCACACCTAAAGCAGGGTTGGCAGGGTAAGCAGTCTTATTGGATGAGTCTTGTTTCTGGAAACTCTTTGGCCCTTTACCTTTACCTCTCCACAAGGGCTTACCTCTTCCCTTCTGTATTTTGTCATTCTTCCATTTTTCTCCTTGATGCCTTTGGCTTTTTTGTGGCCATGGCTATTGCTAGCCTACTGAGCATTGGAATGCACTTCGAGCATTGCATGTGTCCTATTGGGAAAAATATGATAATTTTTCATAAGGAGGCATCATACATCTTTGTTTCTAGCAAAGTGTAGATAAGCTCATAGTACTTCTGGTATTTGGCATAGCGATACTATTGCTGAAGTATCCTCATGTTGGAGTGGAAGGTGCACAACGTCTTGTCTATCATTTTAGCATATGTAACTTTCTAGTTACAGAGACGCAATTTGGAAATAAGCTTGTGGTTGATGAAGTTGTATGCTGCCATAGTTTTTTGGTTCTGGAAGCATAGGAGGGTCCATTCGAGCCGTGCTTCTAGTAGCAAGACGAATATTTGCTAGTTATAGCGTTTCTTTAGGGAATTTCATAGTGCCAACGTGTTCTCCTCCATCAAATACTCGGCTTTCAAGTCTACATAGATATGGTGCCTTAGCAAGTATAGAGCTACACATTTGGCGACTTCAAGGAGAGCAGGAGCGCCAGTTTCAGGCTGGGTGATAGCAGCCAAACAAATCGAGCTGTCAAGTTGATCTCAGCTTCTTTTGCCCAGGTGAGGTATTTGCTACCATTTAGGGTGAGCTCAGCAAATTCCCTCTTTGTGATGTCCGACATATTCTATATTATATTAATGTAGAAATTAATTTTCATACTTGTAAAATCAATATATTGCATGTTCACTATTGAATCAGTAAAGATTGGCCTATATTTATTCAATAGATAATTATTTATAATTTTCTAAATTTTTCCTAGCATTTTTGATAATTTTCTATTAATTACCAAGCAATTTTTAGAATTACTGAAATAACAGAAACTAAATTCCATGTACATTATCATGGAATTATGCTAGAAAAATAAATCTAGTAATATGGAGCATCCAATGTGTGCTATGTCTAAGGTTCAACAATTTATGAAATCCCACGTACCTAAATATTCAGTTTCTAGAATTTAATGTAAATTTTAGGAATTTATTAACTATTTTTCGTGATTACTAGAAACTTCGTCGTCCATAGTGTAAATTTTGTTTATCTCGGTAAATTTATGTAATTATGCGGAAATTCATGATCTTTTTTCCAAAATTACCGACCCGTTTATGCTGATGGACCGTATCCGGTCCGACCCATTACATACCTCTGAAAAGGGTGACCCAAACCCTTGCGCCCGAGTGGCGGCGGTGGGCGCGCGGCACGACGACGCTGGCGTCGTTCGGCAGAAGCGGTACGGTGGCCAGCGGTGGTGGTGTGCATCGAGCTCATTGGGAGCGCCGGTGACGGCTTGCAACGAGCGCACGCGGGTACGCGTGGGTGACGGCTGGCGCTCGGCGGGAGCGCTGTTGCGGCGGATTCGGCAGCTGGCTGTGCCGTGGTTAAGGAGGCCATGGATGGCGCGGCCATCGGGGTCATGGCGTGTGAGCATCGGTCGTCGTGGTGCGTGCACGATGCATGCGGGATCGAACAAAGCCATATGTAGGCAATCAACTGATTGGTTTTAATCCAAGAAGTTTTGAGTTTACTTGATCTCTTTAACGCATGCTAGTTATATTAGTCGGTGAATCGATCTAATCTAATATACCAAGATTATTCTACAAGATTAATCTAGTAGCATAGAGATTGAAAAGAGAGAATCAGACAAGCATGTTGAATAGTAAACTGATCATCGTAGGTCAATCCTAATGCCAATTAAGAATACCTGACAAACGATCACAATAGATGAATACATGATATAGGTGATATTAACTCTTTTATCTTTTTATTGATTGAAGATTCTCTTGTACAATAGATGCTATATTTATAATAAAAACCCTTTGAGAGTAATTTTGGAATTCGTCTACCAAACCTCAGAGTTCGATTATATCTCAATAGTGCCGAGTATAACATGACAGCCGTGTGTTTAACCCTAATATGACATGTTTAGTCAATGTTGCAAACTTTTAAATGTTAAATTAGCTTATTATCTATGTTCGGATGGAATTCATATGCATTACTTAGTATAGTTCCATTTGAGTTTTAACCTAAAATGTGTTAACTTGGCGTTTCATTTTCTCTTAGTAGGAAGGGTCGAACAAGCTCGCAACAACACACTTCACAAAACAAATATGCTGTAGTGCGGTGGTTTAAAAAGTTCATTGGCACCAACACACTAGCATTGTCTTAGCTAGTCGCTATGCACTACTCATTTGAGAGTTGTTCTCTTGTCCAAAAGTATTATTAGTATTAGGGAAAATTGAGGATTCGATGTTGAAAAAAAAGTGCAATTGAGGATTTGCTACTCTATTGACTCATTGACATGTGGATACATGACCTGACAACGAGAGAGTGAGTAACAATCCTAAGTGCTAATCTTAGCCGTGGGAGATCCTTGATTCCCTTGGGTATACATATCGGTATCATATCAAATGTAAATCATCTTTATCATGTAAATTCCGAAAAAATTACGTAAAAATCACGTGTACAAGTTTTAAAAAGCCCTTAAAAATTTACCATACGTAGGGAATAAACAAACTCAATCGTATGTGAAAGACACGAAAAAGACAAATTAATAGCAAATGTGCAACACGGGTGTTAACTAGGGTTGTGACAATGACGATCCCAACACATAATCTCACCGATCAATGAACGATGCTCGCTTCCATGATAGCAAGAAGTCGAGCTAAATGATGCAAGAAAAACCAAGACGCGTTCAACAACTCTCACCGCAAAACCAAACCCATCAAATTGGCCCTCAATTTCAAAACCACGACGATCAAGTGGTAATTAACTAGATCAATGCGAGTTCACCGTCTCAATCTGAAAACCACGAGGATCCAAGAACCCTGGAGCCCACCAACTCGATCGGAAACAGGGACTTTCACCTACGAAGGATCTCTCCGTCGGGATTCGGAAAGGGGCGACCGATCCTCTCTCTAATCGAAGCCGACGATCCTCGCCACCGTCGTCCACGCGCCCCGCGGCGCCGCCGTAGACGCCGTTGCTCCCCCGCCGGGCTCCGCCGCGGCCTTGCCGCACTTCTCCATGTAGGCGGAGACGGCGCCGCTGCACTGGCCGTTGCCGTGGCCGTCGGCGTGCGCGGCGGCCGTGTCTGCGGCAAGGGCGTCGTTCTTGACGATGACGATCTCCTCGAGCTGGATGCGGAGGTACTCCTCGTCCGCCTCCTCCTCGGCCGCGGCGGGACTCTTCTTGGAAAGCGCAGAGACATTCTTGCTTGGTGGTTGATGATAGGCGCTCTTGCTCTGCACCGCTTTGAATCCGAGTCCCGCATATATAGCGGCGAACGGGGGTTTGTACCTACACGAGACGGCGTGCTCGGTGCAACCGGACCCGGACGCGACGGGATGCGCCGCACTGGGCTCTTGGGCCTTGGATGGGCGTCCTAGTTGGATCGAGTGAGGAATTTTTTGGATGGATTTGAGCTGATCGTATTCTTTCTTCTCCTCTCCTCTCCTCTCCTCTCCTCTCCTCTCCTCTCCTCTCTTCTCTTCTCTTTTATCTCTTTTGTATCTTTTTTCTATACTAACTGAATATCTGTTCTTTACTATAGATAAAAAAAAACATATTACACCTGATACGTCGAGTTGACATGCCCTTGGCTCTGCCTCCACGCTCGATCGTGTCACGCCTCCGTGATATTGGCTTCGTCACGCAACTGAAACTGTTTCGCTATTTTTTTATTTTTTTTAGCGAAATTTTAGGGAGATAGAATTTATTTATTGGTATATTGTTTTTTTATGTTAGAGAATATTTAGGAAGACGAAATTTGTTTGTTGGAATTTCTTTTCTTTTTGTTAGAAATTTTCTTGGGAAGCGGAAAGAGGAGGTGAATTTGGAGAGGCGGATGAACCTATGCCACTAGCTTATTTTAAAGTAGTAAAGATATGAAGTATAATCGAGTAGTGCTTCTATATATCATTCTTTCAATACAAGTTGTATAAATTTTGAAGCAGACCAAAAGGTAAGTAATCATCATCCACTATTCATTCATATTTTAATATTTCTATAACTTATAAATAGTAATACTTAAAATCACCTCCCATTGTAATCATGTTACAGCACGGACGAAAACGGTAACATAGAAAGAACAACACCTCAACAATATACCGAATTTGGCAATTTCCAATCTCGCAAAAAAAAATCGTCGCAGTGCATATATTGAAAATCCGCTTAACAATACGGCGAGAACTAGCATCCGGACGTCCGATTTCCGAGTGTTGCGTCGGACACTCGGTGCAATATTTTTTTTCCAACATGTGCAACATTTTTTTCGAGAGCACATTTTTGTTGTTATCGAATGAAAAAATTTCACGCGTAGAAAAAAATATTACAGAGCATCCGAAAAAATCAGACTTCATACTACTAGCAATTCCGTAACAAACGGAGGCTGACCGTAAGAAAGCTCGATTATTGACGACAGGACAGATTTCTCGTACATCTTTCTGACACAAACCTCCTCCATTTCCGGGACTCCACTTTCTTCTGCGGATCATGTACAGACCATCGAAGTCAAGCATGTCCAGTGCAACGAAAAGTTACTGAAAATTCTGTACAGGTAAGCATCGTGTTCATCATCTTCGTCTACTTTGAGTAAAACCCCGATGTTAAATTCAAACCAAACAAAGATTGCAATTCGCATTGCACCCCAATCACAAAACCCATGCGCGCGCGCGCGCCTCTCTGCATGTCTGCCTGCTCAGATCTTCATGTTGGCGTACATGATGAACTGGAGCTCCTTGACGCAGTCCTGAATAGACGGCCGGCCGGCGCACTCGAAGCAGACGCACCGCGCGGCGAGCCCGGCGAACATGGACGCCGACTCCACCGTGTACGACCCCTTGGCCATCTCCCGGTCCACCACCTTGCGCAGCTTCTTCCTGTCCCCCACTATCTGGTGTATCTAAACAGGAACTCCACATGCATGGAGATCGTCAGTAACTTGCAGTTTTGATCACTGGTACGATGGATCAAAGAACGGTGATGACCTTGACGATGAGGTTCTGGTCCTGAGGCCCTTGGCTCAGATCGATGGCGCGGCGGCCGGTGAGCAGCTCGAGGAGGACGACGCCGAAGGCGTACACGTCGCTCTGCACGGTGAGCTTCCCGGTCTGCAAAACGCAACCTGATCAGCATGCATGGGCAGGCGAAAAATACATGAACCGAACGCGTGCAAGATCGTGGCCATCGTGCGTACCAACGCGTATTCGGGATCGAAGTAGCCGAACGTGCCCAGCACCCTAGTGGTCGTGTACAGGTCCAGGTCCTGTGGCATCAGCTTGGCAAGGCCGAAGTCTGAAATCTGACAAGTTTTTTTTGGCATGCAGCATCCGATGTTTGATCAGGCAACGCAACGCAACGCGATGCAGCGCGCAGGTGATGATGATGAGAGCTGATCGGATTCTGAACTACCTTTGCCTCGAAGTGTTCGGTCAGGAGGATGTTGCTGGACTTGAAGTCCCGGTGGACGACGGGGACGCCGACGGCCGTGCTCGAGTGCAGGTAAGCCAGCCCCCTCGCCGCGCCGAGCGCGATCCTCAACCGCAGCGGCCAGTCCATCTTCACCTCGCCGATGCCTGAAAAAAAAATGCAAGCTCGGCAGCCCCGGTGACGAGATGAGTGTATGTGGTGGTACAATGGAATCAAGAAGGTTCTGCTTGATGGTTATCTTACCATTGAGGATGTCCCGAAGGTTCCCTTTGGGCATGAACTCGTAGACTACAAACCGGTGCTTCCCGTCAGCGCAGTAGCCGATCAGCGTGACCAGATTCGGGTGGTCTAGTCTGCTCAGGACGTCGATCTCGACTCGGAACTCGCGCTCGCCGTCGGCTTGCTTCGAAGTAGGCAGGTCCATCTTCTTGATGGCAACAATCTTCACATTGAGCAGAATCATTCCAAGATTAACGACATGCTATGAGGCAATGTAACTGAACTATTGTAACTACTGAGTGAATGTAATCGCAAATTCACAACCGGAAGAAGATATGCCCTTGAATTAATTATAGAGATTATATCACATATATATTTATAATATAATATGATTATTTTGTCCCTCGAATAAATATCATTAGTATCGATTAACAAGTGTGTGACTTGTCCGTGAAACTTCTTATTCATGTTTTTGATATGAGAGGTGCTTCCATGCTTCTCTTTTTTATAGTTGCACAAATATTAAAGCATGAATAAAAGGTGGATGGTGATTACTTACCCTTTCGTTTGCTTCAAGATTTGTGCGACTTGTATTAGGAGGGAAAGCATTGAAGCACTGCTCTTTTGATATTATTTTGAATTATTCCTGACCTTATAATGTCATATCAGACAATACTCCCTCCATCCAAAATTATAAGGATTAAGGTTACGTTGAAATTAAAAAAGGTATGAGAGAAAATAGCTTAGATGCTCCTACTTAATTGTCTTAGAAGATGAGAGATAATACTTTGTGTGTATGGTAATGAATAAATATATTTGATTGAGAGAGAATTAGTAAATAGGGATATAAAAGGAAATGCTTCATTAAATCTACATGCAAGCCTTATATATATATATAGACAAGATAATTTAAAAAATAAGCTTTATAAACTAGAACGGATGGAGCAATAATTTATAGGTTAGCACATGTATTGATTGATAATCATATTTTACGGATCATGGATATAGGGATACCAAATCAATAATGTGAACACATGTTGAAAAACATGGTGTTAGAGTAACCCACCATAAGACACTGTAGAAATTATTATATTATTAAGTATCATTAGTTGGTCTCATATATAGTGTATGTGAGATCCTTAGATCTAAGATCCTCATGGTTTCCTACCTGTGTAATAGTCGTCACTTCGTTACTAGGTAGTCATAAATATAGCTTTCGAGTTTACTATAAAACATGTGGAGAAATGTGAGCGATTAAGATATAATTTGTCCCTCCTATATAACGAGAAAGATATCTCTAGGCCCATCGATATGGTTAGATTAAGGAAGTGTATGGTCATACCGAATGTGATTGAGGAGTCAATTGCAACTAAATAATCTACTATTGACCGAGTGAAGGATCGAGCTATCGTAGAATGTCACATTTTTCGCCTTGAGTTCGATCTAGTATCATGAGGTAAAAGGATCGATACATGGCACTATATAGGTTCGTCCGATATGATCCTCGTATATATTTGGAAGTCACTATGCCCTGCTAGGGGCTACTGTTGACTTATGGACCGAAAGGAGTTTCCGAGTTATGACTGAATATGCATGAACTTACAAGGTCATATACTTAACGGGTTGGACTACATTGGTTCAGATTGGATCCGTCACCAATGGGCCAATTGGGCTTTATACTTTGGTTAGACCTCTAACGTAGGGTTCCATCGAGAAGCTATATAAAGGGAGTATGTGAAGGCTAAGAGTATACAACTATTGTACCATCACACCCACCAAAAACCCTAGCCGTCACCACTCAGGCCCTGCCATGCGCTAGTGCTAGCACACTAACTCGCGTGTGGATTTCAATAGAAGCGTTGCTGCTACTATGGCGCTAATCAGGACAATCGTTCAACCACCGCTCGAGCGAGATCGACCACTGCTCAAAGACGATCGATCACTGCTGGAGGACACGTGCTACGTTGAATCAGACTACCTCAACTTTCTTTCCGCTGTACCGTGCGTCTAGTGGAAACGATTCATAATCTCTTACTCGCTTCGCTTGGTATCCTGATTTACACGATAAAATTTTTATTTGCGCTAGTACAGCCTACCCGTATTCCTTCACGTATCAGTACTATACTAATGTTGAGAGCTTCAGTTTCAAGGTTTATCACGATAATTAATTGATGTTTCATCATATGTGACTCGTGGTTGGCACATGCTTTTCTTGAGAAGGATGTCAAGAGCAAATGTCACACCACTCTGATCTTGGTTGTTTGCTGGACTTATCACATACATGTCAGATGAGTGCCACCTACAAATAATGATGGGCCAAATACATGGAACCAAAAGAAGAGGTCTGTGTTCCAAACTGAATCATTGGAGCTAATAATTCGAAGAACACTGCACACAAAAACTAAATGACAAGAACAGCACAATCTTCTAAACCCAAACAAAAATCTTAGCATGCATCTGGAATTCGAAACATAAGGTTGGCCGGCGAAACGAAAAGAGACAGAATTGCCGAAAATTTAGTACCTGCCCGTCTTTCAGCACGCCCCTGTAGACCCGGCCGAAGCCGCCCTTGCCGATGAGGTTCCTGTCGCTGAACTTGTTGGTCGCCTCCTCCATCTGCTTGAGGGTGAACACCATCGAGCAGTTGCGCTTCTTCGGCGGGGGCCTCTGCTCCTTCATCTGCCACAGCTCAGCCGGCTTGTACACCCCTGCAAAAAAGAGAGTTCAGATGATCAAACTCCTCGAGGCAGCAACTGATCAAGTGACAAAATCCATGCATACTTGCAATCTTGCACCTAAGAAAATATATCAGGGACAAAGTGAGAGAATCCAATCCATGCATGTATACAAGAAAAGAAACGGTTGCACTCACATGGATTCAGCTGATCGAGTGATTTGCTTCTCCTCCTCTTGTTCCATGATGAAACTATGTTGAACATCTTGGCTCTTGGAATTACTGGCTGAGGCTTTCGTGCTTTTCGCCTTCGTCTGAAGATCCCTTGCGTCAAAACTTTCTCTTTCTAACGGTATCTAATTCCAATATACCTTTCCGTGATCAAGAACTGGGAAATGTTCCTTCTTCAGTACAAGGCACACAGGCCCCTGCACTTTATTAGAAAAGCACATGTGCTGGAAGAATGGTTGCCACTGCAAGTATCAGACAGACAATGCATCACAGAACATGGCATCCAAATATTCAGTGCCCACAGTCACAGCAACGCCCCTCTCCTCAAAGCAAAGCACATGATGAACAATCAATCACACACACACACACACACAAGGCTGACCTGAATCGACCGAGAAGGCGCACGGCGCGGCTTCGTCGGACGCTGGGAAGAGAAGCTGGACCATGGACAGGGCAGAAGAATGAGAAGACAACAGGACAAGGAGTGCAGTACAGGCGTGTCTGCAGCAAAGGATCAGAGATGTAGACCGAGACACGGTCTCTTGGGAACTACGTACGACGAGACGCGCCACCTAAAGCGTTGGCAAAGAAGTGAAGGAATGGGCATTGCATTGGCTAGCAAAGCGTATGGAGGAGGAGGGCACTTATGGATCAAGAATGACGATGGCTTTTGATGGAGTACATGTGATCAGAGGATCGGCGTAAGCTTGCGATATCTTCGCGAGAAATGAAACGAAATGGAATTGGAAGGGGGGCATGAATTCGATCACGCCGTTTCTTGTTTTTTAGAGGGGAATTGGGAGGAAGGGGTTTGGTTGGTGCATTGCAAAACCAAAAAAAAAAGAGAGAAATTTTGGACGGTGAGTGATTGCGACATTCGGAGGAAGGATGGCCTGATGGCGACTAAGGACTGACGAGGAGCTGTGGTAGAGGTGGTGGTGGTTGCAATGTAGCCGTTATCAAGAAGCTTTCAGGCTCCAGTGGGCAGTGGTTCGTCCTAATCTTCCTTCTGAACTACTAAAAATCTTGAGATGAATAATATAACAATTCAGTCAGATGTCTTCTTGATTTCAGTCCGGCCATGACTTCTGAATCGCAGATATTCATCAGCCAATCAAAAAACAGGTGATTTGTCAATTGGCATCAACAGCAACTTCAGGAGCAAGAATTAAGTCTAGGTAGGAGAAGGATTGCAACCTGGTCAAGATGCAAGAAATAAGTTAAATCTAATCTGGGAAGATTGATTTTGACGCGGTGAAGCGACGGTTGGGAAGGAGTAAGTGTGCTTCTTAAGCATTTCTTGCTCAATTTGCTGATGGCAACATGTTGTGGGGTGTCAAGTTATAGGTGAGGTTGGTGGTTGCTGGTTTCAGGAACAAATGACCAAACTTGCCACTAGTTAAGCACTTAAGATGGGGGATTTCACGCTTGCCCAAAAGAATCAAATTTGGCCCATGTTGGGTTCAGTTTATGGCTTGACCGCTTGAGCGATCTAGAACAGAAATTCCAATTAGGGTATTAGGCTAGGTCAGGTTAGCTAATCTGGTTTGACTGTGATAAAATACATAGAATCAGTACATTCTGATAGCTCGACTGATCGATCTAACAATCTAACCTGATGTGTAACGCTAGGTTTAGATCTAGTGAGATTAGTTGTAGATAGCTACCAGACATTTTAGCCACTTCGCTCAAATCCGGCCTAGCGTGTGATATATATAGCTCGTTGATAGTAGTGTCCATGACAGTTGTACTTAAGGTAGCAATTATGGACAGTGTTATAATAGGTATTTCTAAGATAAATCCACTTGTGGTTGATCAGCATTCAAATGGTTTGGCTAAACGATTCGCGTGGTGGTGATACTCTGTCTAATTACCCCAGGGACAATAAGCAATCTACTCGTAAATACATATCATTTTATAATCTCGATGCAACTTTTAACTCTTCTTTTCTCTGTATATATACCTCTCTCATTCATCATTTACTACTATATGAAATATACACCATCTAAGAGTAATAAGTAAGCTAACGAAGGAATTTAGTATTGGAAAAAAACAATCCCCACATATATAATGAGGCCAATTCTTTATATACTACTGTAAGTTAACCCCATCCCTTATATATAACTTATTGTATTAATGACATGTACGTCCTAATCCCACGTGTCAGTGACACATTCATAGATTTTTCCCTAAATTCCAACGACATACGAGGAATTAATGCTATTATAATACAACAGAGATCAGGTGTAGTTGTGTCGGGACCCGGATTTACAAATCCGAAACCCTCTGTGTATACTGCACTAGTCCAGGATCACGCTAGTGCACACAGTGGAAACACAGATGTAATATCATTCCATACAACGAATTAATTAAGAAGAAGCAAATTATTATTAAATAAAGCAAACGACCTTATGGTCAATGTTTACACCATTGTGCCTTAAAGGCTTAAGAAACAAATACTATTGCAGCGGAAAAGATAACTTGAACCATTCGACATGCCACAGGCAATCGTCTGGGGAACGCCTTCCTAATCCACGTAGTCTTCATAGAATTCCTCTTCATAAGATTCATTATCTCCTTCAGCAACTGATCAACAAGGGCATAAAGCCGTGAGTACAAAGGTACTCAGCAAGCCGTAGGGAATTGATGCAATATATTTATGCACGGCTTGACAAGGATGGCTATATAGTTTATTTTGCAGAAAGCAATAACTTGAATGGAAATACAATAAATAGATTGAAAGCATATTTATGAAAACATAAATAAATAACGATAGATCAATGATAGACAACAAAACAACGGTGAACTCCCGTTCACATCCCAACAATTCCACATTCCACATTTTATGAAACACTCTATACCCGTGTGAAATTCCGGGCTTTGTCCATGACCATGACGCGCTATTCGAATAGTTTTACACTCTGCAGAGGTTGTACAACTTTACCCACAAGACATGAACATCTCTTTGTGCAAGCGTTACTAACACACTTCCTTTGGTGTGTCGCAGAGATATCATGACAAAGCCTTTCCAATGCAGTCTAAGCTCGATCGCTCGCTAAGGTTTCGCCCATAAGGCCCCTCTTGCGCCATGTGAATCTACCCGTCCATCCGGAACCCACACCACCATTGGCGATACTCAAGACTAGACATTACAAATTAATCACTAGGTCTGTCCCATTCCGGACATGTGGTAGTACGATTAGACCAGTTCAATGGCGCACAAGATTAAGTCCTTAAGTTGTCTCGGCAAGACATCCACATCCCAACGTGCTAGAAAGCACCCCTTTATCGCACGATCACTTGCCCGAGGGAAAACAATTGTTCAACCAAGACCAATGGCAAACCCGCCATGGTACAACAAATTTTACAACGATGGCTAACGGCCACGATTCAATATCTCATTAAGTCAAGATTAACATTATTCAACATGTGACATGAATCCCAACGTATATGTAAGCATGTCTAAGCATAGCTACGATAACCCAATGTTGGTATTATGATTATGTCCAACTAGTAATGTTCCAACCTAGGTTTAACAATGGATACATGGCATACAACGAATCAAGGTGGCATAATGTCAACCGCATACATCTACTCCCATTAAATAAACATTGATACGTAAATAGCATGCAAGTGTATAAAATAAATTACTTTGCAAACATAGGATCAATATGATCAAAGGTTACGACTTGCCTTGCTGATCTAGTGCTGAATCTTGGTCTTGAAGTCTTCGTTTGCTCCTCGGAATTAGCGTCACTGAAAAGAAAACGATGAAACCAAATAAATACAAAACAGAGACTCAAACAAGCTCAAAACTGAAAATAAATGGCTCTGGAAGATAGATCTTGATTTTAGAAAATTTTAGAAACTTGAATCGCCTCAATCGGAGTTCGTATGAGCGAGAACGGCCTCGAAAGATTAAATTCAGAGAAAATACAGAAAATCGAAAATCGAATTTTTGGATTTATTTTTGTACTGAAAAGCGATTTATTGCGCAACGCCGACGTCATCCGCTCACGGTGGACAAGGTCCACGGCGCTGCGCCGATTCACCGTGCACCCGGCGCGACGATCGACGCAGCAAGCGCCGACGCGGGCGGCTTTCGGCCGACGCGAAATGAGCGCATAGCGGTGACGCTCGGCGCCACGCGGCATCTGGCGAGAGGCCGGACGGACGGCCAGCGAGCGCGCGCAGCGGCGATGACGCTGGCGCGATCCGCGCGATCGGTCGCGATCGGACGGTGGGTTAAGCGAAGAAGAACGGCGGCGAGGTTTTACCGAGACGGAAGAAGACGAGGCCGGCGGCGGAGGAGAGCCGGATCGGCGCGAGGAAAGGCGAACGGGAGAGGACGACGCGGCAGCTCGGGAGACCAACGGTGACGGCGAGGAGCACCGCGGCGAAGAAAAAGACGGCGGAAGGCTTGGATGAGGCGGCGTACTCGGCGAGCTCGTCGCGGAGCGACGCAGCGGCAACTCGGGCAATGGAGGTAGGGCAAAGGGGCGCGCGAGAGGCGATCCTCGAAGTGTCTGGTGGGCTTTATAGCCCTCGGGGCGTGCCCGACGCGAAACCGAGAGCCTTGGCGTCGGGCGGCAGGATCTCTCGGCGGCGGCGGCTAGGGTTTCAGCACAGACGGCAGTGCCGAGGCGGCCGGGCTGCCCGAATGGGCCGAGGCGGAGCGAGCGGCAGCCGAGAGAGAGCGGCGGAGCGGGTCAAGCGAGAAACGCGGCAGCGAAAAAAAAAGCGCGGGCGGAAAGGATTCGGCCCGAGAAGGTTTTCGAAAATAAAATCATTTTTCGATTTTAAATAATTCCAGAATCTAATAAAACCAAATAAATTCAAATAAATATCAAATAAATTCAGAAAAATCCCCAAAATACGAAAAATTCCTTGGAGCACAAGGAACCCAACTAAAACTGAAATTCTTGATTTTGATGAATAGTTTAGCCAAATTAAATCCTTTTATTATTTAGAAATTCAAATTAAGTCGAGTTAATTCAAGAAAATGCAAATGGTTAAATTTTGAATTCCAACATTCCAAAACTCAAATTTTGGGATGTTACAAACCTCCCCCCTTAAATGGAATCTCGACCCCGAGATTCAGGCTGGCTAGGGAATAGGTGGGGAAACTCGGACTTCAGATCTTCTTCTCGCTCCCAAGTTGCTTCCTCTTCTGAATGATGGCTCCACTGGACCTTGCAAAAACGGATGATCTTGCTTCTCGTGATACGCTCTGCGATATCCAAAATTTTCACTGGTTGCTCCTTGTAGGTAAGATCCTCTTGCAAATCAATGGCTTCCAATGACATCTGTTCCTCTGGCACACGCAGGCACTTCTTCAATTGCGATACATGGAACACATCATGGATTCCAGCAAAAGACTGAGGCAATTCTAACTTGTAGGCAACCTCTCCTCTTCGTTCCAAGATTTTGAACGGTCCCACATATCTAGGGGCAAGCTTTCCTTTTACTTGAAATCTCTTAACTCCTTTGAGAGGGGTAACTCTGAGGTAAACATAATCATTGGGCTCGAAACTCAAATCTCTGCGACGATTATCTCGCATAACTCTTACATGCGCTTTGAGCTATCTTCAAGCGGTCTCGAATTAGTGAACTTGCTCTTGGCTTCTTGCAAGATGGCGGACCAAACAATTGTCTTTCTCCGACTCCTTCCAGTTGAGAGGGTTCGCACTTCCTTCCATATAAGGCTTCAAAAGGCGACATTTGCGGTGGCTTGATAACTATTGTTGTACGAAAACTTCGGCGTAGGGCAAACACTTGTCCCACTTGGCACCATAAGTTAAGGCACAAGCTCTTAACATATCCTCAAGAATCGATTCACACGCTCGGTCATCCATCGGTTTGAGGTGATAGGCGATCTTGAATCGAGATGAGTTCCCATGGCTTCGTGCGGACTCGCCAAAACGAGAGTAAACCGGGTTCCTCTATCGGACACTATCTTCTTAGGCACTCCGTGAAGACCGCGATCCTTGACATATATAACTCGCTAATTTATCTCCTGATAGGTAGTCTTAATCGGAATGAAGTGAGCTACCTTAGTCAATCGATCCACTATTACCCGGATCGAGTCATAACTCGCTTGGGTTTTAGGAAATCCGTAATGAAATCCATACCAATTTCTTCCCACTTCCACTCTGGAATCTTCAATGGTCGCAGCAATCCTGCGGCCTCGATGCTCTGCCTTGACCTTCCGCGGACATCACAAAGTGCAACATATTCGCAATCTCACGCTTCATACTAGGCCACCAATACCTTTCCTTGAGGTCTTGATACATCTTGGTACTTCGGGATGAATGGAGTATAAAGTCTCATGCGCTTCCTTGAGAATCAATTCCTTAAGCTCTTTCGATCCGTACGCAAATACGCTTCTCATACCAAATAGTACCTTGTTCATCTTCGAGAAACACGAGGCTTTTCCTTTCTTCATATTGCTCTTAATCTCCTTAATGTCGGCATCATCTACCGTGCTTCTCGAATCGATCTTCCAACGTAGGGCGACTTCCAAGGTAGCTAAATACCCTTCTGAATCAATTCCAAACTAAGCTTCAAATTCCTTATAAAGGGTCGGTGACTTTCCTTAATCATCGAGTGTTGCGGTAGCTCTTTCTACTCAAAGCATCGGCTCGACATTGGCCTTGCACGGATGATAATGAATCCCAATGTCATAGTCCTTGATCAATTCCAACCATCTTCTTTGTCTCATATTGAGGTCACTTGGGTAAAATATACTTCAAACTCTTGTGATCGTATAAACTTCACAACGATTACCAATGAGATAGTGACGCCAAATCTTTAAAGCATGCACTACTACCGCTAATTCCAAATCATGGGTAGGATAGTTAACTTCATGTGGCCTCGGTTGTCGCAAGCATACGCTACAACCTTCTTATCTTGCATTAGCACACAACCGAGTCCTTGTCGGGATGCATCACGAATATCTCAAAATCCTTCCTATTATCCGCGAAATAAGCACTTTGGGCGGTTGTCAAACACTTCTTTAATTCTTGAAAACTTTGCTCACACTCGATGTCCAAACAAATTTCTTTTCCTTCTTTAAAAGTTGAGTGAGCGGTCTAGCTTTTCTAGAAAACCCTTCTATGAAACGGCGATAATATCCTGCCATTCCAAGAAAACTTCGGATTTGGGGTACCGTCTTGGGTGACTCCCAACTTAGCACATCTCGTACCTTTCCAGGGTCAACAGCGACTCCTTCTCCTGATATGACATGTCCTAGGAAAGCAACTTCTTTCATCCAGAACTCACATTTACTAAACTTTGCATAAAGCTGATTCTCTCTTAGCTTCGTTAGGATTTGGCGCAAGTGATCCTCATGTTCTTCCTCACTTTTGGAGTAGATCAGAATGTCGTCAATGAAAACAACAACAAACTTATCCAAATACTCCATGAATACCTTATTCATCAAGGTCATGAAGTAGGCAGGGGCATTGGTCAATCCAAAGGACATCACTGTATACTCATACTGTCCATACCGAGTAACAAAAGCTGTTTTGGGTATATCCTCTTGACGAATCTTCAACTGGTGGTAACCTGATCTTAAATCAATCTTCGAGAACACTCCGGCTCCCTGAAGTTGGTCAAACAAATCATCGATTCTTGGCGAGAGGTACTTATTCTTGATGGTGACCTCATTGAGTGAGCGATAATCCACACACATTCTCTGAGTTCCATCTTTCTTTTCAACTAGAAGAACTGGTGCTCCCCATGGCGAAGAACTTGGTCGAACAAATCCTTGATCTTGCAGCTCTTTAATCTGTCTCTTTACTTCGGCTAACTCATTAGCTGGCATCCTATAGGTCTCTTGGAAATGGGTGGTGTTCCAGGCACTAGTTCTATCAAGAACTCTATATCTCGATCCGGTGGCATCCCAGGCAACTCATCCGAAACACATCAGAAATTCACGGCGATCGCACATCTTCCAAGCTTATTCCTTTGGCACTACAAACTCTAATCCCTTGATGATCTGAAACGGCTTGAACTTTTAACTTGGTTCCATCCGGATGGTTAGGGTGATCTCTATTCCACAATCCAAAATCGCTTGGTTCTTGGAGAGCCAATCCATTCCTAGGATCACATCTAGGGACTTGGTGTCTAGGACAATAAGGTTGGCTAGAAATTCTACCCTCCAATTAATATCTTAACTCGGGGCAGCCTTGGTTCGTACTCAAATCGAACCGTGAGATTGCACTAGTAAAACAATCTTAAGAGGCATTGTCTTTAATTGATGCTTTGCGGCAAAACTCAGAAACAAGCGAATGCGTAGCTCGAATCAAACAAAACCATGGCGGATCTTTGAGTTGACTAGGAGCTTACCTAGTATGACGTCCAGTGCATCGGGCATCCTCGGTGGTGGCGTGATTCACACGGCCTCTTCCGGAGCGGCGGAGTCTGGTGGCTTGATTAGGAGTTTGGGGCACTCCACGCCCCGATCTGGTGCGGGGTCTTGGTGGCGTAGATCCCAAGTTGAAACGAACCGGCGTCATAGCTTGCTTCCTTGGACAGTTGTTGGCATAGTGACCAAGTTCATGACAGTTGAAACATGTGACTCCTGCAGCTGGATTACTGTTTCTCTGAGGTGGATTCTTTGTTGGCGCTAGGGTTGCGATTGCTGAAGGAGTCGGGCGAGTCTTTGGTGCGAGGGTCTGAATGTATTCGGAGGAGTGAAGCGAGCGGTCGTTGAGCATTTGTTCGACTCTCTGCTGGTGACTCGATGGGCTCCATGTCATCATCTTTCTCTTACGGATTCTTCCAATTCCGACGAGATTCCTCAATAAGCATAGCTTTGTCTACAGTCTTTGGAAATCGCATAGTCATTGCCAATGACTTGCACCTTTAAACCGGATTGAGCCCACGCTTGAACTTCTTTTGGCGAGCATCATCGTGGCTACATCCTCAGTGCGTGCGAGCGAGTTGAGTGAACTTATTAAGGTATTCACTCACCGACATTCCTTCTTGCTTAAGCTCTCGAAATTCATTCTTCTTCATTTCCACCTTTCCATCGGAATATGAGAGTGGCGAAAGCGGTGGAAAACTCGCCCAAGTGATAGTCGAGGATCATCATGGGCAAGATCAGAGTTCTCCCACCATTCAACGGCGGTGCCCTCCACCGATGAGCGGCATAGAGAACCTTCTCACGATTGGTGCATGGGCAATTTCAAGCTTCTTCTCAATGGAGCGGATCCAATCATCGGCGTCCAATGGTTACGAAGAATTGAGAAAGTTGGCGGACGAGTCCTCATAAATTCGCTAGCTTGGACCGAGACGAGCTTGAGGAGGTGCAAGCAGCACTTGGTTTCTTGGTTCAACAGTTGGCTAGAGCAATCTGCGATGCAGTTCTGCGATTCATCATGTTGTTCATGTTCGCATCATGGTGTTCATAAGCCGAGTCGAGAGCCGCCGAAAATGTCCCATGTTCCAGTGCATCACGGTGGTGGTGGTGGTGCATTGGGGTTGGAGTTGGTGTTGGCACCGCACTAGCATCCACCGGCGATCCACGACCGGCTCGAGCGAGTGTCAACCATCCGAGGTGCAGCAAGGGTTTGATAGGTAAGAGGAAAAGCGAGAGATGCGTGGTAAGATCATCTAGGGGAGAAGGTAATACCCAGGGACAAAAGGATACAACCGAAAGGCTTCAAATTAAAGAGGCAAATAAAGTTTTTTTTTTCAATTAAAGGTATGGTTGTAACACCGTGCTTGAGGCAAGTGTACAACATACCAGACGCTCCAGCAAGAAAAATCCTAGTATACGCGGACTAAACGTAACTAAACTGAAAGGGAAAGACATGCTCAAACACCGCTGAGCACCAAAAACCTAACTTATATGGTAGTCTTTTTGGCATAACCTCGATGGCTTGATCATCATCGTCTTTTGTTGAATCCTTGCAGAAACTCGAGGCTTTGAGAAGTTTCATGAGATAAGGTCAATTTAAATTTCAAATCAAAGTTTTAGCAAAGGAGAGGAATAAGAACCTAAGAATAAGACGAGAGGAGACGAAAGCTATTAAGTACCAATTTTGTTGGTTTGATTTAGAAAATAATTTTGAAGACCATGCTAACTAGGATGGCGACCTACGATCGATATGGCTCGATACCATCTCTGTCGGGACCGGATTTACAAATCCAAACCCTCGTGTATATCTTGCACTAGTCCAGATCACGCTAGTGCACACAAGTGGAAACACGATGTAATATCATTCCATACAACGAATTAATTAAGAAGAAGCAAATTATTATTAAATAAAGCAAACGACCTTATGGTCAATGTTTACACCATTGTGCCTTAAAGGCTTAAGAAACAAATACTATTGCAAATGGAAAGATAACTTGAACCATTCGACATGCCACGAGCAATCGTGCGGGAACGCCTTCCTAATCCACGTAGTCTTCATAGAATTCCTCTTCATAAGATTCATTATCTCCTTCAAAGAATCGATCAACAAGGGCATAAAGCCGTGAGTACAAAGGTACTCGACAAGCCGTAGGGAATTGATGCAATATATTTATGCACGGCTTGACAAGGATGGCTATATAGTTTATTTTGCGAAAGCAATAACTTGAATGGAAATACAATAAATAGATTGAAAGCATATTTATGAAAACATAAATAAATAATCGATAGATCAATGATAGACAACAAAACAACGGTGAACTCCCGTTCACATCCCAACAATTCCACATTCCACATTTTATGAAACACTCTATACCCGTGTGAAATTCCGGGCTTTGTCCATGATCATGACGCGCTATTCGAATAGTTTTACACTCTGCAGAGGTTGTACAACTTTACCCACAAGACATGAACATCTCTTTGTGCAAGCGTTACTAACACACTTCCTTTGGTGTGTCGCAGAGATATCATGACAAAGCCTTTCCAATGCAGTCTAAGCTCGATCGCGCTCGCTAAGGTTTCGCCCATAAGGCCCCTCTTGCGCCATGTGAATCTACCCGTCCATCCGGAACCCACACCACCATTGGCGTACTCAAGACTAGACATTACAAATTAATCACTAGGTCTGTCCCATTCCGGACATGTGGTAGTACGATTAGACCCAGTTCAATGGCGCACAAGATTAAGTCCTTAAGTTGTCTCGGCAAGACATCCACATCCCAACGTGCTAGAAAGCACCCCTTTATCGCACGATCACTTGCCCGAGGGAAAACAATTGTTCAACCAAGACCAATGGCAAACCCGCCATGGTACAACAAATTTTACAACAATGGCTAACGGCCACGATTCAATATCTCATTAAGTCAAGATTAACATTATTCAACATGTGACATGAATCCCAACGTATATGTAAGCATGTCTAAGCATAGCTACGATAACCCAATGTTGGTATTATGATTATGTCCAACTAGTAATGTTCCAACCTAGGTTTAACAATGGATACATGGCATACAACGAATCAAGGTGGCATAATGTCAACCGGCATACATCTACTCCCATTAAATAAACATTGATACGTAAATAGCATGCAAGTGTATAAAATAAATTACTTTGCAAACATAGGATCAATATGATCAAAGGTTACGACTTGCCTTGCTGATCTAGTGTGAATCTTGGTCTTGAAGTCTTCGTTTGCTCCTCGGAATTAGCGTCTCACCGGAAAAGAAAACGATGAAACCAAATAAATACAAAACAGAGACTCAAACAAGCTCAAAACTGAAAATAAATGGCTCTGGAAGATAGATCTTGATTTTAGAAAATTTTAGAAACTTGAATCGCCTCAATCGGAGTTCGTATGAGCGAGAACGGGCCTCGAAAGATTAAATTCAGAGAAAATACAGAAAATCGAAAATCGAATTTTTGGATTTATTTTTGTATCTTGAAAAGCGATTTATTGCGCAACGCCGACGTCATCCGCTCACGGTGGACAAGGTCCACGGCTGCTGCCCGGTTCACCGTGGCACCCGCCACGACGATCGACGCAGCCCGCCGACGCTGGCGGCTTACCGACGCGAGCGCCGACGCAGCGGTGACGTCGGCGGCCACGCGCACATCTCGCGAGAGGCCGACGGACGGCCGGCGAGCGCGCAGCGGCGATGACGCTGGCGCGATCCGCGCGATCATCGCGATCGACGGGTGGGTTGGGCGAAGAAGAACGGCGGCGAGTTTCACCGAGACGGGAAGAAGACGAGGCCGCGGCGGAGGAGAGCCGGATCGGCGCGGAAAGGCGGAACGGGAGAGGACGACGCGGCAGCTGGGAGACCAACGGTGACGGCGGAGGAGCACCGGCGCGAAGAAAAAGACGGCGGAAGGCTTTGATGAGGCGGCGATTCGGCGAGCTCGTCGCGGGCGACGGCGACGGCTCGGCAATGGAGGTAGGGCAAAGGGCGCGCGAGAGGCGATCCTCGGGGTGTCTTGGTGGGCTTTATAGCCCTCGGGGCGTGCCGACGCGAAACCGAGCGCGGCGTCGCGGCGGCAGGACTCGAGCGGCGGCGGCGGCTAGGGTTTCATGCACAAGACGGCCACCGGGCCGAGGCCGTACCGGGCCAAGCCGAGCCGGGCCGAGGCGAGGCGGGCAGCCGAGAGAGCGAAGCGCGGAAGGGCGAGAAACGGCCACGGAAAAAAAAAAAACGGCGGGCGGAAAGGATTCGGCCGAGAAGGTTTTCGAAAATAAAATCATTTTCGATTTTAAATAATTCCAGAATCGAATAAAACCAAATAAATTCAAATAAATATCAAATAAATTCAAAAATCCCCAAAAATACAGAAAAATTCCTTGGAGCACAAGGAACCCAACTAAAACTGAAATTCTTGATTTTGATGAATAGTTTAGCCAAATTAAATCCTTTTATTATTTAGAAATTCAAATTAAGTCGAGTTAATTCAAGAAAATGCAAATGGTTAAATTTTGAATTCCAACATTCCAAAACTCAAATTTTGGGATGTTACAAACCTCCCTTAAATGGAATCTCGACCCGAGATTCAGTCGCTAGGGAATAGGTGGGAAACTCGGACTTGAGATCTTCTTCTCGCTCCCAAGTTGCTTCCTCTTACGAATGATGGCTCCATTGGACCTTGCAAAAGCGGATGATCTTGCTTCTCGTGATACGCTCTGCGATATCCAAAATTTTCACCGTTGCTCCTTGTAGGTAAGATCCTCTTGCAAATCAATGGCTTCCAATGACATCTGCTCCTCCGCACACGCAGCACTTCTTCAATTGCGATACATGGAACACATCATGGATTCCAAAAAAAGATCGAGGCAATTCTAACTTGTAGGCAACCTCTCCTCTTCGTTCCAAGATTTTGAACGGTCCCACATATCTAGGGGCAAGCTTTCCTTTTACTTGAAATCTCTTAACTCCTTTGAGAGGGTAACTCGAGGTAAACATAATCATTGGGCTCAAACTCAAATCTCTGCGGCGATTATCGCATAACTCTTACATGCGCTTTGAGCTATCTTCAAGCGGTCTCGAATTAGTGAACTTGCTCTTGGCTTCTTGCAAGATGGCGGACCAAACAATTGTCTTTCTCCGACTCCTTCCAGGTTGAGAGGGTTCGCACTTCCTTCCATATAAGGCTTCAAAAGGCGACATTTGCGGTCGGCTTGATAACTATTGTTGTACTAAAAACTCGGCGTAGGGCAAACACTTGTCCCACTTGGCACCATAAGTTAAGGCACAAGCTCTTAACATATCCTCAAGAATCGATTCACACGCTCGATCATCCATCGGTTTGAGGTGATAGGCGATCTTGAATCGAGATGAGTTCCCATGGCTTCGTCGGCACTCGCCAAAAACGAGAGGTAAACCGGGTTCCTCTATCGGACACTATCTTCTTAGGCACTCCGTGAAGACCGACGATCCTTGACATATATAACTCGCTAATTTATCTCCCGCATAGGTAGTCTTAATCGGAATGAAGTGAGCTACCTTAGTCAATCGATCCACTATTACCCAGATCGAGTCATAACTCGCTTGGGTTTTAGGAAATCCGGTAATGAAATCCATACCAATTTCTTCCCACTTCCACTGGAATCTTCAATGGCTGCAGCAATCCTGCGGCCTCGATGCTCTGCCTTGACCTTCCGGCGGACATCACAAAGTGCAACATATTCGCAATCTCACGCTTCATACTAGGCCACCAATACCTTTCCTTGAGGTCTTGATACATCTTGGTACTTCGGGATGAATGGAGTATAAAGTCTCATGCGCTTCCTTGAGAATCAATTCCTTAAGCTCTTTCGATCCGTGCGCAAATACGCTTCTCATACCAAATAGTACCTTGTTCATCTTGAGAGAAACACGAGGCTTTTCCTTTCTTCATATTGCTCTTAATCTCCTTAATGTCGGCATCATCTACCGTGCTTCTCGAATCGATCTTCCAACGTAGGGCGTACTTCCAAGGTAGCTAAATACCCTTCTGAATCAATTCCAAACTAAGCTTCAAATTCCTTATAAAGGGTGGTGACTTTCCTTAATCATCGAGTGTTGCGAGCTCTTTCTACTCAAAGCATCGGCTACGACATTGGCCTTGCCTGGATGATAATGAATCCCAATGTCATAGTCCTTGATCAATTCCAACCATCTTCTTTGTCTCATATTGAGGTCAGCTTGGGTAAAAATATACTTCAAACTCTTGTGATCAGTATAAACTTCACAACGATTACCAATGAGATAGTGACGCCAAATCTTTAAAGCATGCACTACTACCGCTAATTCCAAATCATGGGTAGGATAGTTAACTTCATGTGGCCTCGGTTGTCGCGAAGCATACGCTACAACCTTCTTATCTTGCATTAGCACACAACCGAGTCCTTGTCGGGATGCATCACGAATATCTCAAAATCCTTCCTATTATCCGCGTAATAAGCATTTGGGCAGTTGTCAAACACTTCTTTAATTCTTGAAAACTTTGCTCACACTCCGATGTCCAAACAAATTTCTTTTCCTTCTTTAAAAGTTGAGTGAGCGGTCTAGCTTTTCTAGAAAACCCTTCTATGAAACGGCGATAATATCCTGCCATTCCAAGAAAACTTCGGATTTGGGGTACCGTCTTGGGTGACTCCCAACTTAGCACATCTCGTACCTTTCCAGGGTCAACATCTCGTACCTTTCCAGGGTCACCGTGCACCCGGCGCGACGATCGACGCAGAAGCGCCGACGCGGCGGCTCGGTACGCGAAGGCCGCCGCAGCGGTGACGTCGGCGGCCACGCTGGTAGATCTGGCGAGAGGCCGACGGACGGCCGGCGCGAGGCGCAGCGAAGCGATGACGCGGCGCGATCCGCGTGTCGATCGGCGATCGACGGACAGGGGTTAGGCGAAGAAGAACGGCGAGTTTTACCGAGACGGGAAGAAGACGAGGCAGCGGCGGAGGAGAGCCGGATCGGCGCGGAAAGGCGAACGCAGGAGGACGACGCGGCGGCTGGGAGACCAACGGTGACGGCGAGAGCACCGTGGCGAAAAAAAAGACGGCGGAAGGCTTGGATGAGGCGGCGTACTCGGCGAGCTCGTGCGGAGCGACGGCGACTCGCTCGGCAATGGAGGTAGGGCAAAGGGCGCGCGAGGAGGCGATCCTCGGGGTGTCTTGGTGGGCTTTATAGCCCTCGGAGGCGTGCCTGACGCGAAACCGAGAGCCGCGGCGTCGCAGGATCGAGACTCAGCGGCGGCGGCTAGGGTTTCATACGGCGCGCACGGGCCACCGGGCCGAGGCGGCCGGGCTAAGCCGAGCCGGCCGAGGCGAAGCAGCCGAGAGAGCCAAGCGAAATGAGCAAGCGAGGAAACGGCCATGGAAAAAAAGCAAGCGGCGGGAAAGGATTCGCCGAGAAGGTTTTCGAAAATAAAATCATTTTTCGATTTTAAATAATTCGAGAATCGAATAAAACCAAATAAATTCAAATAAATATCAAATAAATTGAAAAATCCCCAAAATACGTAAAAATTCCTTGGAGCACAAGGAACCCAACTAAAACTGAAATTCTTGATTTTGATGAATAGTTTAGCCAAATTAAATCCTTTTATTATTTAGAAATTCAAATTAAGCTAGAGTTAATTCAAGAAAATGCAAATGGTTAAATTTTGAATTCCAACATTCCAAAACTCAAATTTTGGGATGTTACAAGTTGCTATTGTAACTGCACAATAAGCAATTACGCTTGATCTCAACTGTCCATTTTCAGATCTAATGATTCAGGTCTGTGTTGTCGGTGTTTTTTGCTACAGTAAGGTGTGCGATATGAGCCGCCGATGTGAGATCCTACGGTGATAATGTTTGACACCACGTACACACGCATTCTATAGTCCCCGCACCCGCAGGACTCCGGCACGGTGGCCAAGTTTGACACCACATACACACACATTGCGTTCCCCACTGACCCCAAAGAAACACCACCCTTGGATCTCAATCCAACGGGCGAAAGACCGACCGCTGATCAGCCGAAGAGCGGTGGCCGACTCCCCTCGGCTTCCTGCAAAGTGCACCTTTTTTTCTCTCTCTCTTTCCCAGGCGACGCGAATGGAGAAGAGCTCTGGCGTCGCCGCGGGAGGCAGCGCGCCGCCGCGTCTGGAGGAGTTCCAGTTGGAGGGCAAGAAGCCCGTAAAGAACCCCTTCGTCCCCATCGGTACGCGCCTCTGTTTCTTGAGTTCTTTTGGAACTGGCAGGATCGATTGCCTGGTCCTAGATTTGGCCAGCTTTGTGGTGGTGTCTTGGAATATTGGGGTCTAATGGCTGGTGCTTAGGCAGTGGGGATTGTCTTGTTTTAGGATTTTAAGATGGTGATTATTTGGGATCTTTGGACGTGGAATTCGGAGTGGCAATTCAAGGGATATTGTTTTTAAGGATCGAGTTTTTTTTAGCAAGGCTAGGATTAAGCAAAAGATAGCTTGATGAATCAGCAGCTTTAAAGAGTTTAATGGTGTCAAAGCGTGAAAAATCGAATGATTGCTGACATGCCCTGCTCGTATACTTCCGTATCTAGTTTGTTTTTGGGTCGTTGACTGACCCGCTGACAAGAACGTTAATTCTTGCGCTGCTTACATTATTTGTGAACTGCGCTATTATGAATTGGTGAAAGCGGAAACTTTCCTTTGAGTTGAGATTGCCGCCTAAGCCCGTTTTGTCACCTTCTTGCATGCAGAGTTGCAGACATGCTTGAATATCTTGCTTCACCAGCTGTCAAACAGAACCCTTTTCTTTTTTTCCTGACACATCTCACAATTGCATTTCGTTTGAATGAATTTCAGTGGGCAACATTCCGTTGATGTTTAGGATTTTCACTCGAATTTTCATGTGGAACATACACACTTAAAGCATTTATGGATAAATGGGTATAGACTGTAGAGTATTAGAGTCATATGTCAATGTAGCAGAGAACTAAAAAGTATAACAATTAGTTCTTGGTGGCCCTCTATGAATGACTGATAATGGGATCGTTGTAAAAGTACAGAGTAGGATGATTGTAGTTTCTCATTCTAGATGTGCATTGTGTTCCTTAACATCAGTTTTGTTGGATTTGTATGCGTTAACTAGCTTGAAGGCACATTGCCCTTTTATAGATTCGGTAATTTACTCTTTTCTTCTCTATTGTATTTGTCTCACTTAGGTAAGTCTAGGGGAGGAAATGAGCTGAGCCCGAGAGGGCTACTTTGCTCCACTTGTCATTTGCAGAATGTAGCTGAGATGACTTTGGATGTATGCAAGAAAAATATGCTCCGCCTTTCATGTCCAAGCGAGTCATGGGCTTAATTCCTAGAGGGTTCATATTTTCTCAACCTTATATTGTATGATTACTTGGTACACTATTCACTGAGTTCTAGTTTCTGAAGTCATCTAAACTCATAAAGTTGGGTTCTCGAGCAACTTCCACTTAATGGTTCCATACGTGTAAAGCGGGTTGTGAAAGTATATCGCCACTCGCTAGGTTGTACGAGGAGAGAGGTAGGTGGGGTAGATCAAGGGAAATTAGAGCTAAAGGTGCCTGCTACCTAAGGATGGTCAAATAGGAACTTCAGCTGGTTTAGGGCACATGCAGTCGGGATGCTTGGATTGATGCTTATGGATAGAGAATAGATGTTTAAGGAGTCCTGTGCATTGGACAGGAGGATGTGCAACACCTCACTAAGCACATATTTTCTCTTCTTAAGCACCACACCAAGCATCCACTTTGAAGATACCCTTATAAGTTGAAGGAGCTTAAGGATAGTTTTCCTTCGGGCTTATATGTGAAGCTTCTTGAAGATTTGGATATTCTAGAACATACAAGCTGATGTTTGTTTTTGTGGCATTTGTCGTGATTCAGCTTATTGTGCATCTACTGCCGCTTTAAGTGATGAATTATCAGCTAGGCCTAACAGTATTGATTTACATGATTAGTAGTAGGTCCTATGAACTTTCAGAATACTTCCAATTTTGCCGTGCCTTGCTTTGCTCCATTCTCATTTGAACATTCCATAAAATTCTGTTGCACGTCATATTGCATTTTCTGGATACTGCAATCATGTTGTTTTGGTATTTTATACTGAGTGCATGGTGTGAGTTTTGGATTGAATTGGAACCATAACATTGATTCATGTTTGCCCTTCCCTTCGCTGTTAACTCTTATCTGTGGTGAGGCAAATAGAAACTTGACTGGGGATACTATTTTCTATGTTAATTTATCTATGGATAATTCACCTTACTTCATTACTGAAATTCCTCGATGTGTAATATGATGTGTTATTTCAGGTGCATTGGTCACTGCGGGTGTTCTGACTGCTGGCCTGATCAGCTTCCGATACGGAAATTCTCAACTGGGTCAGAAACTGATGAGGGCCCGTGTGGTTGCCCAAGGTGCAACGGTTGCTCTGATGATCGGCAGCGCGTACTACTACGGTGACCAAATCAAGCTGTTCAAGAAAGGGTCTAACCCATGAACTTAGCTGGATGATGGGTTTGTGATATATGTCACGCCATATATGTACTGAACTTTCATCCGGGATTCTGCCCTTCTATTGTTCGCAATCCTGGGGCTGCTTAACCATGTCATTTATGCTTGGCATGTGGTAGGTAACTAAATCCAATTTTGGCTCAACCAGCTGGCTCAAGAATAAAGCTTTTATTTGCCGGATGAGACGCGGTTGTGCGTCACTTGTCGCGTTTGTAGTCAGGCGTGTTCTGTTATCTGATACCCTGCAGCTGAACATGACGTGTTGACCTTGCTGTTCTTTCTTTGCGATCAAAACAGACCAAACTCTGCATCTTCTTCGTATGCGGTTTTGTTGCCACTAGGTTCGCCAATTGCCATCACTGATAGGAGTTACTATGCTGCACCCATCAATTCTCAAAACTCACATTCGCCGCCTCCAAATGGTGATCAGAGGAGTCCCAAAATATGGACATGCATTGAAAAATCTCAAACTCAAATCAACAAACACAAGACTCAAATCACACAAATGAGTAAAATATATATGCATGAAGCTGAGCAATGGACAGAGAACAGTTTGTACTAGTTGGGAAAGACATCTTACTTCTACAATTTACAACCGTAAAAGGTAACAGAATCCATAGAGGGTTCAGCTCATGATCAAAGATTAAATGTTCATCCTCCTGAGAAGGGAAATCAAGCTGCATTTGCAACAGAACACTCCTACACGGACTAGCACTCATGCCCCCATACTTATCAACAATTTGCAAGTTTTTAAACTTTCTACAAACCAGGCACATAACGCCTGCTTTCATTTCATTAAGAATAAGGATCAATGCAAAACATGACTGTAACAGCATATGTTGCTTAATCTGCTATTACAGATAGAAATCACAGCCCCGGTGGGCAAAAAATAGATAGATAAATATGTAAAACAAATGCCGTTCCTTCACCTTCATAATTTGGTAATTGCTGTACCAACTATACAAAGCACCAAACTAACAACATAAACCAATCTCAGTGGACGCTCTCATCATATATGCAAATTATCTCCAGTCCAACCACAGAACAGATCCACATATTGCAAAAGCCTGGAGAGCAAAAATCAGCTAACTTCACCCATCCATTTGGTGCTCTATGTTGCAATAGTAGTAAATAGACATATATCCTCTTATAGCATCACTGGGACGATGATGTCTCAGTTCTGGAGGACCTCATGGTTCTTGCTGCATACTTAGCATATGCAGCTAGCAAAAAAGTTTTTGGTTCAGTGAAGCAGATCTCAGATAAAGCAGCCCAGAACATATATTAGCAAAGTAGAAGTTATCGCCCTGACAAGTATAATCTAGGGACCTCACTGGAACTTGACACGGTGAACCACTCCTACCTCCCGATACTTGACACAAAATTATCAGGAATCTGATGTATTCACTTGTTCGTAAAATATTAACTGTTTTCCAAATTACCATACAGTCTCCGGGCCTCTTCCAAAGGATCGACTTGAAAGGCTTCATTAATCCAAAAATTCTGCATGTTCCGTGCTGGATATAAATCAGGTAGCTCTAAATTCGACCCATCTCGAGCATTTGGATTAAGCACTGATGCGATAACATTCTGCAAAGGTGTAATCATCATCAAATAACATTCCTTCCAAGAATACTGGTAAACTACTAATAGATTCAACACCTGTTGACCAACTATGCCACATCAAAAACATCAGATGTGATTGAAATAAGTAGATCCATCACAAATTCACAATCACCTGACTGACGACACAAACAGAACTTTCTTTCTTCAAAGAGTAAATTTTATAAAATTCCAGGTTTTGCGGTCATTGTTGCATAAAACTCCAGATATTATGGCTTGTATCACTTAACACTAGGTATTATGGTCATAACATTTCACAAAACCCCACCTCATTACAATTACTTCTCCACGATCGCAACCGCATACGATGACGGCGAGTTGTTCTCCGTGCTCTACACCTCCGGTAGCATGATGGAGGACCTCGCATATCACTACTTCTAACAGCTCATCTTCGCCGTGACCATAATACATGGGGTTTTGTGAAGTATTGTGACCATACTACCTGGGGTTAAATGACATAAGCCACAATCTCTGGAGTTTTGTGCAACAGCAACCGGCGACCGCAAAACCTGGGGTTTTATGAAATTTACTCTTCTTCAAAAGTATATATTGCTCCATGAAAATTCCCAAGCCAGTAGAATAATGTCGTCGAGTTTTATCTATATACTCCCTCCAGTCACAAATAGTTGTCGTTTTAGACATATGTGCAGTCAAACTTTTGAAACTTTCATTGTGAATATGTTTTTAAATATTTAAATTAGATACATGAAAATTGTATGTGTAAATTTGTCTCGAAAAGTACTTTCATAATATTATAATTTTATTGAGGTTTATAAATATATTATAATAGAAATTAGTTATCAAAGCTGTGTTTTGGAGACCGTGTCGATATCCAAAACGATAATTATTTGTGACCGGAGGGAGTAATATTGTTGTGGTTACGAGCCAAACAGTAATTCCCAATGAAGGGGACTTTAAAGCCTACAAGACTAAGCTCACTCTCAAGTGTTATTTATTGTTTTTTCCTCCCCCTGGTGTTAGTGTGGGGGGTATTTATAGATCTTACATTGAACCAATTATATTCCTTAGAATACCCCTAAGTCGTGTTACATCATTGGGGGTACAATGGTATTTTCTTGTTTTCCTATCCATGTGCTGCTTTCTCCTGATCCTTGTCACCAGGTGCCTGGTGGCTTGATCATCGTTGGACTTGGTCCAGCGATCCCACTGATCTTGGCAAGTCGAGTGTCATTGGATTAGGATCCAACAGCTGGTCTTTATGGACCACGGTGGTTATGTCCACAACAAATATAACCTCTTTTGTGATCATATATACTCCCTCCAATCACAAAAGAATGTTCTTTTGAACATCACACGGTCCCCAAAACGCAACATTAACCACTAATTTCCATTGTAATATATTTATAAAACCTAATAAATTATAATATTATGAAAGTACTTTTCAAGACAAATCTACACATGTGATTATCATGTATCCAATCTAAAATATTTAAAAATATATTCATGTCCAAAGTTTAGAAGTTTTGACTGTACATATCCCAAAACGACATTCTCTTGTGTCTGGGCGGAGTAATTTCTTAGGTAAACAACATCCTATAAAATTGACTGGAACCCAAGCAAGATGTGATAATCAACCGTCTTTCATGATCATATATAATTTCTTGGGTAGACATCCTGTAAAATTGACTGGAACCCAAGCAAGACGCGATAATCAACTAATACAAAATGTAAAACTCACCAGAGTTCCCTTCCAACAAGCATTGAGGATGATAAATTTCAGGAGTTTCTCTTCCAAGCCACTTAAGACTTTACCCAGAACAGAAGATAATTCCAAGTCTCGACAAGAAATGTTGGGGGGAATTCCATAGTTTTTTACAATGACTTTTTTGTGCTTCTTCAACATTTTTTCTAGGCAAGAACCAACAGTGTGTTGTAAGTTCATGTTGCTTCCGTCTTTTGAAAACTTCAAATTGACATAAGCATCCAGATCTGCAACTTCCTGCAGCCTAAGCAACAATTCAGCCCTTGCATCATCAGCCCAGCAGCAGCACAAAGATGATCCATCATCTATTAAATGCAAAAGTAAAATAACATAATGAATATACCGTCCTCCATGTAAATCAAAAAGCAAAAAACCCCTTTGCATAAATGGAATTACTTTGTTCTGGGATTAAATATGATGGATGCTGCCTAATAAAAAACCTAGAGTTGGACTGCATGTCTTACCAACAATAAACCCAGCAAGTGGAACTTTCACTTTTAGTGCTTTGCATTGGTTAATTGATAATTCTGAAGCTTGGAGGTCATTTAGACAACTGTCGAACACCAATGTGAGGATGCTCACAACCTGCATTGACAAAGATAAAAGATGTCAAGTAGTTGAGCCTGAGATCACAGACTAAACTCAAACTATAAGTGTTCAGCAGTTATCAATGCACCAAAAAAAAAGATTTAAAGCTTAAACTGAAAGCCATGCATGGGTCAAATACAAGCAGAAAACAACCTACCCTGCAGTGAAATTTCATTTGTCTACTGTCTGAAAAATGCTTCTGAGGTAAGAGCAAACACGGTGAAACTGTGCTGAGTGAAGCATACTTTAAGCAATAAGACATTGGTGGGGAAATAACACTTTCTTCATTCAGGTCAGCATGACTGATGGATGTAACTTCAATGTATGTTACTGGGGTTAACAATAGTTCATGCCTGCTGCCAGAAAACAGATATTTAGAGACAACAAAAAATATGTCATCGCGAATTTGCAGAGAACAAAATACACAGTGGCATTTCTAAAGATTCGGTTTTAATTTAATATTAGGCAGAAAGATCATCATCCTAATAGATGGAATGCAGGATGAGTTATCATTATTCATTACCTTTCTGAAGAAGGCTTGACAACAGTAACCCACAAAAACTTTAAAAGAAATAATGTACAAAGCTATTGTAGTATTTGAGAACAAATAGATTTTTTACACATGTCGACCCTCACGTTTACTGCATATCAGATATCCGGCATATGGCATTGCCCATTCCACACAGATTATTTACCTCTACAAATAAAGCAAAGTAAAATTACTGACTAACTACTGACTTGACCCTCTGGGAGTGCTATCAAAATCTAAATGGGCAATGCATATTCTTCTATTGGCACTGGAGTGCAGCCTGTTCTATTCAGGACACCTTCAACCTACCATCTAGTACAAAAGCATGCAAGTGCAGGCAACATTTTTTAGTTCGATCAAGTTCACACACCAAATTTGGGGTAAAAGTCACCATTCTGCATACAGAAAATGATTTTTTTTCACAATCTTAACTGCATAATGGAAGATAACATTTCATGAAAAAATATCAAAAAAATATTTCATGAAAAACTAGAAAGGAAAGGAACACAACGCACTGTGTCAAAAGGACACGGTGGAATGTCACTTCTGCCCCTGGTCCCAGGCCAACGGGATAATAATGCTTGCTTAAGTATCCACGGAGCCGCACCTGCAAAGAATGTCATGACATGGAATGCTAAACTAACAACTAAGCATTAAATTGAAACTTATAACTTATTCATTTACCGTATGATTATCATCAGCAACATGGATACATATATTGAACTTCTCACTAGCAGGCATAAATCTGCCCTCCTTAGTGTCATGTGAATGTATATTTTTTACTTTTCCCTGTAATGATATTAAATCTCCTTGAACCAGTTTTTCACTTTGCAAGTTGGAAGAACCAAAAGGCTTTTTAGGCATCATAATCTCAATGCATGATGAGACACCTAAAACATCATTTGAGTAAGAGAACAATCCATTCAATAAATGACACATGGTGTCATATTCTTCCATCTTTTCACACATTGCCTCATAACAAAAATTCAAATGGAAATCAGAATATTGATGAAAGTCATTCCAAGGCTGTACTAATGTTATCTCATTATGGACAGTATTTCTGTTTCTGGACTGATCTCCAATGGCCCACTTGATGTTTATATTACCATTAAAGGTAATGGCAAAGCTCCAAAGTTTATCCTGAGAATCTAGTGAAACTTTACCACCATGTAAACATCCACAGCCTTTCATGGCGAAACTTTCACTCGGACATTCGAGAAGATAGTAGCCACCAATCCGCAGTAACTGTATTTGATCAGATAAATTAGTAATTCTAGCTATCAATGCTAAATGTGGAGATATGTAGAAATGTAGAATAAGAAAATAAGCTTCATAAAAAATATACCTTGTACTTAATAAAACTTCCCTCCTTGAACTCCAATAAAACTCTTGATGTGTGGTCTCTTTCTCCACCAATAGTATCATTCACAACAGTACCATCTGATATACAGGTGTAGCTAGACACTACACTACCACAAAGATTGGTAGTTCCAAAGCGTAGGGAACATGGAATATAGTACGGTTTTGCCATAGACACTTTGGAATTACTAAGTGAATGAGTGCATGCCATTCTAAAACTTTCGGCATGCTGAATGCATTCATCTTGCCCAATAAACTGCAAATCATACGGCACTATCACAGCCTCAGCATACAGGCTAGGGCCCGAAATGTTCTGATGCTGAAACTGCAATAGCAAAATGACGAAATGAGAACATAGTTAGTTAGTCACCACTTACTTGGCATGGTAATGCTAAAAACATCTAGATTGCTAGTAGAAGAGAAAAAAAAAGTACCCACATTATTATTTGCTGGAAATATGTGCGACAATTTCAGCAGGTGAAACAACCTGGTACAATTATTGATATGGAAAGGAATATGTGAGGAAGGACTAATGCGATACAATTCACTCCAGTAGACTATAACATAGATCTTGAGATGATGCACTCTTTTTTGGTAAGAAAGCTGCTGAAATGCAGCCTTACAGGACAGTGGATCAGCAACATCGTAATGATCTAGGTAAGCCACTGGGCCTTCAAGTGCTAATTTGTAATACTTTATCTGGATAGAAAAAGGGAAATTAGAAAGTAATGTTGAATATATGTTGCCAAAAAACAAAATGGTCAAGAGACTGTTTGAAACTTTGAATCAATTGTGAAATTTGTTTAGCATAAACCATAACATATAATGCAAGTTTACAAAACTCAAAAGGCTTGTCGTGGAGGAAGATGCAAAGGACCATGGTACATCCCTGGAGAGACAGGGAGCATAACCAGTATGTATGAGACATCCCAGATCGCTCCCGCACTTGTTGTTGCCCTCATAGCTTCGCTCAGTTGGCCGACGCCAGAGCAGGGCAAGAACAAGGGGTTAGGGGATCCAGTTAGATGGAAGAAGCTTGGTTTATTTCTTCCTTGCCGAATACAAAGCTGCAGCCGTCCTCTAATAGGCCGCCAGGCAGGAGATCTCGGTGGATAAGATCCCAAATAACAACTTAACAAATTATCTTATCTAATCTAAACCAACTATGAGCTAACTTAGCTTCCAAGCTTCACTGGACGCCAGTGCCTAGCCTCATGAGCGGCTTGGTGCTGTGTCGGGTCCCTTGGAATGACGGATAACATCTCTACCTGGCTGGACAAACAACTCATCCTTGAGCTGGAATGACGGATTGAGGTACTTAAATTGCTCCCGATCTTCCCAAGAAGTCTCTCTGTATCGAGCAGGCCGACCCACTGCACCAAAACCTACCAGCGGTCACGACTCATGGGTGATACACGCACAGAGGACTGCGTGCTGCATGGGCACGATGTGACCATGTTGCATGACCAGCAGTGGGGGAGGGCTGGTAAGCGGAGTACCATCAAACTTCATCCGGAGCCCGACATGAAAGACATAGTGAATGCGGGAACAATCGAGCAGCTGCAATCCGTATGCCACCGACCTATGTTGGCGAGGAGCATGAAAGGCCCGTAGAAGCGAAGAGCAAACTTGTTATGGGCGCGATCAACAATGGTTGCAGCTTGGTAGTGATGTAGGCGTTGACACACTCAGTCACCAACCTCGAAGGAAAGGTCATGGTAGCGTGATCATAGGCCAACTTGGCGTAATCCTGAGCTTGAAGGGGGCATTACCGAATGTCTTGTAGGAACTGGTCATGATCGAGCAAAGAACACTCTAGTAGGCCACCACAACGGCAAACATCCCCTTGCATTGGTATGCATGGGCACGTGTGAACTTTTCGTCGCAGTTGTAGTAGTGTCCCTTGGCGCGGCACTCCATCTCGCCAAGTGTCAAGTACTTCAGTGGTCGCCGTCCGGTAGTTGTGCGTTGGCCTCCGTGCGGTGCGCCCCTGTTAACGGGTTGGGTGGGTGCGGAGTTGCGGACACCGTGTGACACAGCAAGGTCGACTTGGTGCCACCCGAGCCTCTGGCTGAAGTTCTGCTTGCCTCTCCTAATGTCGCCTATTCCCAACGCTTGTAGGTGTAGGCCAAACTCATGACTGCATCCGGCGATGTTGGGTACTGAAGCTCGACATTGGTGCACAGGAGATCACCCAGGCCGCACATGAACTGGACTAGCTGCTTCTATATCATTGGATCACGTCGGCACAGGAGGGCCAAGAATTGTTTCTAATACTCCTCAACCGTTGACATGCGCCGAAGATTGGCTAGCCCGTCGAGGGGGTTACTCCATATGGGTGGCCTGAACCAAAGGTTATGTGGTCAACAAAGCGTGGCCAGGACAAAACGTCTTTGTTGCGCTCCAATCGATAGTACCACTGTTGCGCCGTCCCCATCACGTGGTAAGAGGTGAGCCATACCTTCTCCAGTGTCCGTTGCCCTCGGAAGAACTGTTCGCAATGATTCAACCAAGGCAATGGATCTTCCTTTCCGTCATACATCGCAAACTCTAGCTTGTGGAAGCGAGGAACCGCGTGACCAGTATGTATGAGACGTTCCAAGCCGCTGCCGCACTTATTATCGCCCTCATGGCTTGTCTCCGGTGGCCGACACTAGAGTGGGGCAAGAACAAGGGGTTAGGGGAACCGGTTAGATGGAAGAAGCTTGGTTTATTTCTTCATCGCCGAAGACATAGCCACAACCATCCTCTAATAGACCGTCCGGGAGATCTCGATGGATAAGATCCCAAATAACTTAACAAATTATCTTATCTAATCTAAACCAACTAGGAGCAAACTTGGTTTCCAAGCTTTCACCGGACGCCGACGCCTGGCCTCATGCACAGTTTGGTGCTGGGTCGGGTCCCTTGGGCCGCCGACGGTATGTTAATCCCCACATAACAGATCACTTCTACTACATGTTTTCATTTGAGTGTAAATAAATCTGAATTGTGAAATATAGACTATAGCTCTAGCATAATTGGAGAATACAAAAAATTCACATGCCCCCAACAGATACATTTTACAGGTGCAAATAATCATTACAGCAAACACCAATACAAAGATCGTTATGTTAGGACTTGCTGAGAAATCTAGTATTATTATGTCTTCCAATATAAAACGTTTGACTTCTCTAATTATAGCAAACTGATCGCCACTACCAGTCTCTAGTTTCCTGGCAACAACTGTGCAAAGAAAGCTAACAAAAGCATATGAGTCAAACATTGTTACAACTGGAGGTGTATCACTTCATTGTTCTGTATATTGCCTTGCTTTAATAGACCCTGCTAGTACATTGCAATACAACTTCAAGGATCAGTTTCTGGTATTATAACTGGAATATCAACCTACCCATATCTAGCTCAAGGCATTTGTACAGAACAAAATATTTTATTCCTGCTTTAACATATAATCATTCATATATGCCATATTTCTTAACAAAAGAATGGTAAAGTCTAAATTCTGACATTTAAGCAAGTAAATCATAAACTTTACTTTAATGCAGTCAATTGATTACCAAAGTTACATTCATAAGATGCATCACATGTATAAATATTGCACAGTAAATGATGGTCATCACCTCATAGATGCCATCAATACAAACATTTGGCGGAAGATCAGGTATAACAACATTTATACATCCTGTGGCATCAACCAACTGCAGCCTCCCTGACATTGAAGATGTCTGTATGCATTAAAAACATAGGCATTTCACAAAATGCATCATAATCCAAACTCTTTAACACTTAGGTCATGAAACAAAATCATCTATGCAGCTAATTTATTCTGCAGTTCGTACCATTAATACACAAAATATAACTTAGTTCAGAAAATCTCCTTGAAAATAATAGTATATTTATCATGTCTCAGATTTAATACCTTAAAAGTCTTAGTAGTATAGAACACCAACATGGGATTCTCAAATCAATTGACCTATCTATTATTCAATTGTCTACATGCAAACTATATTCAACGAAGTGTCTGCAAAAGTAAAGCCTTTGCAAAGTATAATTGATGGAACGTATATGTCAAGCTTCCAGTGCCGCAAAAAAACAACAACGAAAAGAAGATTTACTTTCACTAATAAGACACATCCAGGTTTTTAAAAATGCTACAAATCCCTAATCCAATAAACTGATTGAGTGAATTTCTACCTCCTATTGGCAATCTCATGAAATGCAGTGAAGAACTCAGGGATGAAGAATTTCGTAAGGGAACACACAAGGTATCGTACTTTTGGTATCATACAAGAACTGGGTAAAGGGAAAATGGAAACAATATCATAAAATTTAAGCGTAACCTTGATGCTTCCCACTAATACAAAACCCAAATTGTCACTTGTAATTATCCTTTTGGTGACAACAGGATAGGAAACCCCGTCACATAGAAATTGGTTGATTTGCTGGTTCTTGCCCGCTACTTCAGCACCATTCCAAAGTTTGATCATCATTGATATCCACAATGATTCACTCTTGCAGATAAAATTACAGAAGGGTATGACCTAATCAAAATAAAAGCAAAACTGGTAAGGAGAATAAACAAAATAAAAACCAAATTTAATTTCAAACATACAATAAAAGGAGAAACTATTACCAATTTACAAGCTTTCAAGTTTGATCCAGTGCTTGGACTGCCACAATTATGGTTGCAGAATTTCATAAGGAAACTATGCTGTGTAAACAAGTTCAAGTAATCAGATCAACAAGGAGAAGAGGTTTGAGAAGAACATTACAAAAGGTTAATACAATGAGCAAAGTGGATTGAATACCGTGTCAAATACCAAACTATAGTTGAAAATGGTAACAAAAGTAAGACTTATAAGTGCCTAAATGGAGTGTCACAAGATATTCAGAATTTTGGTGCCTCATGCACGTCTTAGGGCAACAAAACTATGACAAAACTGAAAAAGCAAATAGAACGAACACACATTGCAGCAAATTTTAAAAGGCACTATGGAAACTATGTTGATTTTATATAGGATGTGAACCAATCAGTCGTTAGTCACGTGCAAAACTGAGCATCACTACATACAATCCATCGAGGATGTGCAGACTGCAGACACAAGATAATGCATATTATTAATCATAATCAGACCCATTGAAACCAATACACGATTAACAAACTTGCCTGAGTCTGGCAGCCCATTGAAGAGAGAACTTTAGTAGCATAGGTATGAATTAATCCTTGCTTCTGTTGATACCTTGCAGTACAAGAGTTTCAGTAATGTAAATTAGCAGCCAATGCAACAGACTAACATATTAATTACTCCAGTCTATAAACTTTCTGACTCTGCAATACAAGTTAGCAAACATACATTTTTTGAACCCAAAATCTCTTTCTCAGAAAATAACTTGGTGAATTTCTGTTTAAAGCATGATATCAGAAGTAACATCCTGGAAATTGAAAAACAGAAGGTGAGCATATTATGAGGTGGAAAATGCACATCTTGACATCTCACAGAAGTAAGAACTATGGTAATTAAATTCATACCAAAATCTAGCAGACATCTCCAAAGAGTCAACAAAGTTTCCCAACAGACCCTTGCTCTCTGCCTTTACATAGTATCTGTACCAACAGTACAAACTGAAACTTACGAGTGATATATGAAATACAACAAATTGGCATGCCAAAATAGTTCCATCTTACTTGGAGTCCACCAGGGAGAAAAAAATTACATTAATACTGGTTTTACTGCATGTTCCAAGCAGAACAATCCTCGTCCAAGCAAAATTTAGACGAACCGCTCGGATGTTCTTCACAGAAATCTACAAAAAGCAAATAACATGAGCAATTATATTGACAGCTAACCTACAAAAAAAGCAAAATAACTAGAACAATTATACTGACATCTAAAATTATTCAAGCAAAAAGATGAACAATTTGGAACTCAAGGTGCAAATTAGATAACATACAACAGCACCAACTCGAAGAGAATGTGACGGTGCAAGCCGCTGATCATCAATCAGCAGCCACACGGTCTCATCCAGCTCAACCACCATGCCCTGCATGTAAATGCCAGTGACGACCCCACCGTAGACTCCACCACACTTCCCTGGCAACTCATCCAATATCATAACTCCCGTATAGGATGGGCACCATGACACCAATGTTTTTGTAGATGACACAAACATGGTGTACGAACCCTTCTCCCCAATAGAAACTATTTTTTTCTTCAACCCCGAGACAGACACTGGCCTCCCAACCAGCCGTGCCAGCACGGGGCGGCACCTACTTGTTGACTCCACAAAGTACACAAACTTCTCCACCTCAAACTTGTGATCCCGGACATCTTCGGGCGGTGATCTCCTGCATTGGTGGCACCCGCAGCACATCATCTCCGCTATAAATCCGACCGAGTTGCCGTTTTCATCCGCCTTACTCTTCTGCGCAGCATGAGGCACACTAAACACCACGCTCACTGACCTGACCACCCCGAACACGCGGCCGCGGGTGGCCAAATCAAGCTCCGCATCGGCGCAGTTGAGCGGAATCGTCGTGAGGAAGCTAGGGCCAGGGGCCGGCCCGCGCGCGGGTGCCTCCGCCAGGCACCAGCTGATCACCTCGAGCACGCCGGCGCCGTGGTGGTGGGTGGAGGGGACGTAGTTCCAGGCGAGGACGCGGATCCCGTGGCCGAGGGCGGCGGGGTCGAAGTCGAGGAGGTGGCAGCAGACGGAGGCGTCGGCGGCGGAGGAGGGGTCGGAGAGGGAGAGGCAATGGTTGCGGCAGGCGGCCGGGGCGGCGGCGGAGGGGAGGGAGAGCATGCCGGCGAGGAGGACGGGGTGGGAGATGGGCGCGAAGGGGCCCGTGCTAGGGGCAGGATTCGGGGCGGGGAGCTTAGGCTTTTTGCGGGGCGGAGAGGTGGAGGTGGCGGGGGAGGGAGAGGAGGAGAGGAGGGAGAAGGCGCCGGTGGTGGGGCGGCGGAGCCGGAGGATGTCGGCGACCGTGAGGGGGCACGGCGTGGCGGGGGGCTCCGGCGGCGGCTCCATGGCTAGGGATTGGGAGGGGTTGGGGTTTGGGATTTGGGAGGGGAGGACGAGTGGGCGGGAAGTGGTGCGGGGGAAACGAGGAGTCGAGTGGGGTGCGGGGCCCACTTGTCTGTGGGATCAATGGTCAGGCGGGTAGTGGGCCGGACCTCGTATTGTTGGGTTGCTGGATCTGGGAAAGCGGGAATGGGTGTTGGACTGTCGGCCTCAGCTTTGCCGGCCTTTGCCATGACCCATTTGTCCTGCTTTTTTTAAGAACTAGCTAGCTGTTTATGGACTAGTTGGTTATCCTGTGATTGTTTACTAGTAAAGTAACTTTATATTCTTTAATTTCTTTTTTTTTCTTCTGGATTAATTTTTCAGCGGCGCTTTAATGTTTTTCCTCCCAATACAAGTTGTACAAATTTTGAAGTAAGCGAAAGGGTAAGTAATTACTATCAAAAAGAAAAGTATTGAAGCACCTATCTTTTTTTTTCTAGTTTGTTCTTTCTCTAGTGAGTTCTTAGTCAACTTTATTTATCTACGATGAGTTTTAACGGACCGACTCATCCAAACACCGGAAATCGACAATGGGTTGAGAATGGGTTGAGATGTGTGCAAATAAATCACTTTTGATTTTCTTTCGACAAACAACAACACCACGAAAGCGTATGTCCTACACATCAATAGAGATCATCAATAACCTGCTTCCCACTACCGTGTTTATCGGTAATCAAAACACCATTGCAAAAATACCTAGTCGATAGCTAGGAAGATAAACAAATCCAGCATGTTCATTGGCCAAGGAATTGACGGTGACATGTTGTTTGTCTACTATCTTTAGTGTAAAAATTAGGTACTTATGTCCTCAAGTTATTATTAATATAAGTCAGAGCATTTTTTTCAAAAAAAAAAAAGCTCTATATGGACTATGTGGACTCAGCCCTCTATAGAAAGATCAGTCAATCCGTTGTTAGGGTAGTTACCAAATGGTATGGGTTGTCTATGGAACTGAGAAACTCCAGGAGAAACCCTTCTTGTTTTTGCATGAATCGGATAAAAAGCCTCCTGCCCCACACAGGGTTTAAGATAGCCGTGATCTCTACTACTTCTAATTACGACTTAGTAGCAACGGTCCATTCTCCATACCTTCTCTTTCCTTCTATTCGCTCAGCCCGCCCCCACCCCTCTTTCCTTCTGTTCGCTCAGCCTTTCCTTCTCGCTCAGCCTTTCCTTCTGTTCGTTCAGTCTTTCCTTCTGTTCGCTCAGCCCGCCCCCATCCGATTCGGATTCCCTCTATTTTATGAAAATATTATTGATCACATCTCTTTAAAATGGAAGGGTTTTATTCATATCTCTTATAAATGAATGAGTTTCCTCATCATATTCCGCTTGGATGGAATGACATACTCACCGTATCCCATAATATAAAAATCATATTTCATAGTATCTCATTCGGATGGAAATGCAGAGATTAAAAGGCAAAAATTGCATAATCAAATCACGTGTCAATCCCGGAGATCACAAGGCACCGTATCATAGAGGCTGAGCACTCACACGCCTGGCTGCCCTCTCCTCCACCTATAAAGGCCACCTTCATCTCCATCATAGAGGACCTACGAAAAGATGCAGAAAGAGACAGAAGAGAGGAAAGCTCATACACACATAGGAGAAATAGAGAAAGAAGCAATACAAAAGATTCAAAGCGGGTGCAAGAAACGATATGGAAGGAGGCCATGACCATGGCTCCTTCTTTCTTTTTTTTAAGACAGCTAAAGCTGTGATTAAATTATGAGGATAGAAAACAAAGTTTAAACTTACAAAGTGCAGAAGACTGCACTCGAGACAAAAGGGGAGGAGAAAAAAAAGACCAAATTCTTTAAAGTTGTCGTTGTACTATCATATTGAGGCTTTTTAAAATTATACTAGCATAAATGATTAACTGATAATTTGAAGCACTCTTAAGTAGCTAACAAGTTCGCTTCATACATGTCTTTCTCATTAATCAACTTAGATGTTGCTTTGAAAAACTTTTCTTAATAAGGTTGTGTTTGAGAATTTTTGTAGCAACGCATGGGCACTTAACTAGTAACTAATAAAATCCTTCTTGTTGATGCAATCCGATTCTAATGTAAAACTAGTATAGTGCCCGTGCTAACGCTATGACGGCAGTACACCCGCTTATCAATTAAATGAGAAGATAAGTATGAATATAACACTTAATAATAAATAATCACATTGCCCATATACGAATACAAAAATGAAGATATAACACTCAATAATATTTTTCGCTAAACGTTTACCGTATGCTCTTAAGACTTGTTCTTATGTCTTAAGGGATGTTTTCTGTGCACTCATTCCACTTGTATTTTAGTATTTCAATCAAGAAACACTTCCTAAGGATAGGTGAAACCTGTAAATACATTGTAGAGCATCATCAGTATAGACCTACTTTACAACCTTATAAAAAGTGATTAATAAAATAGAGAGTACCGACCATTGACGAATACTAATAAAAAGGATACCCCAACAGCCCGAAGCGACGAGCCAGCGGCCTCAAGCATATCTCCACTTAACAGGCGCGCCGCCACCACCGACCGACCGACCGCTCATGAGATCACAAAAGGCATCCGCTCCCGACCGGCCAGGGAAGCGAATCCGACCAGACAAATGCGCCCCGACCCCTCTTGGCGGGCGGGATCTCCGACTCCAACCAAACCAAGGTGACGAACGCCGAGTGCCGCGTGTCGTCCTCATCGCCTACCGCCACGCACTTCCGAATAAGGTCAATCAGAGCGATCAGCACAAGGGCGGTGGCTCCTTCCCAAGAAGATCTAGTGATCAGAAGACAAAGCTTTCACCCCATCAACCGATCCACGATAAAGACGAGCGCACGCTCCTCCCGAGGCAAAGACCAACGCCACGCACTCGACGCCGATTCGCAAGGATCAAAGAGGGCAAGTACGCTATTTCCGAAATACCTAACCTCCCGACCACCAAGGCTACCAACCCAAAGATGGGTAAGACGGTGGCGACTCATCCACGTGACGAAGGACCGAGCTCCTAGCATAGGTCACCTCGCTTTTCCTCCTAACTCGATGTAACCCGCCCCTTCCTTCAGATAAAAGGAGGCGGGGCTAAACGATTCGGGGGCAAGAAAAAGCGAGAACGAGAAAGGAGAGAGCGCTATCAAACCCATCTCGCTAAGCCATTGGCATTCTCGCTTGTAAAACTTTGTGCGCTATCCGTACTCAAGAGTAATACAACACCACCACACGAATCGGGTAGGACCTTCACCAACCAAGATACATCTTGACTCACGAGTCTAACCATTCAGTGGAGTGGAACGCGACCCCTAGACTTACAAATTTAATTGCCGCGCTCCCAAAACGCCGGCGGTTGCGCGCTGTAGGGGACTTCGCGCGTCTTCATCACCATCTCCGATTCCGCTTATCTCCTCGATGGCATCCACCCATCGCGACGGCATGATCGCGCCGGGAACCGGATCCGCCGGCTCTCTCGACTTCGCCATCACCCCGACGGAGGGCTCACGCTGTCCCCGCTGCCTCCGAAGACAGCGCCGCCGAGAGCTTGGGCGCCCTCTCCGGCGATTTCGCTAAGCTCCGTGGGCGCCCGCAGCCCCGGCCGGAACCCGAGGAGTGCTCCGCCGCGGTCGGCGAAAACTCCGTGAGGCGGGGCGTGACCATGTCACCCCGTAGGCTCGCGATCGGTGGCAATGGTCGGCTACCGCCGCCCATCCACGAAGCTTTGAAGACTCTTCCGGACGCGACTCCAGCCCGACACGGAGTACCACGCGCAGCGGACTCGCGAGTGCAACATGGCGGCACTGCCGATTTGCCGCGCCCTCGTGGCGCGGGACCTCTGTCCGACGCTCAGCGCAGGAGGAGGAGCGCCAGCATGCGCGCATCAACGCTGCTGGACTGCCGCCACCGAGCTCCAACAACAACGCAAAGAGTTGGAGGAACGAAGGATCGAAGCTCGACCGCTCGTGCCAACTGGAGCGAGAGGGCTCGAGGCCCGCATGTGCTCGGCGACGCAGCAAGCGCACGCGGGCGTCAGCACACCCCAAAGAAGCGGAAGGGTCCGACGGTCCTCACTTCTTCCCCACGCCCGGTCAAAGCGTGGCGCGGCCGCAATGTCGCGCCGAGGCCTCCGGAGCCGACCACCTGAGGCCAAGGCCACCTACCAAAACCTCCGGGTCGGTAGAGCACGCGTCGCCGTCAAGACATGCACGCCCGCTCCTATCGCCCGGAGCCACCTCGCCACCGGGCCGCATCATGCGGCGGGGCCGGATGGGTCCGACAGACAGCGCCGCCGCACCGCGAGCCACAACAGCCTCGCGCGCCCGCGCGCTAACGCCTCGGTGATGCCTCGACATTCGCGCTACCCTTGAGGCGCGAGAAAGATGGCGGAAGAGGCCGCCACTCACGGGTTGCGGCGGCGGGCACCACCATCGCAGCCGAGCCCCGACGGTCCCGGACCTCGGGCGTTACGCCAGGATCCGCCAGCGACTTCCCGCCAGATTCCGAAGCGCCTACCAACATTGCCAAATACACCGGGCCACAAACCTGTGTGTCCGCTCAAGATTACCGGCTCGCATGCGGGCGGAGGAGCTACGGATGACCTCTTCATCATCCAATACCTTCCCATCTACCTCGCAGACTCGGCCCGAGCCGGCTCGAGTACTTGCCGCCAAAACCATCGTGGATCGACCGACTTGAAGGCCCTCTTCGTCGGCAACTTCCGTGGCACTTACAAGCGCCACGAAACTCCCGACTGAAGGGCGCAAACAGCAGCCAGGAAACCCTCCGACTACATCCGGCGGTTTTCCGCCAAGGTAACGAGCTCCCGACATCTCCGACGCCGATGTCGTGGGAGCATTCATCTACGACATCTCTGCAAGGCCTTGGTACACAAACTAGGTTGTCTCAAGCCCGTAACTACCAAGGAGCTCCTCGATATCGCCACCAACCACGCCCGGTGAGGAGGCCGTGGGACATCTTCAAGGAGGAAAGGCCCAGCCGAACCCGGCGTCGCGATCGGGTCCCTTCCGACCGCTCCGACAAACAGGCGGCACGGAAGCGATCCGCGAGCCCTGTGGTCGCCACCGCCGATCGCCGCCGCCAGCGGCCAGTGCGACCGACCGTCGCGCCCGACCACTTCGAAATTGATGGACGGCCCGCGCCCAAACCACGGGTTCTCCGTCAAACACAAGTACGGGATCGCGAGGTCCCGAGGCGTTACCTCTTCAGCGTCCCCGCAACGCCGCGTGGCAAGGGGAAGAAACCTGCTGCAGCCCCGCGGGCTGCAGAGAAAAAGGCAAACGACGAGTTCCCTGAACCCGACGGCTGCCTCATGATCTTTGGAGGACCGGCCTGCTATGCCGATGCGCCGGCTCAAGCTCGCTTATCGCGAGGTCCATACCGCCGCGCCATCGCCCCCAATACCTCCGGTGGTCGGAGTTCCCGATCACCTTTGATCGGACCGACCACCCCGACCACGCTCCGCAGCAGGGGAGATACCCCCTGGTGGTCAGCCCCGTCGTGGGGAAGAAGCGCCTTTCAAAGGTGCTCATGGACGGAGGCAGCGGCCTCAACATCCTCTACGCCGAGACGCCGACGCTATGGGGATCCCGCGCCCACCCTCCGACCTAGCAAGGCGCCTTCCATGGCGCTATTCCCGCCGCCAGCCCATCCACTCGGGCGGATCGACCGCCTGTTACCTTCGGGAACCGGAAACTTCCGCACCAAACCCTCGCTTTTGAAGTTGTGGACTTCCCGGTTCTTACCATGCCATCCTCGACGGCCATGTTACGCCAAGTTCATGGCGGTCCCGCCCACGCCTACCTCAAGTCGAAGATGCCAGGCCACGGGAGTCATCACCGTGGCATCGCTTTTCCACTTTTGCCTACAATCGCGAAAGCAGTAGCTAGAGCTTGCCTCGGCGATCATCGCGTCTGCCGAGCTCAACAACCTCGTGAGGAAGCCTCGAATCCGCCCGAGTCCAAAGCAAGTCGGGGCGGATCCTTCAAATCCGCCGAGGACACGAAGGAGGTCGCGGTCGATCCTTGTGATCCGACCAAGACCGTGCGGATCGAGCCACGCCCCCGCCAAATAGAAAGCGCCGTCGACTCCTCCGCACCAACAAAGACGTCTTCGCATGGAGGTCCTCCGACATGCCAGAATCCTGGCGGAAGTCGCCGAGCACTCCTTGAGCATCCGACCGTGCTCAAAGCCGGCCGCCTAACGCCGCGCCGCTTCGACGAGGAGAAGCGCAGGATCATAGGGAGGAGATCGCCAAACTTCGGCCGCAGGGTTCGTAAAGAGGTGCGCCACCTCGAGTGGCTAGCCAACCTCAGTGCTTGTGAAAAGAAAATGGGCAATGGAGGATGTGCGTTGACTATACGAGTCTCAACAAAGCATGTCCCAAAGATCTGCTCCTTTGCCCCGCGATCGACCAAGTCATCGACTCCATCGCAGGTGCGAGTCCTCTCTTTCTCGGATGCCTACTCGGCTACCACCGATTGCGCTAAGGAGTCCGACCACTCGCGACTTCCTTCATCACCCCGCTCGCTCATTCGCTGCGCTACGATGCCGCTCGCTGAAGAACGCGGCGCTACATACCACCGATGTATGCAAACGTGCTTCAATAACCGGATCGGCCGTAACGCTGAGGTGTACGTCGACGATATTGTCGTAAACCAAGAAGGCCGACGACCTCGTCCCCGACACGGAAGAGACCTTTGCGAACCTTCGACGATTCCGCATAAAGCTCAATCTCGAGAAATGCGCTGGGTTCCCAAAGGAAGCTCCTTGGCTTCATTGTCTCCGAGCAAGGCATCGAGGCCAACCACGAGAAGATATTAGCAATCGCAAGGATGGGCCCAATCAAGAACCTCAAGGGGTCCAGAGGTCGACCGGATGCCTAGCGCGACTTTGAGCCGCTTCGTGTCTCGCCTCGAGCGCGAATGCCACTCTACAAAGCTACTCAAGAGATCGACCGCTTTAGTTGGACCCCGGCTCGGAGGCCCTCACCCGCTGAAGGCCTTCCTGCCCTCGCCTCGCCTGATCGTCGCCGGCACGAGGAGCCATTGTTCCTCACGTCGCGCCACTACCTAAGTCGCCGCCGGCCCTCGTGGTGGAGCGAAGCGGAAGAAGGCCGCGAGCTTAAGGTACAACGGCGGTTTACTTCATTAGCGAGGTCCTTTTCGAGTCCAAGACTCGGTGCACCGCAGTGCGAGGCTACTCTACGCGGTGCTCATTGCGAAGAGGAAGCTCGCCCATTACTTCGACAAGACAACATCACCGTGGTGACCACGTCCCGTTGGGCGAGATCGTCCGCAACCGCGACGCCGGGAAGGATAGCCAAGTGGGCACTCGAGCTCGGCCGCCACGACATCACATACGCCCTCGACGGCGATCAAGTCGCAGTTCTAGCCGACTTCGTCGCCGAGTGGACCAAACCTGTGCACCACCGTGATCGAAGACCCCGTCTTCGACAATGTACTTCGATGGGTCTTACAACAAGAATGGCGCGGCGCTGGGTTGTCATCATCTCCCACTTGGGAACAAGCTCCAAGACGCCATCGCCGCTGACGCCACCAACAACGCTGCCGAGCACGAGGCCCTCGCCAACGGTCTCCGGATCGCCGCCGACCTCGGTGCTCGCCGACTCTACGCCCACGGGACTCCAAGCTTGTCGTCGACCAAGTCATGAAGGCCGCGGAGCCCCGAGACGCCCGTATGGCCGCAGCATCGCCGAGAAGTGCGCGGGCTCGGCGCGTTCAAGGGCTTCGAAGCTTCACCATAGCTACCGACGCTACAATAGCGACGCCGACTACTGCCAATCTGCCTCCAGCAGAGCCGGTCCCGCCGGAATCTTCGTCTGCGACCTCCTACGGCTTTCCATCCACCGGGCGGTGGTCGACCGGTCCCCGACCTACCTAGCACGGCCGCCCGACCGCCGCGTACGCCGGACGTAGACTTGGCGGTCGAGCCACGGCGTGCTAGCAACCGAATCCGACCGAGAAAGCCATTCATAGATCGTTTGACGGACGGGTCGCTTCTCCCGACCCGACCGGCTTCGGCGCCTCGCGGCGAGCAAAGTCTTCGTCCCGACGGTCCGCACCTTTAAAAGGAGCCCCTCGGTCCTCCAAAAGTGCATTCGCCGACCAAGGAAAACAACCATCGGACGACATACACAGTGAATTTGCGGTCACCACGCCGCGCCCGATCTCGGTGGGAAAGGCCTTTCGGCAAGGTTTCTATTGGCCGACCGCCGTTCAACGCAGAGCGCATCGCACGCGCACCGCGAAGGATGCCAATTCTTTGCCAGCGGACACATTTGCCACCAGCCTTACAGCATAATCCCCATCACGTGGCCTTTGCGCTTTGGGGGCTCGATCCGGCCTGGGCCTTTCAAGAAAGCGCCGGGCTTTACCCATTTGCTCGTCGCGGTGGACAAGTTCACCAAGTGGATAGAGGCCAAGCCGGTCGAAGCGCCACGTCGGCACAAGCGCCATCTTCTTCCGCGACATAGTCTTTCGATTCAAGTCCCAAACTCCATCATCACCGACAACGGAACGCAGTTCACGGGAAGGAATTCCTCGAGTTCTCGCGATGACTTCAACATCCGCCGATTGGGCGGCCGTGGCCCATCCGCGACCAACGGCCGTCGAGCGCGCAAAATGGCATGATCCTTCAAGGGCCTGCCGCGGATCTTCGCCGGCTCAAGCACTTCGCAGGCGCCGGGCGACCGAGCTACCTCCGCCCTCTCGAGTCTGCGGACCACGCCGACCGGGCGACCGGGTTCACACCGTTCTTTATGGTATACGGTCCGAGGCCGCCTTACCGGCTGCACACGGAGTATGGCGCCCCAAGACCGCAAGCCTTCGAGGAGGCTCGGGGCTCGCCGACAACAAGACTCGTCGACCGATCGACGAGGCGCATGACGTGGCCGCCCCGCGATCGGCGGATATCAACAAGCTCGCGACGTTACCACGTACCGCCAGTTCGAGGGCGGTCTTTCGATCTTGGCGACACGTCCTCGCGTCGGGTCCGCACCAGCAAGGATAAGCACAAGTCGCCGCCACGGAAGGCCCCTTCACCGTCGTGCAGATCCTCCGCCCGCACCTTCGGCTCAAGGACACCGACGGCGCATCCTTCCAAATGCATGGAATATAGAAAAGTTAAGGCGATTCTATCCCTAAACTCTTTTCCTCTTCCTAGCATGCTCTTTACTTTCTTCCTTCCGAGCACACAGTGTCGCCAGCAGTGACGACTGGGGTCGCTGCCTTCGCGCCCGCTCAGTTCTCCGGTCGGCGCTATGCTGGTTGATGACCCAACCGACCACAAGGTCCTTCCCGAGCGGTAACTCCTTTGACCCGAGTGCTACTGACCACGCCCAATGGCTATGGTTGCTAACACTTCGCGAAAAAGGAAGTACCCGAGTGGAGTGACCTTTGGTCGGCGAGGAACACTCTCCCCGCACGAACTCGGCTATCCCACGCTTTATGAGGGTACGCGGACCCGACCGGTCATGAGGTCCATCCCGAGCGGTAACCCTCTCAACCCAAGTGTTACGGCCTACGCCTCGGGCTATGGTTGCTAAGTAGCACTTTGCGGAAGAAGGAAGTGCCCGAGTGGAAAGATCCTGGCCGGTCTAGAACACTCCTATCCTCACAAGTGCGCCTAACACGTGATAGCCAAGTCTCCAATCCACCTCGCTCCTCCCAAAACAACCCGACCTACGCATAAGTGGCCCTGCGGTCCTTAGGGCTATGGTCGCCAAACGCTCATCCTAAATACGAAAAAGGACGAGGGACGATTCGGGACTTGATAATTTCAAGATTGTTTAAATAACGGTCTTTACAATCTAAGAAGGATAAAGCTAACTTTTTCTATTCCTCTTGGCGCGGCCGGTGGCGAGCGGAGAGTTGGCGCCTCGCTTCTCGAGGCGGCTGCGGCGGGATCATACCGGCGATCTCGGGCGTGCGGCTCGACCAGAGCTCGAACCGGTCGATCTCTCGCCGATCCGGTTCCAGCCACGCCGCCCCCACCACCGCGAGGTCGATGCCGTCGTAGTACGAGATGGTGTTGACCACCGATGAAGCTCCAAGCGCGGCCACGGTGACCACCGCCTCTTCTACGGTCCGCACTCGGGCCAGCAAGCAAGGGCACTCGGGCTGCCGGCCCAAGGATGCGGTCGCAGACCTCCGACCGACCTTGCGGAGGGCCTCCACTGGCGCTCATCTCGCCCGACCGTCCTCAAGAACCTTCAACGCCGCCGGGCCTCGTCCCGCCACGGCCGCCACGTCGCGGGCGTCCGGCCGCTTCGCTTCCACGGCGACGCTCGATTCTTCTGCGCCTCTGCAGATTATGGAGATTTTGGATAAGTTCGCCACGTGGTCGCACCCCAAACTTAATTGAAGAATTGAGACACTTACCGCCGCGAGTTGGTCGATTGCGACTTCCGACTTGACGCCTCGATGAAGTCTTCACTCGGCCACTCCTTCTCGGCGATCGCCGCTTCGGAGCAAACTCGGCAATGTCCCTCGAGCCTTGTTCCGCTCGGTCCGCAGACGTGTTACTGCGTCTGCGCGATCCTCCAGCGCAACGGCGGATCCTTGGCCTCGGTGACCTCCATCGTGGAGGACTCGGTTCCACCACTTTCGCCCTCAAAGCCTCGGCTCCTAGGCGCCATCATGAAGGGCCTTTGTGGCCTCTTCAAATCTTGGCGGATCACCACCGCCTCCGACCGCCTAATGCCTGTGGCCTCTGGGCTAGGCGCAACTCAAGCGCGATGATCAGACTCCTCCGCTGCGATCGCCGACCGCTTGTCGAGCGCTGCAGAGCTCGACCGACGACGGCGAGCCCGCAAGTCTTTGCAAAAATGTGGACACTCAGTTAGTCGCACTAAGAACCATCAAAATGTGCAACGAATCGTAACTTTTTCTACCGACCTACCGGGCGATCGGTGGACTCCCGACCATCATATCCAGCCGCCTGTGGAAGACTTCAGAGCAAGGGCGGACCTTCACGGATCGCCTATCTCGGCTTCCGGCTCAGCCGCTCTTGCCGAAGGCGGCCCACTCGCTTCCTCCGCCTCACCCATGATGCCCGACCCGAATTACACCGGGCGCGCGCCCGCTTCGCCCGTTCGGGCGGGACGTCGCCGTCAAAGCACCATGGGCAAGGGTGACGAGGTCAACCCTTCAGAAACCCCTCGGCGACTGCGCTGAGGGCATCGGCCGCACCTCCCCGACGGGGGGGTCGGGCACCTCCGCCGCCGGCTCCGCCACGATCGGCGCGATCACCGGCGGCGCCATTGTCTCATCCTCCAAACGACGATCACGCCGTCCGGAGGTGTGCCGCACGAGGCGCGGAAAGTTCTTCTTCGCACGACCTCGGGTGGGGCTCGCCTCGGCGATCGCGCCCCGGACGCCGACGCGCGACCTTCGCCGACCCAACCGGTCACCAAAATCACCGGCGCCATTACTTATGGGCCGATGTGGCACGCCCACGGTCACCCCAAAGATAGGCGCCAGACGCTGCAAAGATTCAAGAGTCGCTCAGGCGGCTTTGCTAAAAAGAAAAATGCTCCAATAAAAAAAAATTTAATAATAATAAAATAATAATACACTTACAAGGCCGAGCGGGTGCGTGGCACGCGCGCCTCTTTTGCCGCCCCCATAAGGGGCAGTCGGCGGTCGCTTCCTGAAGCCACCTCCACCGAGACGCAGCTGCGACGACCGCAAGCGCAAGATCACCCCCCACCTGGGGATCCGTGGCCACGGAGCCCGTGATGCCGCCCTCGGCCGAGTCCACGCTCGGGCCGCCGCTAGTCGGCAGGTCAGGAAAAAACCCACCATAGGGGTGGCCGGAGGCACTCCCACCGCTGTCAGTGGAGGTTGTCCCCACGGCGGTGGTCTCCGACACATCCTCGCCGTGCGCGCCGCCGCCGTTCCTTTTCTTTTCTTCCTCCTCCTTTCCTCCTTCCGCTTCTTGCGGGAGGAGTCAGCCTCTGCCGTCCTCGCTCGGGCGGCCGCCCGCGCTTCCTTATCCCCCGGGAGCGGCGCCTGGGAAGACATCCCCATGAGCCCCTGAGAGGATGCAGGAATGTCGGTCAAGTGCTAAGGACAAAGAAAAGAGAAGCAGAAAGAAATTTCACCGGCTTACCGGATTTGGCGGAAAAGCCGCCGAGAATGGCTCCGGGTGGCCATCCACGGCCACCGTGGCGCTTCGCCAGAATCGCCGCCACCCGAGCCTCCACCTCGAGATCACGGCCACTTTCGGGTTCGCCATCCTCGCTCGGTCGGACGGTCCGCAGATATCGAACAAGGCGCGCTCAGGCACAAGTGGTTGCACGCGATCCCCATGAAGGCGCACAACCACGCCCCGGTGAGCCCCGCCTCCTTTGAGCCCCGATCGCTCCACGATCGGGGCCACTTGTTCTTCTCCTCTTTTGGCGCCCAGCCCACCGCCTTCGCCATGGGAAGCTCGCCGGTGAAACGAGGGGCGCTGTCGCCGACGTTTGACGTAGAGCCATTCGAACGCCACTTTGTTGGACGAGGGCGCTTTACCTCCAGTACTCCGTGCTCGACCGGGCGAAGCCGAGGCCAGCCACCAGAGGCGCCACAAGGCCCGACGGCTTTCCTTCCAGAGCCTTGCTCGGAAGAAGTGCTTCCACAACGCCCAAAGGCGGCTCGATCCCCAAGAAGGCTTCGCACAACGTGATGAAGATGGCGATGTGGAGGACCCCATTGGGGTTGAGATGGTGCACCTCCACCTTGTAATGAAACAACGACCCGGACGAACGGGTGCGGCAGCCAAAGCGCTCAAGAACGAGGTGGGCACCACGATCTCGCCGCCCGCGCGGGTGGCAGCCCGATCGGCACCCTCCAAATAGGAAGGTCTGCGGCATGAGGAAGCCCTTCTTCACTAAGCCGAGCGCACGCATTGTCTTGCGCGAGCACTCCGCCACGACATCTTCGCAGGGAGACGATCGGATGGTGAGAAAGAAAGGTCGGGTTTTCTTTCCTTAGCTCTCTCGGTGCTCTTCTTGTTTGAGGCGAGACAGAGAGGGCAAGAAAGCGTGACCACTCGAAAGCACCCAACGGGCGTATTTATAGAGGACGAACGAACGCCGGCCAAGCAGGCGCCCCGTCAAGCGAAGCGTCGTGACCACCCTCGTCTGTCGCGCCAGCCTGGTAACTCCCAGTTTCCAATACCACTCCGCTTTTAATCCCTGTCTTGTCAGGCGTCAAGGGCCATAAAGACGCCGCCCCCGAACAACGTGTCCCGTAACCTCTCGGTCTCCGCCTTTAGGCCGGAACGGTTGCTCCGGGGCGCGCGCGAGAAGCCCACTGGGCCGCTGCGGCCCAAGACGGCAAAAGCTTTGTGGCTTGCGCCAGGGGCCCAGCGAGGAGCTGTGGGTTCAAAAAGGCCTACCCCACCAGATGGGTATAAAGCCGCCCCAGCAAAACTTGAGCAAGGGGCAGGTATGAGGTGAGCCCCACGGTGGGCCCTCGGTTAGGTCGGCTGACGGCCTAATCACCTCTACTCGCGTCCGAGACCATACTTCACACTCTCCCGGGAGCTCATCAATGAGCGACAGCCAGCTGTGCTCTGGGTCGGCGGACGACCTAGAGTCCATACGGGATTGAGTAGAAAAGGTTTTATGGGTCGCCCACGCCAGGGCTGTGACACCCTACTCGGGACCGTCCCGCTCGGAAGGGTCCCCTTGGCGGACCTCCCAGACCCACTCGGACTACCCGCTATTAGCTCCACGAGCACGGCGCTCAAACCAACGCAGTAAACACGCCGCTCATCCTCCAGTCCCACACCGCGGATGGGGTATACATGTGGGATAGACGGCGGCCATTCCTCCGCAGCTACCCTCGCCCGACGAGGACTCGAGAAGGATGCCCCACGTCCGGCTACGACGGTAACGAGCACTCACGCCCATTACGACGGTAACGAGCACTCACGTCCGGCTACGACGGTGAACGAGCACTCACGCCCGGCTACGACGGTAAACGAGCACTCACGTCCATTACGACGGTAGAACGAGCGCCATGTCCAGCTCTGACGATAAACGAGCACTCGGACACCCGAACCTCACAGAGGCATCCGGTCGTCCCGCCACCAAGGCGGTCGGACACTAGAACCTCACAGAGGCATCCGGTCGCCCCGCCGACCAAGGCACTCGGACACCGAACCTCTCAGAGGCATCCGGTCGTCCTGCCACCAAGGCACTGCCTAGCTACGACGTTAAACGAGCACTCTGGACACCAACCTCACAGAGGCATCCGGCCGCCCCGCCACCAAGGCACTCGGACACCGTAACCTCACAGAGGCATCCGGTCGTCCCCGCCGACCAAGGCACTTCGGACACCAACCTCACAGAGGCATCCGGTCGCCCCGCCACCAAGGCACTCGACACCGTAACCTCACAGAGGCATCCGGCCGTCCCCGCCGACCAAGGCACTTTGGACACCAACCTCACAGAGGCATCCGGCCGTCCTGCGCCGACCAAGGCACTCGGACACCCGAACCTCACAGAGGCATCCGGTTGTCCTCGCCACCCAAGGCACTCGCCTAGCTACGACGTTAAACGAGCACTCGGACACCGAACCTCACAGAGGCATCCGGCCGTCCCCTGCCGACCAAGGCACCGTCTAGCTACGACGTTAAACGAGCACTCGGACACCGAACCTCACAGAGGCATCCGGTCGTCCCGCCACCAAGGCACCGTCTAGCTACGACGTTAACGAGCACTCGGACACCCGAACCTCACAGAGGCATCCGGCCGTCCTCGCCGACCAAGGCACCGTTTAGCTACGACATTAAACGAGCACTGGACACCCGAACCTCACAGAGGCATCCGGCCGTCTCTGCCACCAAGGCACTGTTTAGCTACGACGTTAAACGAGCACTCGGACACCCGAACCTCACAGAGGCATCCGGTCGTCCTGCCGACCAAGGCACTCGGACATCCGAACCTCACAGAGGCATCCGGTCGTCCTGCCGACCAAGGCACTGTCTAGCTACGACGTTAAACGAGCACTCGAACACCCGAACCTCACAGAGGCATCCGGTCGTCCCTGCCGACCAAGGCACTGTCTAGCTACGACGTTAAACGAGCACTCGGACACCCGAACCTCACAGAGGCATCCGGTCGCCCTGCCGACCAAGGCGCCGTCCACAACGATTAAAATTAAAGCAAACTCATCGCAAAGACATTTTCATAAAGAAAAAGAAAATTTCATTATAGGCCGACAGGCTCAAACTTTACACAACTTTACACACAGTACCCGACAGATACAAGAGTGGCCACGCTGCACCACGGCAGGACTCTACCCACGCCTAGAACCTATCAAACATCCGTGTGGCATCGGTGGCATCGACGGCATACTGGTAGGCCCTTGCACGGTCGACGGATACCCGCCACGGCCGCTGGCAACACGCCGATGCCTCCGCCGCTGTTCGGCGACATCGACGCGCCGCACTAACTACGGTCGGCGCCCTTGCGCCATCGCCTCCAGAAGGGCCCCCCTTACCACCTCGAGCCTCGGAACGGCCTCGAGCAGCGCGTCAACAGAAGCAGCGTCGCGGGCTGCAGCTTCTTCCTCCCTGAGCTCGGCCATCGCCTAGTCGAACTCACCCAAAGCTCGGCGGAGGATCTTCTTCTTCCACCGCGACGCCATCGCGAAGCTAAAGACTAGAGGGTGTCTCAAGCCATTTGAAAGAACAAAAGAAAAACTCTCGTCCCCTTCAAGCAAGCTACGGACGCCTGATATATATATATCCGGACGAAGGGAGGCTAAGCGTCTCGAGTAAATGCGGGTGCCGGAAAGCGAAGCATCCTTCACCGTAAACCCGAGGCGATCAAGAAGACGGCAGCGGCGCACGCCAAATTATGCTTCGGCATGCGCAACGAGGCGAGTAAAGCCCCGGCGGTTCAAATGCCCGGCCAAACTCCGGACAGCCCGTCGGATCCAACGGCACACCCGACGGAAATCGCTAACCGGATCGGTGGACCGACCTACGAGCCCGCCACCACTTTCGTCAAGTTCAACCCCAACCGAATCGCCAAATCGCTTGGGAGTTCGGGGCTCTTGATTTAATACTAATAAAAGGATACCCCAACAGCCGGCGGCGAGCCGCCTCAAGCATATCTCCACCCAACAGTCGCGCCCGACCGCCGACCGAATCGCTGCGAGATCACGCCAAGGCATCCGCCCCGACCGCCAGGGAAGCGAATCCGACCAGAGGCGCTCCCGACTTCTCTTGGCGGGCGGGATCTCCCGACTCCAACTAAACCAAGGTGACGAACGCCGAGTGCCGCGTGTCAGTCCTCATCGCCTACCGCCACGTACCCTTCGAATAAGGTCAATCAGAGCGACTGTACAAGGGCAGGTGGCTCCTTCCCAAGAAGATCTAGTGATCAGAGAAGACAAAGCTTCCAAACCATCAACCGATCACGTGATAAAGACGAGCGCACGCGCCTCCCGAGGCGGCACCAACGCCACGCACTCGACGTCAAGATTCGCAAGGATCACAGAGGCAAGTACGCTATTTCCGGAAATACCTAACCTCCTCGACCACCAAGGCTACCAACCCAAAGATGGGCAAGACGGTGGCGACCATCCACGGGACGAAGGACCGGAGCTCCTAGCATAGGTCACCTCGCTTTTCCTCCTAACTCTCGATGTAACTCGCCTTCCTTCAGATAAAAGGAGGCAGGGCTAAACGATTCAGGGGGGGCAAGAAAAAAGCGAGAACGAGAAAGGGAGAGAGCGCTATCAAACCCATCTCGCTAAGCCATTGGCATTCTCGCTTGTAAAACTTTGTGCAGTCATCTGTACCAAGAGTAATACAACACCACCACACGAACTGGAGTAGGGACCTTCAGCCCGAACCAGTATACATCTTGGACTCACGAGTCTAACCATTCAGGGAGTGGAACGCGCGACCCCCTAGACTTACAAATTTACTTGCCGGCGCTCCCGAAAACGCCGACAACCATGCAGATCCGTACATTAAACTGTTGACCATTCTAGATGTACATGAAGTTCATGACCAAATAACCTGTCAAGTTTCTGCACAACATTTAATTGCTACATGTAAGTATACAAAAATTTAACTATTTACTAATCATATGTAAATAACTTACCGGTATATTGTTTTTGGAACAAACTTTGGAACTACAATACGCCAATCATAGATATCGTCGTTCCATGAGGGATTTACTATCCTCATAGCACGATCGAATATTATACCAATTTTTTGTATTCTTTCAATATAGTAACTAGATGGTTTATCCGTTGGAACCCATCCGGGTAGAGGTGTTGGATCAATAACGAAGATAACCCTATCCTTCATGTCGAATGATAACATACTGAATCATCCTCCGTGATGAAAATGCATCATAATCTATAAATATATACATTATATCTTTTGCACACATATATAGTAACATAATAAAACGTTAAACAATTTATTAAGCAAAGGTTACCATCCGTGATGAAAATTGTCGGGACCCGAATTTGCAAATCCGGACCCTCTGTGTATACCGCACTAGTCCAGGATCACGCTAGTGCACACAGGCTCAACATAGATGCTATCATAGTCACACACAGCGAAATATAGCATAAACTTCATTAATTAATAATAACTGTTGTCTTACATGAATAATGCCTCACAGGGCTTAAAAAGAGTATCAATGAGAAGCAATGAAATAGAATAAACGCAGTGGCGCTCGATTCGCCACACAGCAACCGACGAGGCTCGGACCCTAAGCATTCGTGATCCAAATAATCCTCATCCATGATCGTAGATTCTTCCTCTTCCGAAGTTGTTGTTGATGGGGTGAGTACATAAAGCACTCAACAAGTTGTGCAAAATAATGCAAGTCTAATATTCTATATGTTTGGCTTAATCCAAAGGAATGGCTAGTAAGGGTATTTTTGCAATAAAGCAACATTTAACAAGAATACAATAAATAGATTGGAAAGCGAGAAAACAAATACAAGAATTAATAAATTCAAGATTTCAAATACACCAAGTTTCCAATCCTAAATTAATTTTCCACTTTCCATGGCACCTTGCCATCCCAACAAGTTTTTGTTTAACAAAAGTCTAACCCTTAACTGTAATTCCGAGCATTGCCCAATACCGTGAGCACGGCTATTCGAATAGATTGTACACTCTGCAGAGGTTATGCACTTTACCCACACGATACAACCAAACACCACCAAGGCGAGTGATCATAACAAAGCCTTTACAATGCTACACCTAGACCCAAGATCGCCGCTAAGGTTTCAACATCAAGGGTTAAACCACCACAACAGGCCCCCTCTTGCGCCATGTGAGTTAAACCGTAACCGGGACTCACTATTCACCACGATAAGATCAAATCTAGGTTTCACAAATTATTCAATAAGGCTGTCCCATTCCGCACATGTGGTTGCAAGAGAGACTCAGTCAAAGGCTTGCAAGGTTAAGTCCTTAAGGTGATTAAGGCAAGACTTCCACATACCCCGCCAAACTCGCCCACCTTGGCACACCGCCTTGCCACTTGCCTCAATCTAAAATCATTACCACCCCAGCTTGATTACCAAGCACCACATGCCATCAACATTTCAATCCCGATGTGTGACCTCCTCGCCACGACAACTTGATATCATTGTGTGACAACACATGACACACCAATTCATAAACATTGTTCCATATTCCATTAGTCAAGATTAAGTATCGACATTCGGACACATGTGATGACGTGGCATGGCTAAGCAATCTATGACGATCTAACTAGCCCATGTTGATTATCAACTATAATTCCACATCCTAGGGTGACAAATAGATCATGGCATATAATTGACAAGGTATGGTTTAATTCAAATAGGCATATTATCTAATTCCCAGATTAATTGAAATCATTTATACACATAAAATATCATGCATAAAGTTTAAAAGACAAAATAGTAATTTGGTGAAAATTAGGTGCAACATGATCAAAGCACAACTTGCCTTGGAGTAGGTGCTGGTCTTGATCTGAGCTTGGGTCTTGGGCGATTAATCTTCTTCCGGATCACCGAAGCGGTTCAACGCCTACGCGAAACGATGCCAAAATAGCAAATAAACACCAAACCAGAGAGCAACCAAACTCCAAAAATAAAATAAAATTCACCAATAAATAGATCTTGATTTTACAAATTTTTAGAAATTTGAAACACTCAAATCGAGTTAAAATGCAAAAGATATAGCCTTTTGAAGTTTGAATAACATCAAAATACGAAAATAGAATTTCGATTTTTCTCAATTATTTTCTATTGGAAAAGATTTTATTGCGCAACGACGTCAGCCCGACTCGACCAATCAGCGCCGACACGTCGCTGTCCATGGACTCGGTCCACGGAACCGCCTCGTCCACCGTGGGCGCGCCCACGGCGCCTCGCACCACGCTACCGACACGCGGCGCGCATCGATTGGCGCGACGCCGCCCGTGCCGATGCTCGACACGCGGCGCGCATCTGCGCGACGATCCGACGGCTAACGCTCTCACTGCGCGCGCGATCTCACCCGAACAACCCCGATCCAACGGCCACGCTTACCCGAGCCGCTTTATCGCAGACGGCGACGTGGCTCGATCTGATGGTCCGCCGAGATCCGACGGTGTGCGGCTTCGGCACGGCGATGTCGCGGCGGCGCTGAAGTTCCGGAGACGAGGACGACGACGACCAGACGGCGTTCGGCTCTGCCGGCGACGAAGAGGTAGTCGCTCGGTGCGGCTCGACGTGGCGAACCCGAATCGAACCCACACGCCGACGGCGGCTTGACGACGGCGAACGGCGAAAAGCAGCGGCGGCGCTAGAAAACTACGGCGAGCTCTCGGGGCTAAACGGCGGTGACTCAACGGCGAAGGCTAGCATCGGCGGATGCGCTGCAGGATGAGGAACCTCGGTGTGCGGGCTGCGGCTTTTATAGCCTCGGCATGCGCGCTAAAACGGCAACCCTAAATCACGCGGCGGCGGCGGCAGCGGCGACGGATTCGAAAACCGAATCGGAGACGATAGGCGTCGATACCGTCCGACGGTAACGAGCGCCGAGATTAGATCCGGCGATACGATCCGATCCGCTCTTTCCAAAATCAACGGCGAGATCTAAACTTACCAAAACAACGCGAAGCGATCCCGACCGCCGATCTCAATCCAACGGCCAAGGCGCTAGGGTTTCGCGAAGGAGACAAACGTCCGATCTTCATCCAACGGCCACGCCACGAGGCGGCAATGGCAGTCGATCGGGCCGCACGTCGATGGTCAAGACACGACAAGATCGGGCTTCGCCCATCTCGTTCACTCGATTTTCAAAAGCTTTTGATTTAAAATAATTCCCAAAATTAGATTAATCTACTTTAAGCAATTAAAATATCGGAAAAATCCTTAAAATTCTCATAAATACTTTGAGACATTCTGAGCACAAATAAAATATTTTTGGTAAAACTTTATATTAACTTTATCTATATATATTTAGTTTTCACAAAGGTTCAATATACTTAATTAAATTCAATTCAATTAATTTCGGAAAAAATCCAATAAATTGAGAAAATCACCAAAAAGCATATGAGCGAAATTATAAGCCAAATTTTTGGGATGTTACAAACCTCCCCTTAATGTAATCTCAACCCGAGATTCAAGGTGACTAGGAAATAGGTTTGGAAATTCGACTTGAGATCCTCTTCACGCTCCCGGGTTGCTTCATTCTCGAATGGTTGCTCCATCAACTCGCAAAGCGAATCGACTTGGTCCTGGTCTTGCGGTCCATAACATCCAGGATTCTGATTGGTTGCTCCTTGTAGGTCAGATCTTTCTGCAATTCAATCTCTCCCAAAGGCGTCTGCTCCGCTGGCACCCGAAGACACTTCTTGAGCTGTGACACATGGAACACATCATGCACGCCTGCTAGTGACTGCGGCAATTCTAACTGATAAGCAACCTCCCCTCGACGGCTCAAAATTTTGAACGGTCCAACATATCTTGGGGCAAGCTTCCTTTAACGTGGAACCTTTAACTCCTTTCGAGGGTAACCTAAGATATACGAAATCATCGAGTTCAAGCTCAAATCACGGCGTCGATTATCTGCATAACTTTTTTGTCTTGATTGCGCGATTTTCAACCTGTCTCTTATCATGGCAACTTGCTCTTCAGCTTCCTTGAGAATATTAGGGCCAAATATCATACGTTCCCTGTCTCATTCCAATTCAATGGTACGACGAGCACGACCATATAAAGCTTCAATGGCGACATCGCAAACTAGCTCAGTAATCGTTGTTATAATCAACTCGCATATGGCAAACACTTATCCCATGATGTAGTATAGGCTAATGCACAAGCCCTTAGCATATCCTCCGAATTTGATTTACCCTTTCTGCTTGACCATCGATCTGCGGATGATATCTTTGTCTTTGAAGTTCAAACGCGTTCCCATAGCTTCATGCAATTTATCCCAAAATCTCGAGGTGAACTGGTACCTCTATCGACACACTATTTTCTTTGGTACACCATGCAAACACACGACTGCTATGTATAGTTCTCGCTAACCTGTCTCTGAGTAAGTGGTCTTGATCGAATGAAGTGAGCAACTTTGGTCAATCGATCCACGATAACCCATATAGAATCATACCCATTTTGAGTTCTTGGCAATCCGGACGAAATCCATACCGATTTCTTCCCACTTCCATTCTCGGGACTTTTAGCGGTTGTAGCAAACCTGCTGGTCTCGATGTATTGCCTTAACTCTTGGCATACATCGCACAAGGCAACGTGCTCGGCGACTTCGCGCTTCATATTCGCCACCAAAACCTCTCCTTTAAGTCCCGTACATCTTAGCGCTTCTGGATGAATTGAATACTTGGAATCATGAGCCTCTTCCAAAATCAATCGCTTAAGTTCTAGTCTGCTTATACACAAATGCGACCCTTGAACCACATGGTACCTTGGTCGTCCACGGTAAAGTCCTTTGCTAATCCTTCATCCTTTTAGCCTTGATTCGGTTGACTTTCTCATCATCTTTTGTCCTTCCCGAATTTGATCTTCGAGCATTGGCTTCACTTCCAAAGCACTAGGAATCCTTCTAAAACTACTTCCAATTTTAAATTTTGCAATTCTCTGCATGATTCGATTGTCCTTCCCGCACCATCATATTCGCCACGTAGCTCTTGCGACTTAAGGCATCGGCTACTACATTTGCTTTTCCTGATGGTAATGAATTCCCATGTTATAATCCTTGATTAATTCCAACCATCTCCTTTGCCTCATATTGAGATCGATTGAGTGAAAATATATTTCAAACTCTTATGGTCCGTATATATCTCACATCTATTTCCAATGAGATAATGACGCCACAATTTCAAGGCATGCACCACGGCAGACCAATTCCAAGTCATGCGTGGATAATTTCCTTCATGCGGTCTTAATCGCTTTGACGCATATGCGACCACTTTACCCTCTTGCATCAATACGCATCCAAGACCTGCCTTGACGCATCACAATATATATCAAGTATTACAACATTAGGCAAAACCAACACTGGGTCATTGTTAAACGCTTCTTTAATTCCTCAAAACTCTTATCACAATCAAGGCCCATGAAAATTTCTTTTCCTTTTTCAATAACTCGAGTAAGAGGTCTAGCAATCGTCGAAAATCCTTCTATGAACCGCGATAATATCCTGCCATTCCCGAAAACTTCGGACTTGAGTGATGGACTTTGGTTGCTCCCAATGCAACACTTGCTTCCACTTTGCTTGGGTCGACAAAGAACTCCTTCTGCAGTCATGACATGACCGAGAAATTCCACCTTTTCCTTCCAAAAGTCGCATTTATGAATTTAGCATACAAATTGTTGCTCACGCAGCTTTTCCAACACTAGCCTCGGATGATTTGCGTGCTCGCTTGGTCTTCGAATATACCAAAATATCATCTATGAACACAACAACAAACTTGTCCAAGTATTCCATGAAAATCTTATTCATCAAGTTCATGAAATAGGTCATGCATTGGTCAATCCAAAAGACATGACCGTGAACTCATAATGTCCGTATCTTGAAGAAAATGCGGTTTTGGAACATCTTCCGTCCAATCTTTAGTTGATGATATCCGGAACGAAGGTCTATCTTGGAGAAAACTCCACTCCTCTCAAGCGGTCAAATGATCATCAATCCTTGGCAACGGATACTTATTCTTAATCGTCACTTCATTAAGTGCACGGTAATCAATACACATTCTAAGGCTTCCATCCTTTTTCCCGACAAACAAAATCGGCGCTCCCCATGGCGATTTAACTTGGTCTTATAAAACCTTTCTAATAACTCGTCGATCTGTTTCTTCATCTCTACTAACTCATCGGTAGGCATCCGGTAAGGTCTTTTTGCTATTGGTCTTTGTACGGTACTAACTCAATGACAAACTCGATGTCACGGTCCGCGGCATTCTGGCGATCCTCCGAAATACATCCGATATTCTTTGACCACCGCACGTCCTCAATCCGACGGCTTTCATGCTATTAACCATTAATTGACCCTTGCGAACCGATGTCGCTCGAATTCCACCTTTTCTCTGTAGGGCTCTCAATGGATACAACCCTTCACCACAATCCAATACCGCCTTATGCTTGGTTAACCAATCCATACCAAGGATAACATCTAAAACTTGGGCATCTAGAATAATTAAGTTCGCTAGGAACTCTACCCGTTAATTATCGACTTTACCCCAAACATCCAATATTAGATCTTAACTCGGATCCGGGGCTTGAACTAGCATCACACACTTGAGATTTTTCATGCTTAAACCATTTTTAGATGCAAAAGCTCGAGAGACAAATGAATGTGAAGCTCTGAATCAAATAATCTTATTGCAGTAATGAGTTTACCAAAAACTTACCCGAAGACGACGTCCGATGCTTCCTGGCTCCATCGGCGGTGATGTGGTTGACTCGCCTCGAATAGTAGCTTGAGGCGCTCACTCCTGCCTGTCCGGCTCCTCGATTCGCTCCGTCATCGGTGCCTTAGCGGTGTCGCTCCAAGGTTGAAACGCATGGGCGTGATTCCTCCTTTCGGGGACATCTATTAGCATAATGCCCCACTCATTGCAATCAGAGCACCTTACGGCGGATCACGCCTCCCCTTGAGCATTGTTACCTTGGGCGGGCGTCGATAACCTTGTCACGATGGTCGCGGTGTGTTGTTCTTGGCTTGTTAACGACTTGTGGTTGGAACCTAGCAAACTTGCTATGGGTCATCCTCATTCGTAGGTGGTTAGGGCGCCCACCGGGTTAGTCATCAAGCGTTTGCGATTTTCCCAAGCTCCTTGCGCTTATCCTCCGTAATCAAAGCCTTGTTTACCAATTCTTGGAAATCGGAAAAGTGTGGGTAATCACCCCACTTGCAGCCTCGAGTTTAGTCCTTTCATGAAGCGGACTGTCTAGCCTTGTCCGTCGCTACATCTTCGTGAGCATAGCGTGCTAAGCGTGTGAATTTGTTCAAGTAATCACCACCGTTGGCCTCCTTGCTTAAGCGCCTGAATTCTTCCTTTTTCAGTCCATCATTCCTCTGCGTGCGTGGTACGGCGAAAGGCCGTTGCGAACTCTTCCCACGTGATTTCCATGGGTGCCTCATGAGTAGCACGAGGTTCTCCCACCATTCTGCAGCTGTTCCCTCTAGCTGATGGGATGCGTAAAGAACCCTCTCATGCCCTTCACATTGTGTGATGTACAACTTCCTCTCAATGGTTCTCGGCCAATCATCTGCTTCCAAGGGGTTGACGTTGCCCGAGAATGTTGGCGGTCGGGTCCTCATGAAGTCTGACAACTTGGAGTAAGGACGAGGCCCGCCATTGTTGTTCTGCTCAGCGGGGTTGTTGACTGCAGCCATATTGGTCATCTGCTGCATCATAGTCTGCATCAACCGAGTTTGCGCAATGAGAAAAGCTCCCAAGTTACGTGATATCCATCGGCGGTGCTTGCTGCGGTGGTACTCCTTCATTGGGATTGTTGCTGGCGTAGACCACTTCCGAAGCCCCATTGTTCTTTGCGAGTGTTCACCATCCGCTTGATTGCTTCTTGGGTTAGGAAAGATAGATGTAGCATAGATAAGATGCAAGAATTTCTAAAGCGGGAAACAGTTAAACCCAACTTAAATAATCTTTATTATTATTACTTGGTATGGTTGCTTACAATGCCTAAGGGCTTTGCAACACATAATGCACACTCGAAGAAACAATTAAGAACCAACTAAACATGCAACTTTAACGTCTACTAAAAGGGTAAAGGCTAACTTAAAACGCGACTCAACACTCGAGTCTCAACACAACTCTAAGATCGACTCTCACTCATCCACCACCCGGCCGAGATCGATCCGGCATACATGGTGGGTGGGGTGGCATGGGTGCGAACCTATCCCGTGACCCTCTGCTGCTCCTCGGGCTCCCACTCACGCTCTTCCGGTCTTCTTCTTCTTCTTCTTGGCGACCTCATCCGGCTCTGGACGACTTGGTCCGCTATTTCCTCGGCTACCGCAAGGCCTCCTCCACCGCCGATGACTCGGGCCGCTGCGTCGCGGGTCTTTTGAAGCTCCCGCTGCCACTCTCAACGCCTCACACGCTGTCTCCGCCTCTTGCAGTGTCCCTCAAGTGATCCTCCGGGCGGTGGCGAACTCGGCAAGGTGTATCGCAGAGCACACTCTCCTTCCACGATCCGTCGACGCCGCACGCCGCATCGTCGGGTGAAGTCGAATACGGTTCTGCGCTCGTAGGCGTAGTCGTGGCGGATCCGTCGTGAGAGCAAGTCTAGCGACCTCTGAACTCCACCTCGTAAGTGAACCTCAGGCGGTGATGTGGATCGGTCGGTGGTCTCGCCGCACTCTCGGCGAAGATGATCGGCTGCGTAAGAACCCCGATGCACACCGTTGACGCGTTCGCTTGCTTCCTCGGTAGAGCGGACGATCAAAGCCTCCAATCACTTGAAGAACTCTCCACGGCCTCCATGGCATAGCCACCTGCCTTGACTCAAAGGATCGAAGATCGGCATCTATTCAAAACAAAATTTTGAATAAGATCTCCACTCAAACGCAACGAAAAGAAGGTAATTTAGCAAGGATGAGAGTAGGAGGATGAGATAAGCCAAGAGTTTCATATTAGTCAATTTCTTTGCTTTCTTTAGAAAATAATTTTGGACACTCCTAAGAGATACCAACTACCTAGGGCCAAGACCTATAGTCGGTATGGCTCGATACCACCTCTGTCGGGACCCGAATTTGCAAATCCGGACCCTCTGTGTATACCGCACTAGTCCAGATCACGCTAGTGCACACAGCTCAACATAGATGCTATCATAGTCACACACAAATAAATATAGCATAAACTTCATTAATTAATAATAATCTGTTGTCTTACATGAATAATGCCTCACAGGGCTTAAAAAGAGTATCAATGAGAAGCAATGGAAATAGAATAAACGCAGTGGCGCTCGATTCGCCACGAGCAACCGACGAGGCTCGGACCTAAGCATTCGTGATCCAAATAATCCTCATCCATGATCGCGAGATTCTTCCTCTTACGAAGTTGTTGTTGATGGGGTGAGTACATAAAGCACTCAACAAGTTGTGCAAAATAATGCAAGTCTAATATTCTATATGTTTGGCTTAATCCAAAGGAATGGCTAGTAAGGGTATTTTTGCAATAAAGCGACATTTAACAAGAATACAATAAATAGATTGGAAAGCGATAAAACAAATACATAATTAATAAATTCAGATTTCAAATACACCAAGTTTCCAATCCTAAATTAATTTTCCACTTTCCATGGCACCTTGCCATCCCAACAAGTTTTTGTTTAACAAAAGTCTAACCCTTAATCAGTAATTCCGAGCATTGCCCAATACCGTGAGCACGGCTATTCAATAGATTGTACACTCTGCAGAGGTTATGCACTTTACCCACACGATACAACCAAACACCACCAAGGCGAGTGATCATAACAAAGCCTTTACAATGCTACACCTAGACCCAAGATCTTTGCTCGCTAAGGTTTCAACACTGAAGGGTTAAACCACCACAACAGGCCCCCTCTTGCGCCATGTGAGTTAAACCGTAACCGGGACTCACTATTCACCACGACAAGATCAAATCTAGGTTTCACAAATTATTCACTAAGTCAGTCCCATTCCGCATATGTGGTTGCAAGAGAGACTCAGTCAAAGGCTTGCAAGGTTAAGTCCTTAAGGTGATTAAGGCAAGACTTCCACATACCCCGCCAAACTCGCCCACCTTGGCACACCGCCTTGCCACTTGCCTCAATCTAAAATCATTACCACCCGGCTTGATTACCAAGCACCACATGCCATCAACATTTCAATCCCGATGTGTGACCTCCTCGCCACGACAACTTGATATCATTGTGTGACAACACATGACACACCAATTCATAAACATTGTTCCATATTCCATTAGTCAAGATTAAGTATCGACATTCGGACACATGTGATGACGTGGCATGGCTAAGCAATCTATGACGATCTAACTAGCCCATGTTGATTATCAACTATAATTCCACATCCTAGGGTGACAAATAGATCATGGCATATAATTGACAAGGTATGGTTTAATTCAAATAGGCATATTATCTAATTCCCAGTTAATTGAAATCATTTATACACATAAAATATCATGCATAAAGTTTAAAAGACAAAATAGTAATTTGGTGAAAATTAGGTGCAACATGATCAAAGCACAACTTGCCTTGGAGTAGGTGCTGGTCTTGATCTGAGCTTGGGTCTTGGGCGATTTAATCTTCTTCCGATCACCGAGCGGTTCAACGCCTACGCTAAACGATGCCAAAATAGCAAATAAACACCAAACCAGAGAGCAACCAAACTCCAAAAATAAAATAAAATTCACCAATAAATAGATCTTGATTTTACAAATTTTTAGAAATTTGAAACACTCAAATCGAGTTAAAATGCAAAAGATATAGCCTTTTGAAGTTTGAATAACATCAAAAAACGAAAATAGAATTTCGATTTTTCCAATTATTTTCTATTGGAAAAGATTTTATTGCGCAACGCCGACGCCAGCCGACTCGGACCAATCAGCGCCGACACGTCGCTGGTCCATGGACTCGGTCCACGGAACCGCCTCGTCCACCGTGGGCGCGCCCACGGCGCCTCGCACCACGCGCCCGACACGCGCGCGCATCGATTGGCTGCGACGCCGCGTCGCCGATGCTCGACACGCGCGCATCTGCGCGACGATCCGACGGCTAACGCTCATCAGACACGCGGCGCGATCTCACCCGAACAACCACGATCCAACGGTCACGCTTACCCGAGCCGCTTTATCGCAGACGGCGACGTGGCTCGATCCGATGGTCCGCCGAGATCCGACGGTGTCGGGCTCCGGCACGGCGCGATGTCGCGGCGGCGCTGAGTTCCCGGAGACGAGGACGACGACGACCAGACGGCGCTCGCTCTGCCGGCGACGAAGAGGTAGTCGCTCGGTGCGGCTCGACGTGGCGAACCCGAAATCGAACCCACACGCCGAACGGCGGCTTGACGACGGCGAACGGCGAAAACGAAGCGGCGGCGCTAGAAAACTACGGCGAGCTCTCGGGGCTAAACGGCGGTGACTCAACGGCGAAGGCTAGCATCGCGGATGCGCTGCGGGATGAGGAACCTCGGTGTGCGGGCTGCGGCTTTTATAGCCTCGGCATGCGCGCTAAAACGGCAACCCTAAATCACGCGGCGGCGGCAAGCGGCGACGGATTCGAAAACCGAATCGAGACGAAGGTCGATACCGTCCGACGGTAACGAGCGCCGTGATTAGATCCGGCGATACGATCCGATCCGCTCTTTCCAAAATCAACGGCGAGATCTAAACTTACCAAAACAACGCGAAACGATCCCGACCGCCGATCTCAATCCAACGGCCGGCGCTAGGGTTTCGCGAAGGAGACAAACCGTCCGATCTTCATCCAACGGCCACGCGCGAGGCGGCAATGGCAGTGATCGGGCCGCACGTCGATGGGCAAGACACGACGATCTCGGGCTTCGCCCGAGATCGCTTCACTCGATTTTCAAAAGCTTTTGATTTAAAATAATTCCCAAATTAGATTAATCTACTTTAAGCAATTAAAATATCAGAAAATCCGAAAAATTCTCATAAATACTTTGAGACATTCGAGCACAAATAAAATATTTTTGGTAAAACTTTATATTAACTTTATCTATATATATTTAGTTTTCACAAAAGGTTCAATATACTTAATTAAATTCAATTCAATTAATTTCGGAAAAAATCCAATAAATTAAAATCACCAAAAAGCATATGAGCGAAATTATAAGCCAAATTTTGGGATGTTACAAACCTCCCCTTAATGTAATCTCGACCAGAGATTCAAGGTGACTAGGAAATAGGTTTGGAAATTCGACTTCAGATCCTCTTCACGCTCCCGTGTTGCTTCATTCTCGTAATGGTTGCTCCATCAACTCGCAAAGCGAATCGACTTGGTCCCGGTCTTGCGGTCCATAACATCCGATTCTCGATTGGTTGCTCCTTGTAGGTCGATCTTTCGCAATTCAATCTCTCCCAAAGGCGCTCGCTCACTGCACCAAGACACTTCTTGAGTGTGACACATGGAACACATCATGCACGCTTTGCTAGTGATCGGCAATTCTAATCGATAAGCAACCTCCTCGACGGCTCAAAATTTTGAACGGTCCAACATATCTTGGGGCAAGCTTCCTTTAACGTGGAACCTTTTAACTCCTTTCGGAGGGGTAACCCTAAGATATACGAAATCATCGAGTTCAAGCTCAAATCACGGCGTCGATTATCTCGCATAACTTTTTGTCTTGATTGCGCGATTTTCAACTCCGTCTCTTATCATGGCAACTTGCTCTTCACTTCCTTGAGAATATTAGGGCCAAATATCATACGCCTCTGCCTCATTCCAATTCAATGGGTACGAGCACACGACCATATAAAGCTTCAATGGCGACATCGCAAACTAGCTCGTAATCGTTGTTATAATCGAACTCGATATGGCAAACACTTATCCCATGATGTAGTATAGGCTAATGCACAAGCCCTTAGCATATCCTCCGAATTTGATTTACCCTTCTGCTTGACCATCATCATGGATGATATGTCAGGTCTTTGAAGTTCAAACGCGCTCCCATAGCTTCATGCAATTTATCCCAAAATCTCGAGGTGAACTGGTACCTCTATCGACACTATTTTCTTTGGTACACCATGCAAACACACGACTGCTATGTATAGTTACGCTAACCTGGTCTCTGAGTAAGTGGTCTTGATCGAATGAAGTGAGCAACTTTGGTCAATCGATCCACGATAACCCATATAGAATCATACCCATTTTGAGTTCTTGGCAATCCAAAGGACGAAATCCATACCGATTTCTTCCCACTTCCATTCTCGGGACTTTTAGCGGTTGTAGCAAACCTGCTGGTCTCGATGTATTGCCTTAACTCTCGCATACATCGCACAAGGCAACGTGCTCGCGACTTCGCGCTTCATATTCGCCACCAAAACCTCTCCTTTAAGTCCCGTACATCTTAGCGCTTCTGGATGAATTGAATACTTGGAATCATGAGCCTCTTCCAAAATCAATCTGCTTAAGTTCTAGTCTGCTTGGCACACAAATGCGACCCTTGAACCACATGGTACCTTGGTCGTCCACGGTAAAGTCCTTTGCTAATCCTTCATCCTTTTAGCCTTGATTCGGTTGACTTTCTCATCATCTTTTGTCCTTCCCGAATTTGATCTTCGAGCATTGGCTTCACTTCCAAAGCAGCTAGGAATCCTTCTAAAACTACTTCCAATTTTAAATTTTGCAATTCTCTGCATATTCGATCGTCCTTCCCGCACCATCATATTCGCCACGTAGCTCTTGCGACTTAAGGCATCGGCTACCACATTTGCTTTTCCTGATGGTAATGAATTCCCATGTTATAATCCTTGATTAATTCCAACCATCTCCTTTGCCTCATATTGAGATCGATTGAGTGAAAATATATTTCAAACTCTTATGGTCCGTATATATCTCACATCTATTTCCAATGAGATAATGACGCCACAATTTCAAGGCATGCACCACTACACCAATTCCAAGTCATCGTAGGATAATTTCCTTCATGCGGTCTTAATCGCTTTGACGATATGCGACCACTTTACCCTCTTGCATCAATACGCATCCAAGACCTGTCTTGACGCATCACAAGATATATCAAGTCGCTTCAACATTAGGCAAAACCAACATCGGGCTGTTGTTAAACGCTTCTTTAATTCCTCAAAACTCTTATCACAATCAAGGCCCATGAAAATTTCTTTTCCTTTTCAATAATCGAGTAAGAGGTCTAGCAATCGTCGAAAATCCTTCTATGAACCGCGATAATATCCTCGCCATTCCCGTAAAACTTCGGACTTGAGTGGCGGACTTTGGTTGCTCCCAATGCAACACCGCCTCCACTTTGCTTGGGTCGACAAACTCCTTCGCAATCATGACATGACCGAGAAATTCCACCTTTTCCTTCCAAAAGTCGATTTATCGAATTTAGCATACAAATGTTGCTCACGCAGCTTTTCCAACACTAGCCTCGGATGATTTGCGTGCTCGCTTCGGTCTTCGAATATACCAAAATATCATCTATGAACACAACAACAAACTTGTCCAAGTATTCCATGAAAATCTTATTCATCAAGTTCATGAAATAGGTCGCATTGGTCAATCCAAAAGACATGACCGTGAACTCATAATGTCCGTATCTTGAAGAAAATGCGGTTTTGGAACATCTTCCGTCCGAATCTTTAGTTGATGATATCCTAACGAAGGTCTATCTTGGAGAAAACTCCAGCTCCTCTCAACCGGTCAAGCGGATCATCAATCCTTGGCAACGGATACTTATTCTTAATCGTCACTTCATTAAGTGCACGGTAATCAATACACATTCTAAGGCTTCCATCCTTTTCCCGACAAACAAAGCTGGCGCTCCCCATGGCGGCGAACTTGGTCTTATAAAACCTTTCTAATAACTCGTCGATCTGCTTTCTTCATCTCTACTAACTCATCGGTAGGCATCCCAAAGGTCTTTTGCTATTGGTGCTTTGTACGGTACTAACTCAATGACAAACTCGATGTCACGGTGCAGCGGCATTCTGGCGATCCTCCGAAATACATCCGATATTCTTTGACCACCGCACGTCCTCAATCCGACGGCTTTCATGCTATTAACCATTAATTGACCCTTGCGAACCGATGTCGCTCGAATTCCACCTTTTCTCTGTAGGGCTCTCAATGGATACAACCCTTCACCACAATCCAATACCGCCTTATGCTTGGTTAACCAATCCATACCAAGGATAACATCTAAAACTTGGGCATCTAGAATAATTAAGTTCGCTAGGAACTCTACCCGTTAATTATCGCCTTTACCCCAAACATCCAATATTAGATCTTAACTCGGATCCCGGGCTTGAACTAGCATCACACACTTGAGATTTTTCATGCTTAAACCATTTTTAGATGCAAAAGCTCGAGAGACAAATGAATGTGAAGCTCTGAATCAAATAATCTTGTTGCAGTCTTGAGTTTACCAAAAACTTACCCGAGACGACGTCCGATGCTTCACAGGCTCCATCGGCGGTGATGTGGTTGACTACGCCTCGAATAGTAGCTTGAGGCGTCACTCCCGCCTCGCCCAGCTCCTCGATTCGCTCCGTCATCGGTGCCTTAGCAGTGTCGTTCCAAGGTTGAAACGCACCGGCGTGATTCCTCCTTTCGGGACATCTATTAGCATAATGCCCCACCATTGCAATCGTAGCACCTTCTCGGCGGTGATCACGCACTCCCCTTGAGCATTGTTACCTTGGGCGTCGATAACCTTGTCACGATGGTCGCGGTGCGGTGTTGTTGGCTTGTTAACGACTTGTGGTTGGAACCTAGCAAACCGCTGCGGGTCATCCTCATTCGTAGGTGGTTAGGCGTCCACCGGTTAGTCATCAAGCGCTTGCGATTTTCCCAAGCTCCTTGCGCTTATCCTCCGTAATCAAAGCCTTGTTTACCAATTCTTGGAAATCGGAAAAGTGTGGGTAATCACCCCACTTGCGACTCGAGTTTAGTCCTTTCATGAAGCGGGACTGTCTAGCCTTGTCCGTCGCTACATCTTCAGGAGCATAGCGTGCTAACTGTGTGAATTTGTTCAAGTAATCAGCCACCGGTTGGCCTCCTTGCTTAAGCGCCCTGAATTCTTCCTTTTTCAGGTCCATCATTCCCTCTGGTACGTGGTACTGGCGAAAGGCCGTTGCGAACTCTTCCCACGTGATTTCCATGGGTGCCTCATGAGTAGCACAGTAGTTCTCCCACCATTCTGCAGCTGTTCCCTCTAGCTGATGGGATGCGTAAAGAACCCTCTCATGCCCTTCACATTGTGTGATGTACAACTTCCTCTCAATGGTTCTCAGCCAATCATCTGCTTCCAAGGGGTTGACGTTGCCCGAGAATGTTGGCGGTCGGGTCCTCATGAAGTCTGACAACTTGGAGTAAGGACGAGGCCCGCCATTGTTGTTCTCGCCAATGGTTGTTGATCGCAGACATATTGGTCATCTGCTGCATCATAGTCTCGTGATCAACCGAGTTTGCGCAATGAGAAAAGCTCCCAAGTTCGCATATCCATCGGCGGTGCTTGCTGCGGTGGTACTCCTTCATTGGGATTGTTGCTCGAAAGTAGACCACTTCCGAAGCCCCATTGTTGTCTGCAGTGTTCACCATCCGCTTGATTGCTTCTTGGGTTAGGAAAGATAGATGTAGCATAGATAAGATGCAAGAATTTCTAAGGCGGGAAACAGTTAAACCCAACTTAAATAATCTTTATTATTATTACTTGGTATGGTTGCTTACAATGCCTAAGGGCTTTGCAACACATACTGCACACTCAGCAAACAATTAAGAACCAACTAAACATGCAACTTTAACGTCTACTAAAAGGGTAAAGGCTAACTTAAAAACGCGACTCAACACTCGAGTCTCAACACAACTCTAAGATCGACTCTCACTCATCCACCACCCGGCCGAGACCGATCCGGCATACACCGGTGGGTGGGTGGCATGGTGCGAACCTATCCCGGTGACCCTCTGCTGGCTCCTCGGGCTCCCACTCACGCTCTTCCGGTCTTCTTCTTCTTCTTCTTCGGCGACCTCATCCGGCTCTGGACGACTTGGTCCGCTATTTCTCGGCTACCGCAAGGCCTCCTCCACCGCCGATGACTCACGGCCGCTGCGTCGCGGTCTTTTGAAGCTCCCGCTCTGCCACTCTCAACGCCTCACACGCTGCTCTCCGCTTCTTGCGCAGTGTCCTCAAGTGATCCTCCGGCGGTGGCGAACTCAAGCAAGGTGTACTGCAGAGCACACTCTCCTTCCACGATCCGTCGACGCCGCACGCTCGCATCGTCGGGTGAAGTCGAATACGGTGTTCTGCGGCTCGAGGCGTAGTCGTGGCGGATCCGTCGTGAGCAAGTCTAGCGACCTCTGAACTCCACCTCGTAAGTGAACCTCTCAGGCGGTGATGTGGATCGGTCTCGTGGTCTCGCCGCACTCTCGAGCGAAGATGATCGCTTGCGTAAGAACCCCGATGCACACCGCTGACGCCCAGCTTGCTTCCTCGGTAGAGCGGACGATCAAAGCCTCCAATCACTTGAAGAACTCTCCACAGCTCCATGGCATAGCCACCCTGTCTTGACTCAAAGGACTGAAAGATCGGCATCTATTCAAAACAAAATTTTGAATAAGATCTCCACTCGAAACGGCAACGAAAAGAAGGTAATTTAGCAAGGATGAGAGTAGGAGGATGAGATAAGCCAAGAGTTTCATATTAGTCAATTTTACTGTTTTCTTTAGAAAATAATTTTGGACACTCCTAAGAGATACCAACTACCTAGGCCAAGACCTATAGTCGGTATGGCTCGATACCACCTCTGTCGGGACCCGAATTTGCAAATCCGGACCCTCTGTATACCGCACTAGTCCAGATCACGCTAGTGCACACAGCTCAACATAGATGCTATCATAGTCACACACAAATAAATATAGCATAAACTTCATTAATTAATAATAATGTTGTCTTACATGAATAATGCCTCACAGGCTTAAAAGAGTATCAATGAGAAGCAATGAAATAGAATAAACGCAGTGGCGCTCGATTCGCCACGAACAACCGACGAGGCTCGGACCCTAAGCATTCGCATCCAAATAATCCTCATCCATGACTGGCGTAGATTCTTCCTCTTCTGAAGTTGTTGTTGATGGGGTGAGTACATAAAGCACTCAACAAGTTGTGCAAAATAATGCAAGTCTAATATTCTATATGTTTGGCTTAATCCAAAGGAATGGCTAGTAAGGGTATTTTTGCAATAAAGCAGCATTTAACAAGAATACAATAAATAGATTGGAAAGCAGTAAAACAAATACAGTAATTAATAAATTCAGTATTTCTGAAATACACCAAGTTTCCAATCCTAAATTAATTTTCCACTTTCCATGGCACCTTGCCATCCCAACAAGTTTTTGTTTAACAAAAGTCTAACCCTTAATCTGTAATTCCGAGCATTGCCCAATACCGTGAGCACGGCTATTCGAATAGATTGTACACTCTGCGGAGGTTATGCACTTTACCCACACGATACAACCAAACACCACCAAGGCGAGTGATCATAACAAAGCCTTTACAATGCTACACCTAGACCCAAGATCGCTCGCTAAGGTTTCAACATCAAGGGTTAAACCACCACAACAGGCCCCTCTTGCGCCATGTGAGTTAAACTGTAACCCGGGACTCACTATTCACCACGACAAGATCAAATCTAGGTTTCACAAATTATTCAACTAGGTCATCCCATTCCGCATATGTGGTTGCAAGAGAGACTCGGTCAAAGGCTTGCAAGGTTAAGTCCTTAAGGTGATTAAGGCAAGACTTCCACATACCCTGCCAAACTCGCCCACCTTGGCACACCGCCCTTGCCACTTGCCTCAATCTAAAATCATTACCACCCCAGTTGATTACCAAGCACCACATGCCATCAACATTTCAATCCCGATGTGTGACCTCCTCGCCACGACAACTTGATATCATTGTGTGACAACACATGACACACCAATTCATAAACATTGTTCCATATTCCATTAGTCAAGATTAAGTATCGACATTCGGACACATGTGATGACGTGGCATGGCTAAGCAATCTATGACGATCTAACTAGCCCATGTTGATTATCAACTATAATTCCACATCCTAGGGTGACAAATAGATCATGGCATATAATTGACAAGGTATGGTTTAATTCAAATAGGCATATTATCTAATTCCCAGATTAATTGAAATCATTTATACACATAAAATATCATGCATAAAGTTTAAAAGACAAAATAGTAATTTGGTGAAAATTAGGTGCAACATGATCAAAGCACAACTTGCCTTGGAGTAGGTGCTGGTCTTGATCTGAGCTTGGGTCTTGGAGCGACGAATCTTCTTCCTGGATCACCGAGCGGCTTCAACGCCTACGCTAAACGATGCCAAAATAGCAAATAAACACCAAACCAGAGAGCAACCAAACTCCAAAAATAAAATAAAATTCACCAATAAATAGATCTTGATTTTACAAATTTTTAGAAATTTGAAACACTCAAATCGAGTTAAAATGCAAAAGATATAGCCTTTTGAAGTTTGAATAACATCAAAATACGTAAAATAGAATTTCGATTTTTCCAATTATTTTCTATTGGAAAAGATTTTATTGCGCAACGCGACGTCACCGACTCGGACCAATCAGCGCCGACATCGCCGCTCGTCCATGGACTCGGTCCACGGAACCGCTCTCAGTCCACCGTGGACGCGCCCACGGCTCGCGCCTCCACGCGCCGACACGCGGCGCAAGATCGATTGGTCGCGACGCCGCCGCGCCGATGCTCGACACGCGGCGCGCGATCTGCGCGACGATCCGACGGCTAACGCCTATTGCACACGCGCGCGATCTCACCCGAACAACCCCGATCCAACGGCCACGCTTACCCGAGCCGCTTTTATCGCAGACGGCGACGTGGCTCGATCTGGATGGTCCGCCGAGATCCGACGGCCGTCGCGGCTTCAGGCACGGCGATGTCGCGCGCGCGCTGAGTTCGGAGACGAGGACGACGACGACCCAGACGGCGTTCGCTCTGCCGGCGACGAAGAGGTAGTCTGCTCGGTGCGGCTCGACGTGGCGAACCCGCTCGAACCTACACGCCGGACGGCGGCTTGACGCGGCGAACGGCGCGAAAACGCAGCGCGGCGCTAGAAAACTACGGCGAGCTCTCGGGGCTAAACGGCGGTGACTCAACGGCGAAGGCTAGCACTGGCGGATGCGCTCTGGGATGAGGAACCTCGGTGTGCGGGCTGCGGCTTTTATAGCCTCGGCATGCGCGCTAAAACGGCAACCCTAAATCACGCGGCGGCGGCAGCGGCGGCGACGGATTCGAAAACCGAATCGAGAGATAAGGATACCGTCCGACGGTAACGAGCGCCGAGATTAGATCCGGCGATACGATCCGATCCGCTCTTTCCAAAATCAACGGCGAGATCTAAACTTACCAAAACAACGCGAAGCGATCCCGACCGCCGATCTCAATCCAACGGCCGAAGGCGCTAGGGTTTCGCGAAAGGAGACAGCCGTCCGATCTTCATCCAACGGCCACGCGCGAGGCGGCAGCGAAGCAGTAGGCTGATCGGGCCGCACGTCGATGGGCGACACGCGCGATCTCGGGCTTCGCCCGATCGCTTCACTCGATTTTCAAAAGCTTTTTGATTTAAAATAATTCCCGAAATTAGATTAATCTACTTTAAGCAATTAAAATATCGGAAAAATCCTAAAATTCTCATAAATACTTTGAGACATTCGAGCACAAATAAAATATTTTTGGTAAAACTTTATATTAACTTTATCTATATATATTTAGTTTTCACAAAAGGTTCAATATACTTAATTAAATTCAATTCAATTAATTTCTGGAAAAAAAATCCAATAAATTCAGAAAATCACCAAAAAGCATATGAGCGAAATTATAAGCCAAATTTTTGGGATGTTACAAAAATGCATCATGTATGTATGTATGTATGCCGCCGTCGCCGCACGTAAAAGCCTCACGGCCTCGCCGAACGGCTGGAGGTATGGCACCTCCGTCCTAGCGTTTGGACGTTCTTTAGTTAGGAATTCCCGGGACCTGCACAAGGAACACGGGAAAGAAAGGTATGGATTCAGTTTGTGTTTTTTTAGAAGATTCGGTTGCATATGAGATCATGCAAGGAAGAAAGGATGTGAAGATACGAGTGCTTTTTTAAGCGCCTGTAGCAACTTTATCTTGTGATCATATTGTACGTACTACATATTTGGAAAGAGAGCGAATCAAACAAGGAAATAAACAGGTAGGATCCGCATGCAAGGAAACCAGACTTGAATTTTTTACTGTCCTGGTCTCGTGATCGTATTTTTTTCCGAATATGACCCTTCTCGAGACTTTTTTACGGATCTAGTCCCATAGAGCCTAATTTCAGCGCACGAAGAGCGCTGAATTTTTTTCATTTTTTTATCCACGGAACCAGTGGTTTGTGAGTGCTGCTTAATTTTTTTCAATTTTTTCCCGCGGAACCAGCGGTCGGCGAGCGCTGTTTAATTTGTATCTTTTTTTCCCTGCGGATCTAGCGGCCGGTGAGCGTAGTTTATTTTTTCATATTTTTTCAAAAATATTCAGTGGACGGGCACCGCTTGAATTTTTTTCATTTTTTATCCCACGCTTGAATTTTTCAGCGGCCACCGAGTATTTCTTTCTTTTTTGCCAAAATTATCAAGCAGACGGGCACCGCTTAATTGTTTTTTTTTATTTTTCGGGAATTTTTTACTGTATTGACATCATCGTTATATTTTTTTTCGAATCAGACTCTCGCGGCAATGAATTTGCGATTGTAGCCTCGAGCTGGAAAAATTCAGCGGAGCGGTGGCGCGATATTATTTACCAGCGCCCAGGCTCGAATGTTTTACTATATTAGTATCGTCGTTATAATTTTTTTTAATCAGGCTCTCGGACGATGAATTTGCGATTGTAGCCTCCAGATTTAAAAAATCAGCGGAAAGGTGTTTAAAAAATCAGCGGAAAGGTGCTAGCATTTTTTTCCCGCAGTCGAGAAACACTGTAATTTTTTTTCCACTCCCGAAATTATGCAGCGGCCGGGCAGAGGTTGGTTTTTATTTTTTGTTCATGCCTAAAATTATCCACCGTCCGCTGGATAATTTCGGACGTGGGGAAAAAAATTCCAGCACCTCTCCGTTGAATTTTTTCGGCTCGAGGCTACAATCACAAATTCATCGCCGCGAGAGCCTGATTCGGAAAAAATAATACCGCGCTGTCCCGTCTCTCGGTTTTCTTTTTTCAGCACGTAATGTATGATCCTTTTCTTTTTCAAGAAAATTACAAAGGAGTATAGATCCCATGGGAGGCCGGATCGAAATCAGGCCATTCCAAGCCCATTCAAACAGCGCCCAAGTCGGGAGTGTTTCTAACTTTCTATTGCTTATTTGCTTGTCCAGTGTTCTTCAGACAAGCAATCCTGAGAAAAAAAATAAAAATTGTGGCTTGTGCCGATGTAGCTGCTCTAGAGCTTTCTTACCTGCTTAAACCACACAACCGGTTACAGCTCACGATCCAATCCACGGCCGAAAATAGAAAATACCTAAATAAGCAAATAAAATAAAATTCAGCTCCATCCTAATCACATGACGAGGGGCTCCAATTGGCTCGGCCGTCGCTTTCCCGTCGTACGGCGACGGCGACAAGAACACTGGCGAGAGTGACAAGAAAATTTATTCTTGGGGACCCCCTTCGTGCGCTGCATTAGCTGGCTAATTACTTCATTTTTTTTAAGGTCTCATCCACGTGTACACACCAAAACTATCTCTAGCGAGCGCGCTTGAGGTTAAGCCGAAGACATTTTATACTTTGTACCTATTTGGAATGCAAAAAATTCATATGATTTTCGCAGGCTAACATATGTTTATCCAGGTACTGGTGAATGTTGTGAAGGGGGAATTCAAAAGGAAAATGTTGTGAAAAAAGCGAGATAGATGTACTGGATATATACGTATGTTTATCGCCCAACTGAAGAGTCTAATGTGCTTGCCGTTATCTGGTTGACCTTTTTCTGCGACAAGTAATATTCCATATGCACCGAGCTGATTTTTTTAATAATGAAAGAATATATTAACTTTCCGACCTCTACATCGTGAGATGCACACAGCCAAACATTTATTACAAAGTTACAGCTAAAAATGCTGTTATGAATAAATTCATAAATAAAAGCTTAAGCAAGAAAAAAATTGCAACATGCAATGGATATGCACCAAGTTGATACCTTTTGCTTTCCTTTTGTTACTGTGTTATCTTAATCATTAGTGTTTCTGTGAGCTACTTCTACCTTGGGCTTCTGCTCCTTGCCTTGGGAAGAAAATACCGGCTTCTAATGCTGCTGACATTGGCAACGTACTACTAAGCAAGCAGGTTAACCACCGAGTTACGAAATTGTACCATCGGATGGATAACTAGACATGCAGGACACACTATTTGTTCCCATCTAGATAGATGTACATCCATATGGACATTTCCATTGTTTACTCTCAAAAAGGTAAGAAGATTACAACCAAATTGAAGTCTTTTACCCTCCAGGACACGTAAAGAACTTTTCCCATTCACGTAGGTGGATAGGAATCAGCGAGTGGTCATCGGCTCATCGCACAAAGAGCGATTTTGTGCACTTCTTTTTGTATGGCTAAAGACGATTAATCATTCAATTCATGGACAAAACTACATGTACAAGTGCCCGGGAGCATCAATCAAGCACAGGACAAAAGGCAGAGCAACTTGGACTATCTCTCTCTCTATCTCTATCTCGAGAATTGTTGTTGTCGATCTAGTGTTGACAAGCATGGAGAGCCAACCCATGCAAAGGGCCCGTGGTGCTGTTTAGTGTGACAAGCATGGAGACATTTCTGCAAAAAACACGTGTAATCATACTTAGAGCTTATTTAAAGGAGCCGTATCATTTCTGAAAATTATCATTTGATTTTTTAGGTTGAAAAGCAGCTATAACTTTTTATAAAAGATCATTTAACAAATAGCTAATTTTTCTCAATAATAAGCTGTAAAAATAGATTCAACATAGCTTTCAGCGTTTAACTTTTTCTAGTTATACATGACTTCTAGCTTATACTAAAAACTACTTAAAAACTGAGCTTGCAAGGCCTATAGATTTTCATGCTTAACTCGTAGCCGCGCCTCCGCTTGCCGCGTCAACGCGCGTGAGTATGCTGGGAGGAGAGGTAGAAAAACGTACCAGTCATCACCCCCACTACTCATTTCTTTTCTTTTCTTTTTAAAAAAAATGAATCACCACAATATAAGTAGCACCGGCCAGTACCGAGTCTAACAAGAGCTTGGCACGCACTCATTGACACCTGAAAAATTCCAACTTGATTATCCTATATTTAACACTATAGACTAAGTACTATGTATAAAATCACTATCTGCACATAGAGACTAAAACGTTTTTTCATTTTTTTTATAAAACATAATTCCAATTTTGTAGTTTATTATTAGTCCATAGTGGCTAATGCCGATATTGTGTCACAGTCGATTGAATAATTTGTCATGTATGAGTGTACGACAGTATGCCTACGTGTGTGGAGAACACTTGTGATGTGGAGGCCTCACACACCTTGGTCGTTGGGCATGTGAGGTGGCAAATATTTGATAGTGACGCCTCCTATGAGAAATCATTCAGCCTCTTCTACCCAAACCACCCCCCCCCCCCTCTCTCTTTTGTTGTTGCAAATTTAGCCCCTCTACGAATGCATTTGCAGATTTAGCCTCATCCCTGACCGTGGAAGTGTCGAAATATGACACATGTCATCAAGGTTCAAAATCCCGACGAAATTTTAGAAATTTTGGCTAAGATTTCGGATTTTGGTCGGGGATGAGATTCCAAATCCCAGCGAAATAAAAATTTGAAAAAAATATAATGCTACAATGATTTTAGAAATTTCAAAATTTTCATCGAGATTCTGGTTATTTCTACTGGATTTGGATTTCATATATTTTGGATCAGTTTGCATTGTTTTTGGATCGGATTTGGCATCAATTTTTTTTGTGTACAATTGTAATGCCTTTTATGATGAATACATGTGAAAAAACCGAACAACATTGGTAGCTCAGTTAGTTAAAGGCTTAGAGTACAGTGTACTAGACGGGAGGTCTTGAGTTCGAGTCGGAACGTCAGCATTTATTCTATTTCCCTTTTTTTTCCCAACTGAACTGAGCACACAGTGCCAAAAAATAAAGTGTTAGCTTCAGAAGACCATTTCACATGGGTTGAAAATGACCAAAATTTTGGTTTTTTCGGTCAAAATTTCAGAATTTTCGTTTTCAAATTCAAAAGAATTCAATTTTGCTTTTTGAATTTCGTCCAGATTTTGGCCGAAATTTTGGATTTCGAACGCCTCTGAGATGTGATCCGAAACCGAAATTTGAAACCTTGCGTGTCACATTCCATGTTCCCCTACCGTGGAAGGTCCCCAGAGCTCCCGGGACCGTGGCAACCCGAGCTCCATGACCGCGGCAGCTCACCTCCCGCACTCACCCATCGTGGTATCGATGCTCCTCCTGCCCTACCCGGGTGTGGAAGTAACTGGTCCCGCGCTCGCCCTCCCGCTATCATAGCTCACTGTGGGATATAGATTCCAGGGATCCTCAGGAAAGGCCCAAGATGAAGGCCCAGAAGATATGCTTCACATCAAGCTTCTTAACCGTACGGAAAGGGATATATCATAACGGAAGTTGAACTTGTGTTTAGAAATGATAGATACAGTTGTAGTCCGAGTCGTTAGAAGGATAGATAAAGATGTAAACTCTGTCCTATAACCGACTAGAATCTTGTAACCGATCGGAATCTCTTATCCAATCGGGACTCTGTAAGCCGCCCCACCCCCGCTATATAAGGGAGAGGGCGGGCAACAACAGAGGGATCCGATCATCCAAGCATAGAGCAATCAAGCCATAGAGCATAGAACACCTCATATCGCCCAGAGCATATTGTGCTTTGAGCAACCCCGAATCCAAGAGATCCATATAATCCCAAAGACACAGATTAGGGTGTTATCTCCTCCGCGAGCTGAACTCATATAAACCCTTGTCTTGTGTGACCTTGAGTTTGAGATCGAGCGCCTACCCCATAAATTCATTGCCGACTACAAAAGTCGACAGTTGGCACGCCAGGTAGGGGTAGCACTTCAATCTTTTCCTACAGACTCGTGGCGTCAACCGGCGGATTCATCTCTGGCCAGGCTTTCCGCTTCGGAAGCTTGGATTTCGTCGCTAATATGCATGGAGAGCTTGTCAGCCTGGATAAAAACCAGATCCAATCTGGCAGAATCCAGGACGAACCATCTCAGGTACATTACCTTGACTTATCTGGAAAACCAGTCGGCTCCATTAAGAGCGGCTGCGATTTTCGCGGCATCTTCTCAATTGAAGGACAGAAGACCGATCTCCATCAAGAAGATCGTGACGTCGCGGAAGAAGATCGCCGACGTAAGGGTAAGGAGATCAAAACGCGGTCTCTCCGATCTTTGGGTCGCAATGTCCGGGAGGACATCCTGCAATCTAAGTTGGGAGATCAGTCCGTCTTCCGCACGCCGATGCAGAACATCGTCGCTTCGAAGACGCTCCTCGACGCGCTGGACCCGATGATCGCATCGGACAGTCAGCAGCTCCGATTGTGGCTCACATCAAGGCCATGGTGACGCCGGCAGCTATCTAGCAAAATCAGGAGAAGCCGGCTGGAGAAGCGCACTCGCGCTCTAACGCGGCCACTCGTGTCGCCAGCAGTCGGACTGCAACCAGCCGGAGCGTTGGCAGTCGGCGCCACGCACCGCCATCGAGACGCCGACAGATCCTGATCCGCGACCTGCCGGACATCACGGCCAGGCGACGAGAGCGGAACGAGGAAGAAAGACATGGACGCCGCGACGACTTCGAGCGTTTCGGCATAAGCTACAATCGGCGGAACGACCGAATGCACGATGACCACGACGATCGCAGATTTCATCATCGCCGGAGTGGAAGTGACGACGAACGCCGAGTCAATGACTCGCCGCGCCGAACCTCACCTCGACGTTTTGACGGTCATCACCGAGCTAGAAGATCTCCACGCCAGAGTCCACCCCAGCGAGATGAAAGATCCATCGATGGGATCCGAGCATTCACTCCCCGGCTTCGCCGAGTGGTTTGGCCCGAGGGATTCAACCCCAAAGGCATTGTAAAGTTCGACGGGGAGTGTCGGGACCCGAACCCGCAAATCCGGACCCTCTGTGTATTCTGTGCCAGTCCAGGATCACGCTAGCACACACAGTCATACAGGGTTGCACATCACAGACATTCACGAAGATATAAGAATAATTAGTGCAAACATGTATATAAACCGAGTTGTACGACCTTATGGTCTCCTTACAGATAGGTCAGCCACACAGGGCTTACATTATTCAAAGTAAAGAAATAGCAGCGGAACATAAAAAAAAAGGTCGTGGAAGCCTTCATCTTGCCATAGGCAACCGATGGCTTGCCCCTAGTTCATCGTGTCCTCGATGTACTCCTCCTCCCAAACCGGTGTAGTCTCCTCCACCGATGTTGGGGTTGAAAGCAAGGTGGGGTGAGTACACAAGGCACTCAACAAGTAATGCATAGAATGCAGCACTATTACTATATGCAGATCTTGTTCCAAAGGATTGGCTTAAATGGTTCTTTTGCATCAAGCAGCATTTTTAACCAATATCTTAGTTAGATTAAAGCAAGAGAAACGCTTATACGTAATAATAATTTCAAATGGTTTTTCCATGAGGTTTCAAGACACACTATATGATACCATTTTTAACACTTGGCACACAGCCACCCTTCCATGTTTTGTTTATGAAAAACCTACCCCTTGACTGTAATCCCCGAGCAATGCTCAATTCCGTGAGCACGGCTATTCGAATAGTTTTGACACTCTGCAGAGGTTGTACACTTTACCCACAAGATACAGCCGCTCACCACACAGGTGATTGTCCGCAACAAAGCTTTTCAGGAACCTCTACCTTAACCAAAGAACCTCTCCGGTATTGCCTTCACTATCACTTCCCTCACACAGAGCCGAAGTATAGGACCGGCCAATCACCGTTGGATGGGCACCAAGCCGTAGCACAGGTACGCTCCCCAGTACAGATACACCCACATGTACTGTCACCCCGAGGTATCAGAGGAAAGATATCAAAACCCTAGTCAACTAGGTCTGTCCCATATCGGACATGTGGTTGTACGGTGACTCGGATCAAAGGCTTGCAAGGTGAAGTCCTTAATCCGACCAAGGCAAGGCTTCCAACACTCAACAAAGGCACACGACCCAATGTGGCACACAGACTCACATCACTCATCAACCCATCGCCACACAGGCCCACTGTGCACACACGACCTCTTGCCACTTGCCCCATCTAAAACATTTCCCACCCCATTGATTATTGTGCAACACATGCCAAGAATAACTCAACATCAATATGGAACCACACAGTCACCATACTTCCATATCATCATGTGGCATCATCACACCACTTTCAAAATACATTCAATATTCTATTAGTCAATTTTGTAGCATTTCTCTGAAAGACCATTCATGACTCATTTGCAAGGCTAAGCATCTACTCACGGTCCTAGCCTCCGTGTTGGCACAATATTAACATCCAACTAATATAAACAAACTTAGGGTGACAATGATTTAGGGCATACAAGTAATAATTCAAGGTGGCATAACAAAATGGGTTGATTAACTACATTATCCCAAATTAATTTAAATTCATTTTAAATAATTAGCATGCATAGTTTCAAAGCATAAATTACATTTTAAAATCTGGGATCAAAATGATCAAAGCATCACTTGCCTTCAAAGAGTTGCTGGTTGTGTTCCGAAGCTTGGTCTTGAGCGACGAATTCTTCCTCGAAACTTTCCGACAAATTTGCGTCTCGCTGCATAAACAAAAAGATACAATAAATAGCTAATACAGAAGACTAGATGACCTCAAAATTCAAATAAAATTCACCATTAAATAGCTCATAATTTTATGAATTTTTAGAAATTTGAATCACCCAAATCCGAGTTAAAATGCAAAAGTTATAGTCATTTGAAGTTTGAATAAAATCAAAATACGAAATTAAGAAAATACGATTTTTCTGAATTATTTTTATACTGGAAATTCGCATAAATGACGTCAGATCGCGTCATGATGGCGCCAGACACGAAATGAATTTCGATCGAAATATTTTTATATATAACATATTTATGGCGTCGATGACGTCGGCCACGACACGTGGCGACCTCTAGTGCCGCCACGTTGCTTGATTCATGGGTCGGGTCCACGGTTGGCTCTGGTCCACCGTGGATCGGCGAGATGCTCTTGCACCGGTGACGCAGCCGTGGCGTCGGCGACGATCGCGACCAATCCGTAGCGACACGCGGCAAGATCGAGCATCATTCGCTCATCCAATCGGTGGATCTCACCCCGCTACGGCCGGCGGCGCCGCCTCCACGCCTCCGCGCCGCACATCCAACGGCGCTCCAGATCCAACGGCCAGCACCGCGCCGCCACTGCGACGTCTCGGTTCATGCGACGACACGCGGCGCAATCGCGACGGTACGCCCGAAATCGACGGCTGGATCTGGTCTCCGCCCCAGTCAAAATGCCCACGCGTCAACACGTGATTTGGCGAGGGTACGGTGCCATCTCCGCCGCACGTTCAAATCTGAACGACGCGGATCCTTAGGGCAAAACCAGATCCAATCTCTACCGTTTAGATCTAATCTAACGGCCTACGGTACCCGAGCGGTTTACTGCTCATGGCGCGACGTGGCTCAATCCTACGCATCCACTAACGATCCAACGGCTAAGACAAAAACATATCGCAGAAACTAGATCTAATCCAAGCCGTACACATCAAGATCCAACGGCCATGATTCAATCTAAACATCTACAGAGATGGAGGCTACGCGGACTCACCAGAACCGAACGATGCAAATCGGACGGTCGGCGCGATTCGACGAGGTTGACGGCGAAGAAGCGAAGGTTGCCGGCGGGGAAGATGACCTCGGCGGCGGCGCTGCGGGCTTCTCCGGCGAGAAGAAGTGGTCCACTCGATCGTCTTGCTTCGGTGAACTTCGGACGGGTCGAGCACGGCGAAAGCGACGGGACGGCGACGAGAGGAAGCAAAACAACGGCGGCACAAAGACGCAACTACGGGCGAGCTTCGCTCGGCGCTAGAGAGGGTCTCGGCGTGCGTGCGAGGAGTCAAAAGACGCAGCGAAAGGAGCTCTGCCGGACGCTTACTCGGTGCACTTAAAGGGGCCTCGGCGCGGCGCGCGCTAAAGCGGCGAACGCAGCGGAAACGGTCGGCGGCATTAGCTCCGGTGATCTCGCGAAGATGACCGACGTGGCGCAATCCGCGCGTCCGTCGGCGACGATCCGAAGGCTCACGCGTCGCGAGCGGCGTGCACACTCACAGCGTTCGATCCGGATCGGACGGCTTGGTGGCGGCGCTAGGGTTTCGCGCGGTTGGGCGACGACACGCACAAGATATGGGCTCGGCCCATTCTTGCTTCATGTGATTTTAAAACATTTCACATTAAAAATAATTCTAGAAATTCAATTAAATCATTTGGAGCTTTTAAAATAGCGAGAAAAATTCGAGAAAAATTCGAAATTACTTTGAGATGTTTGGAACTCCATTAAAATATTTGCAATAAAACTTTGCAAAAACTTTTCCATTATTTAATTGTTTTCAAGAAAAGTTCTATTTGAATAAATCCAAATTAACTTAAATAAATTCCCAAAAATTCACAAGAAAAATAAAAAATACTTCAAAATTCAAATTAGAGCAAAAATTAGGGTGTTACAGGGAGCGAGACCGAGAAGCTTGGTTGCAGGTCTACGCCCTGGCGGTCAAGGCAGCAGGAGGAAATTAGACCGTCATGGCGAACTATTTGCCGGTCAATCTCAGCCCCTCGACACAAGCATGGCTCACGGGCCTCCCTGCCAACTTGGTAGACTCCTGGAGTGACCTGTGTGAGCAATTCATCGCCAACTTTCAGAGGACCTATGAGAGGCCCGGTACTCCGTGGGACCTGTATCAGCTGCACCAGAAGAAGGATGAAACGCTGAGAGACTTCATCCGGCGCTTCATGCAGAAGAAGAACACCGTCAGAGATGTGTCAGAGGCGGTGGTGGTGGCGGCTTTCCAGAAAGGGGTAAGCGATCCTGATCTTATTAAAAAAATGTCCAGGAAGCCCCCGACCTCCGTAAAAGAAATGTTTGCGTTAGCCGACCGCTACGCCACGGCCTCAGATGCTCTGGCCGAGCGGCAAGAAGATCATCCCACACAAAAAAGCAAGGGCGATAAGCCCGAGTCCTCTAAACACAAGGATAGGAAATGCAAGGGCGAGGAGCTGGTCGCGATAGCCGAGCATAACCGGCCCCGAGCCACTCGGAGAGAGGCACCCGACTACAGCACCGTCATGGAAGCGATCTGTCCTTTCCACCCCAAGGGAAAGCACGCCGCCAAGGACTGCTTCACTCAAACGCTTTTGCGCGAAAGTCAATCGGCAACCAGCTTTCACCATGGCGAAGTTGCTCTAGCGAAGAAGAAGGAACTCCCGGATGAAGAAGATTTCCAGGAGCCTAAGCAGGAGTTGAACTACATCTACGGGGGCTCAACTGGATACGAGTCCAAGCGGAAGCAAAAACTCACCACTCGGGAGATCAACGCAGTGGAACCGGCGACTCCTCAATATCTGAAATGGTCTGAGGTCCCGATCACCTTTGACCGTAGAGATCACCCCGGCAGGGTCCCACATCCGGGTAAGTTTCCTCTCGTACTTGACCCGGTTGTGCGCAGCGTGAAGCTCAAGAGGGTTCTGATCGACGACGGAAGTGGGCTCAACGTCCTGTTCGCCAGAATTTTCGACGACATGAGCATCCCCCGTTCGGAGCTGAGGCCAAGCACTCAGCCTTTCCACGGAGTAATCCCCGGGGCGTCCTCGTTCTCCCTCAGACAGATTTCATTACCCGTTACGTTCGGGACCAAGGATAATTTCCGGACCGAATTGATCAATTTTGAGGTAGCCAATTTCGAGACGGCGTATCATGCCATCTTGGGAAGGCCTGGCCTAGCCAGATTCATGGCCATACCTCATTACACTTACTCGGTGTTGAAGATGCCAGGACCCAAAGGAGTCATCACACTTCGTGGCGACATCAAGCAATCCTCGCAATGCGACCGGGAGAATCATGAACTTGCCGAATTGCAGGAAGCAGGTACCCAGGCAAGAAACATCCAGGCTGAGGCTGCCACGCTCCAAGACGAAGGAGAAGTACCATCAAAAAAGCAAGCCACCTCGAGAATTAAGCCCGGCGAAGGAACTAAAAGGATCATTCTTGACCCATCTGACACGTCTAAAACAACCGTGATCGGGACAGGGCTCGAGGACAAATAGGAAAGCGCGCTCGTCACCTTCCTTCAAGCTAACAGAGACATTTTCGCCTGGAAACCATCAGATATGCCAGGTGTACCAAGGGAGGTGATCGAGCACTCTCTCCATGTTGATGAGAAGTCAAAACCCGTCAAACAGAGGCTTCGGCGGTTCGCTCCGGATCGTCGGAACGCCATAAAACAGGAAATCACGAAACTCCTAGCCGCAGGTTTCATCAAAGATGTGTATCATCCTGATTGGTTAGCAAATCCTGTGTTAGTTCAAAAGAAAAATAAAACCTGGCTCATGTGCGTCGATTATACTGATCTCAACAAGGCGTGCCCGAAGGATCCCTTTGGACTGCCCCGGATTGATCAGGTGGTAGATTCGACTACCGGTTGTGAAATTTTGAGTTTTCTTGACGCATACTCGGGCTATCACCAGATTCGCCTAAAGGAGGAAGATCATATCAAGACCTCGTTCATCACGTCTTTCGGAGCTTACTGTTACACCACGATGGCATTCGGGCTAAAAAACGCTGGCGCGACCTATCAGCGTGTGATACAGCGGTGTTTTCACGCCCAGCTCGGGCGCAACATGGAGGCGTATGTAGATGACGTTGTCGTAAAAACTCGGGAAAGGAAACATCTTATCATCGACCTAGCCGAGACTTTCGAAAGTTTAAGGGCTTTCAACATGAAGCTGAATCCTGAGAAGTGTGTTTTCGGGGTATCTTCGGGAAAACTGCTCGGATTTATCGTGTCACAACGAGGCATTGAAGCCAACCCGGAGAAAGTCAAGGCCATATCAAATATGGAACCGCCAAGAACCAAAAGACGCCCGTAGCTTACAGGGTGTATGGCCTCTCTAAGCAGGTTCATCTCCCGATTGGGTATGCGAGGTATGCCTTTCTTCATCCTACTCAAGAAAAAAGATAAGTTTCAGTGGACGTCGGAAGCGCAACAAGCATTTGAAGATCTGAAGACCTTCCTGACGACACGTCCCGTGTTAATCTCACCAATGCCAGAAGAACCTCTATTACTTTATATCGCGGCAACAGCACATGTAGTCAGCGCTGCGATCATCGTAGAAAGGGAGGAAACGGCTCAGGTGCACAGAGTCCAGCACCCGGTATACTTCATCAATGAAGTCCTAAGTGAATCCAAGGTACGGTATCCACAAGTGCAGAAGCTATTATATGCCGTACTCCTTACATCTCGCAAGCTTAAACACTACTTCCAAGAGCATGTCATTTCAGTAGTCACCTCCTTCCCGATCGGAGACATACTTCGCAACCAGGAGGTCACTGGGAGAATTGCCAAATGGGCAGCTGAACTCGGGGCCTTTGACATTCAATTCAAGCCCCGCATGGCCATCAAATCCCAAGCACTCGCTGACTTTACTGCCGAGTGGACAGAATTGCAGCACCCGGCGATTACTAAAGATCTCGAGTATTGGACGATGTACTTTGACGGTTCCCTCATGCTCAGCGGCGCGAGGGCTGGTATAGTGCTCATATCACCAAGTGGAGAAAGATTGAGGTATGTCCTCCAAATTTTTTTTCCTGCATCCAACAACGCCGCCGAGTATGAGGCACTCATTCACAGACTCCGTATCGCCATATCTCTCGGCATTCGACGACTAGCGGTTCGCGGAGATTCAATGCTCGTGGTCAATCAAGTGCAGAAGGAATGGTCTTGCATCGAGGACAACATGGCAGCATATTGCCAAGAAGTGCGCAAGCTAGAAAGCAATTTCGATGGACTCGAGCTCGTTCACGTGCTTCGACGGGACAACGAAGCAGCTGATGAATTGGCGAAGATGGGATCCTGCCGGTCCAAGGTGCCCGTGGGAATATTTGTAAAAGAAATTCATAAACCCACGATTAGAGCTCGGCCAAAAGCAGACAGTCCAGTAGAACAAGGGGAAGAGGCAGAGGTGAAAGTGCATCTAGGCACTTATGTTATTTTGGTGATTAATGACAAACACTCATAATGACAATCTATACAATTAAGTAAATGCTTAACTTAGTGCTTAACAAATGACAAACCTCTAATATGATTATATTGCTATGAGACTAACTTGTTATTGCCTAGTTGAGTATCAGTCTCATCTATTTAGAGGAAAATCAAATAGGAAGGTTAAGCAAAGATAAGGTATGCAATTTTGGTATCTATTCTATATTTGTTATTGCATTCCTTTCGTGCAAATGCATAGTGAACTCCAAGTAGCATGTTGATTTTATATATGCACATTGGTTCATGTCATATTTATTTGTGCATATATATTCATTTGAGTTCATTATAGTATGCATGTATTAACTAGAGTTAAACTTCATATTGCTATAGATTGACTTGGTGCATGCATGTTTTATTTGTATATCTTCTCATGCAATTCTCTTAGTGAAGTTTATCTAGTGTTGGATCACATATTTACTCTTACTCCAAATGTTATTTGCACATGTACAATTCGTGTATATTCTATCATGTGCTTCATTTAAGTAAAGTCTGTGATCCTTGCCATGATTTAATTGATTCATCATATTGGCAATTATCTCTCTAGTGCATATAGATCAATTACATATTCATCATGATGTACTTAGTAGAGAACATTTCTTATGTCAAGTGTTTCCATTTATATTGTGCTTCTTTATATGAAACACTTGTTGTAATCAACTGCTCACAAATATCAACTTATTCATATCTATTGAGCTTTTGGGACTAATGTCTTTCATGAGTAGTTTGGAAATAATTAGGTCCCGTCTGTGTATGACGACCAAGGTATCTTGGAGGATGATCATTAAGCTGAGGTCAACAAGACGGCGGTGTCACCAAGAGCTGAGGACTAAGTCAAGAGCGACTTGGCGTGGAGATCGTCAGAGAGGATGATCAAGTCAAGGTTGATAGGACGAGAGTCTCATGAGGTGAATCGAGTCGAGTTGGACAAGGCGAAGATGTCATCAATTATATGGTGAAGGTCTTCATGCATCGACATCAAGAAAGAAGACGGCAAGTGACTATGTCTAGACTTATATTATCTTTGATTTAATTTGAGTCTAAGGATTGCCGTACTATTAAGAGGTATGCGATGTCGAATGACTTTTAGATGTGTCAAGTGCTCAAGTGATCCATCCTTGTTAATCTTAGAAAGAGAGTGGTGTTGGTGGTGCCGGAAAGTGAGGGTTGTAGGTCTCTCTTGATTTCTTTGTGAAATCTGTGGTTATCCTTTGAGATTTGGGTAGTGAGACCTTGTTATTTGTGTAGTCCTCGTTCTTAGCTTTCGGGAGAGTCCAAAATCTCTGAAATCGGAGTCCGGAGTCAAAAGTTATGCTCGTTTTCGTCGAGCTGCTCAGTGCTGATTCGGACTATCCGGAGTTAGTCCGGACTATCCGGATAATCCGGAGTATCCGGACATTTATCCGGACTCTCCGTGTTGGGTCTCTCTGTTAGTCTTTCTCAGTCAATCCGGAGTATCCGGATTGAAGTCCGGAGTCTCCGGGTTGTGTGCGGCTGTCTCCAACGGCTAGTTTTTTGGGACCTCTATTTAAAGCCCCCATCTTCCCCAATTCAAAGAGGCTATGTTCCCACTTATTAGAGGTGCTATACCCTTATTCTTGTGCCCCCAAAACACCTCTTTACCCTTAGATCTAAGTGATCCCCTTGTGAGAAGGGTTGGGGAGAGTTTGAGGAGTGAGGTGCTAGGTTGAGTGAGATTTGAGTTGATTGAGCACTTGATTTCATCTCCAAGCTTGTTCTTCGTGAGCATTTGTTACTCTTGGAGGTTGAGGACTCCTAGACGGCTAGGAGGTCGCCTACGAGTTACCGGAGCTTTGTGTGGTTGGCCGTGGGAAGTTTGTGAAGGTCGGTTCCGCCTCCGTAAGGGAAGGAATCAAAGGAGTGAAGACCGGCGAGTGCATTTGTGCAACACCGGGAGGAAGAGGGTTGAAAGAGACCCCGGCTCAAGTGTGACCGAGCCGCCTCAACGGAGACGTAGGATCCCCTCAAGGATCCGAACTTCGGGTGAAAAATCATCGTCTCCAAGTTTGCTTCTTACTCTTGTTTTAGCATTTGTTTTTGAATCTTGAATTTGCCCGATCTACTCTATTGTTGTGTTTGGCTCTAGATCTATATCATCCCCATGTACCTGATGGTATTTAGATCTTTTGTATTCAAGTAGATTGTTGAAAAATTGCAAAGATTTAAAATCTCCATTCGAAGTCTCCAATCCGGAGTATCCGGACTCCATAACCCGGACAGTCCGGACTATCCGGAGTATCCGGATTGAATACCCCGGACACTCCGGGTTAGGACCCTCGGGATCGGACTATCCGGAGTATCCGGATTGAATACCCCGGACACTCCGGATTGTTCGGGACACTCGGAGATTTTATTTAGCTGCAATATTTTTATTCCACGCATTTAGCTATAAAGTTTTTAATTCGCCTATTCACCCCTCTAGGCGACATCCCTATCCTTTCAATTGGTATCGAGCAAGGTCTCTCTTTTATTAGACTTAACCGCCTAGAGAGTAAAGGATGTCGACTAGAGGATTAGTGCACTCACATAATCCACTTGTGCTAGATGGCACAAATTATGCTTCATGGAAATTAATTATGACTTCTCATTTTAAATCCTTGTGCCCCCAAATATGGTGGATCGTAGATGTCGGCTTTTCCTCTCCATTGAATGAAGTTGCTCCAACCAAGGAGAGAGGAAATGCCTACATCTCGACGCTCAAGCTACTAATGTTTTATTTTGTGTTGTGAGCGATGAAATCTTTGATAGAATATGCAATCTCAAGAGCGCTCATGAAATGTGGATAAAGCTTCAAGAACTATTTGAATCATCCACTTCTATTGAGGATTGCATTAAGGAAGAGATGTCGGGAGATGAAACATCAAGCTCCACCTCAAGCTCAAGTGATGAAGAACCGACATCTCCATCAACCTCAACCTCCGCCTCAAGTGACGATGAAGATGCTCTTCCATCACAAATCCGTTGCTTCATGGCGAAAGGTAAGAATGAGGTAAGTGACGATAATGACGATGATGAGCTCTCTTATAATGAACTTATGAATTTGCTTGAGGAGCTCAATAAATGTCTTGGAAAGGAGAAAAAGAAATATAAAATTTTGAAGCTTGAACATGAATCACTTCGAAATGATTATAATATGCTTCAAGAAAATCATGAATCCCTCCTTTCCAAAGAAATTCATAAGCCTAAGGTGGATATAGGAATCTCATGTGATTTAACTGATGAAATGTCTTGCTTAAATGTTAATCCTAATATTTCATCAAAATTTGACATATCCACCTCTTGCAATGATTCACCTTGTTGCTCAAATTCAAATGTTTCCACTTCCACTATGTCTTGTGAGACTAATCTTGTAGAGGAAAATAAAGAGCTCAAAGAACAAGTCACTCAATTGAGAGGTGACTTAGAGAAGTGCTACAAAGGAAAGGTCACCCTCGACGATATTCTAAGCAATCAACGAAAGTTGGTTGACAAGAGAGGGATCGGCTACATCTCCAAGAGGGAGAACAAAATGAAGGGCCACTACGCCTCGGTGCGTCCTCATAAAGTGGAGATCAAGCCACAACCATCAACCGAGAGGCACACCGGCAAGAAGCAAGTCAAGAAGAACAAGAGACGCTCAAAGCTTACTTGCTACAATTGTCGGAAAAAGGGACACATCGGTAAGGATTGTCCCAAAGGTATTATCCCTAAGCCTATTATTGTCAATGATCATTATTTGCTTAGGAAGGACAAAAATGGCAATGTGTTTGCCAAGATTGTCGATTCTCCCAAGTATTTGCAAAATTATGATATTCAATTGCTTAGGAGAAATGAATCTAGAAATGTGTTTGCTCAAAATGCTAGACTTCCTAAGACCAAGAAAAATCATGTTGATCATGTGCTTAGGAAAGATAACAATAGCAAACCATTTGCTAGATTTGCTAGATCCTCTAAGCCAATGCATAATTTCAATTATCATATGCTTAGAAGAGATCAAACTAGAAATGGTTTTGCAAAATATCATTGCCCTCCTAAGCCTTTTCATAAAAATGCCAATCATTTGCCTAGGAGGAAGAATTATTGCAAACCTATTTCTAATTATGTTAGTCAATTCAATAATATCCAAATTAGGACCATTTGGGTTCCAAAATCTATTGTGACTAACATTGTTGGACCCAACAAGGATTGGGTACCAAAAACCGCCTAAAAGATTTTTAGGCAATATGAGATGGATTGGAAAGCTTTGGCTCAATCAAGAGGATGATTTCATCATATGAAAAAAGAAGCCAAGCTTGAAGACATTCACTTCAATCATAAACCAATGCCATCTCGGGTAACAAGTATTTAAATTGATTCTTATAGCTTATAGCCTTGTGTAGGTTATATTGCATTATTCATGAAAATCAATTTAGATTGCTTGATTATATGCTTGCTCATGCTTATTAGTTGTTTTGATTGCAATCTTGAGTAAGTTTGGGATAGTGGCACATTAAGGGGGAGTGCTAAATCATAACCATGTATATTACATCCCTACATGTGCCCATATTTATATAAGTGCAAATATATATTTTCAAAATCAAGCCATTTAGCCAAAAGTCAAAATTTTGTATACCATTAGTATTCTTGTGAAAAACTAGTTGCAAAATGTATACAAATATATTTGAAACGTTTTTCAAAGGTTTTGGCTTCACAAAATCTATTCTGAAAAGAAAATGAGTTTCATGATCAAAATCTAGATAGTAGTATCTTGTTTTGGATTTAAACTTATAATTTTCATAGTATTAAATGTAAAATGAATTTGAAAGTAATTCCAAAACGAAAATCCTAGAGTTGGTCATTCTTAACAATTCTTGTGTTCAAAAGACTTTCAAAAGACCAACCTAGTGAAAGTTATTTGATTTTGAAACTCGCCGAAAAACTATATTTGACCCATAATTGTCATATTATTGCACTTAGTGAGTTTCTCCGTTTGGACCGGATCTTGTGTAGTATCTTGGTTCCAAATGGTATCTTAGACTCATACACAAAATTCAAATCTCTATATCTCATCTTATTCTTCATTTGAATCTTGTGTTGAAATATTTGGCTTTGTTTTACAAATAGCTATTTCAAAAGGACCATTTTGGTCAAAAGTCAAATCTTATGTTTAAAAGGCCCAAAATTGTGAAAAGCTTTGTAAAATTATTCTAATATGTATTTCAAATGTTTTACAAGCTTTCAAAATGAAAATTCTATATTGAAATCAAAATTGGTCAAAATTCTTGATTTGAGCTAAAATAGCTTATTTAAGCATATTGCTCAAATCTTAGCATTCAAGTTGGATTTCATTATAAATGTTGGATAGAAACCATCTTGATAATCAATTCTAAGCCATGGAAATTGAAATTGCATGAAATCCAAATTGAGTTGTATTTTAAGGCTTTTTATGAAAAACTATTTCCTATTTAACTTGCTTCAAAAAGGGTTAAAAGCAAAATATTTGTTTGAAATGCAAAATCTTATGAAAATAGTCTTCTAAAATGTTTTCAAATGCATTTCAAATGTTTTCATGTATCTAACCCTTGGCTAGAAGCTAAAAGTCAAACTTTGGCTTAAAAAGATCTTTGTGATCTTGCTTTTGCATTTAACTTCAAATTTTTCTAAAGCAAAATCTATTTGGAGTTTGAAAAAGTGGTCAATACAAAACTCATAGGGTTGGTCATTTTAAGCATTTCTTTAGTTCAAAGTTTTTCCAAACGACCAACCGTTCAAAAGTTATAGCCATTTGAATTTGGCCAAAATCATCCAATTGACCCAAAATGACCCGTTGTTGCATTTTGTGGATTTCGCCATTTGAATTGGATTTATTTGCATATCGTGGATTGAAATAGGATTTCTAAATCATACAAAGCTATGAAAGCTCAAATCTCCATAAATTTCAATCCGGAATGCATTTTGAACATTTGGCGAAAATTCAATTTCTTTTCAAACCCTCAAAGCAAAATTTGGCATATCTTTTGATTGGAGACTCCTTTTTGGAAAATTCTTTTTGGAAAAGTTTCTTGGGAGTCTAAATAATGTTTATGCCTAATTTCAAATAATTTCAACTTAATTTGAAATAGTTATGCCTTTTTCTCTCTTTCGATCTTATTTGGCATACTCTTGCATTAAGTTGGATTTTACGATTTGAATGGATTTGATTATGCAAATAGGCTTATAAACATCTCTCTAAATCATATGAAGCCATATAAGTGCATATTACCATTCAAAACTCATTTGGTTCCATTTTGAGGATTTGGTGAAAATCTTAATGTTTTATGTGTTTCATATGCATATTTCATCATATTTCTCAAAATGAAATTTATTTATTGAAAATCTTTGTTAGAAAACCTTCTCTCACATATGGAGTTCATATCTGAAAAATTCTCAAATTTATTTGAACTCATTTGCGAGATTGTTGACTTTATTTGACTTAGTGTCAAAACTAAACCTCCAATACTTCTAATGACCTATTTTTGATTGGAGAGTGATATTTGAAAAAATCCTTTTGGAGAAGTCTCTTGGATGTTCATGGATCATTTCTGCAAAATCTTATGGCTATTGGACTTTATTTGATCAAGATTTGATCCAAATTCAAAATGTTCAGTTTTAGGGATGAAGCTGAACAACCCGGAGTATCCGGGTAATATATCCGGAGTATCCGGATTATCCGGACACTCTGGATCAAAAACACCGGAGTATCCGGGTTGTACTGCTCGACCCAAATTCTGAAATTGCTATCTATACTTTCTTGCAATATCTTGTTCATCCTATTTTTGGGGTTTCTCCTTTGCTCAAATCAATATTCAGTCTTCATAGCCCTTGAAGAGGATTTCGAGTCGGATCTGTTCCGCGTTGATGATTTTTGTATTTGAGCAATGGTTTAAAAATTATAATCGACTTTGTGCTGCTATTTGCATCTCTTTGAGATTTTAAGAGTTTTAAATTGGCATCTTGGCAAGCCTTTCAAGATGAAAACTAAGTGAACTTATTCATTGCTCCAAGCTTCAAAGTGGAGCATATCTATTTAAGTTTTCATTCCAATGAAAGTGCATCTTTTGGCTAAGTTATTCTGGAAATTGGATTTAATTATAACTTAGCCTCAAAATATTTTCTCTCTTGCATAACTTCGAGTTTATTATGGAAAGGAGAAAATTTCCCTTGTAAGCTCAAGAGTGAGTTTGAATGTGTTTTACTCATTGTCTCTCTTACAAGTGGGTGTCAAGATTAAATTTGAATGAGTTTCAAATATTTTCATTATAAAGTGGTGTAATAAAATCTTCAATTGATATCTTCAAATTGTTTTAAATTGCATGCAAAGAGTATTGTCTTGTATATCATATATATCATGCATGTTGTACTTAGACATTATCAAACTAACTTGGATCAAATTAAAAAGATATTTGTTCCCAGAAATCGTGTGCTTGTCTATTGATGTTCAAGGTATTGGAAAAGGGGTCATCTTCGACGGTGGGATGAAGGAAATGGAGAGGAGCTCCATAGTACGAGGGATCTAAGACCGGGCGCGGTGATCATGACCAATTCGAACATGCGGTGGACAAGAATCGACAAAGGGACGTGTTTCTTTTCTGACCATATTCAATAATGTCTGTGCACACCATTATGCTAAATTGTGTTATTCTAAATGGTGTTGTATTTTTCAATTGATATGATTAATTGGTATCTTTCAAGAGGTATCCTCTAATCCTAAATTGTTTTGAAGTGTCATCTAACTTGCATTCGGCATTATCAAGAACTAAAAGGTACATATGGGTGACACATTGCAAAGAGGTATGCCCTTGATAAGTTTATGAAATTCTTGATCATGAAAGTGCATCTTACTTATACAACCTTGATTCATGATCTTGTATACATCTTGTGATCATATAAGCAATTCCTACTTGTGTAATCTTCTTTATATGATCTTAATGTTTAAAGAATATGTGAAATCATATTCGTGTGTCATGTTTAAGCATCACTTATATCCTAAGAATCATGACTTCTTTAATTTGGTATAACTAGAAAAATCTATTACCTAAATCTTGGAAATAATTGGTATCATATCTTGCCTAGATTTAGGGGGAGCTTAATATTATTGTCCTATTACCAGCTCCTTATCTTTATTTTATTTTCTCCCTAATCTTTTTATTGAGTGTGCAATCAAGGGGAGAACAGATTTTATTGAATAAACAATAAGAATCTTTTAAGCACCTTTTTGGGATTAATGACAAAAGAGGGAGAATTTATGGATTTATCAATTGTCCCCTAATCGATTGACAAAAAGGGATGTTTTGTAAGTATGATCTCTTATTGTATCTTTATACTTGTTTTAATGCTAAAATATCTTAATATTGTCATTTGGTGCAATTGATAAGAGAATTTATGGATTTATCAATTGTCCCCTAATCGATTGACAAAAAGGGATGTTTTGTAAGTATGATCTCTTATTGTATCTTTATGCTTGTTTTAATGCTAAAATATCTTAATATTGTCATTTGGTGCAATTGATAATAGGTTTGTCATAAATCACCAAAAAGGGGGAGATTGAAAGTGCATCTAGGCACTTATGTTATTTTGGTGATTAATGACAAACACTCATAATGACAATCTATACAATTAAGTAAATGCTTAACTTAGTGCTTAACAAATGACAAACCTCTAATATGATTATATTGCTATGAGACTAACTTGTTATTGCCTAGTTGAGTATCAGTCTCATCTATTTAGAGGAAAATCAAATAGGAAGGTTAAGCAAAGATAAGGTATGCAATTTTGGTATCTATTCTATATTTGTTATTGCATTCCTTTCATGCAAATGCATAGTGAACTCCAAGTAGCATGTTGATTTTATATATGCACATTGGTTCATGTCATATTTATTTGTGCATATATATTCATTTGAGTTCATTATAGTATGCATGTATTAACTAGAGTTAAACTTCATATTGCTATAGATTGATTTGGTGCATGCATGTTTTATTTGTATATCTTCTCATGCAATTCTCTTAGTGAAGTTTATCTAGTGTTGGATCACATATTTACTCTTACTCCAAATGTTATTTGCACATGTACAATTCGTGTATATTCTATCATGTGCTTCATTTAAGTAAAGTCTGTGATCCTTGCCATGATTTAATTGATTCATCATATTGGCAATTATCTCTCTAGTGCATATAGATCAATTACATATTCATCATGATGTACTTAGTAGAGAACATTTCTTATGTCAAGTGTTTCCATTTATATTGTGCTTCTTTATATGAAACACTTGTTGTAATCAACTGCTCACAAATATCAACTTATTCATATCTATTGAGCTTTTGGGACTAATGTCTTTCATGAGTAGTTTGGAAATAATTAGGTCCCGTCATGTATGATGACCAAGGTATCTTGGAGGATGATCATTGTCGAGGTCAACAAGACGGCGGTGTCACCAAGAGTCGAGGACTAAGTCAAGAGCGACTTGGCGTGGAGATCGTCGAGAGGATGATCAAGTCAAGGTTGATAGGACGAGAGTCTCATGAGGTGAATCGAGTCGAGTTGGACAAGGCGAAGATGTCATCAATTATATGGTGAAGGTCTTCATGCATCGACATCAAGAAAGAAGACGGCAAGTGACTATGTCTAGACTTATATTATCTTTGATTTAATTTGAGTCTAAGGATTGCCGTACTATTAAGAGGGATGCGATGTCGAATGACTTTTAGATGTGTCAAGTGCTCAAGTGATCCATCCTTGTTAATCTTAGAAAGAGAGTGGTGTTGGTGGTGCCGGAAAGTGAGGGTTGTAGGTCTCTCTTGATTTCTTTGTTAAATATGTGGTTATCCTTTGAGATTTGGGTAGTGAGACCTTGTTATTTGTGTAGCCCTCGTTCTTAGCTTTCGGGAGAGTCCAAAATCTCTGAAATCGGAGTTCGGAGTCAAAAGTTATGCTCGTTTTCGTCGAGCTGCTCAGTGCTGATTCGGACTATCCGGAGTTAGTCCGGACTATCCGGATAATCCGGAGTATCCGGACATTTATTCGGACTCTCCGTGTTGGGTCTCTCTGTTAGCCTTTCTCAGTCAATCCGGAGTATCTGGATTGAAGTCCGGAGTCTCCGGGTTGTGTGCGGCTGTCTCCAACGGCTAGTTTTTTGGGACCTCTATTTAAAGCCCCCCTCTTCCCCAATTCAAAGAGGTTGTGTTCCCACTTATTAGAGGTGCTATACCCTTGTTCTTGAGCCCCCAAAACACCTCTTTACCCTTAGATCTAAGTGATCCCCTTGTGAGAAGGGTTGGGGAGAGTTTGAGGAGTGAGGTGCTAGGTTGAGTGAGATTTGAGTTGATTGAGCACTTGATTTCATCTCCAAGCTTGTTCTTCGTGAGCATTTGTTACTCTTGGAGGTTGAGGACTCCTAGACGGCTAGGAGGTCGCCTACGAGCCACCGGAGCTTTGTGTGGTTGGCCGTGGGAAGTTTGTGAAGGTCGATTCCGCCTCCGTAAGGGAAGGAATCAAAGGAGTGAAGATCGGCGAGTGCATTTGTGCAACACCGGGAGGAAGAGGGTTGAAAGAGACCCCGGCTCAAGTGTGACCGAGCCGCCTCAACGGAGACGTAGGATCCCCTCAAGGATCCGAACTTCGGGTGAAAAATCATCGTCTCCAAATTTGCTTCTTACTCTTGTTTTAGCATTTGTTTTTGAATCTTGAATTTGCCCGATCTACTCTATTGTTGTGTTTGGCTCTAGATCTACATCATCCCCATGTACCTGATGGTATTTAGATCTTTTGTATTCAAGTAGATTGTTGAAAAATTGCAAAGATTTAAAATCTCCATTCGAAGTCTCTAATCCGGAGTATCCGGACTCCATAACCCGGACAGTCCGGACTATCCGGAGTATCCGGATTGAATACCCCGGACACTCCGGGTTAGGACCCTCGGGATCGGACTATCCGGAGTATCCGGATTGAATACCCCGGACACTCCGGATTGTTCGGGACACTCGGGAGATTTTATTTAGCTGCAATATTTTTATTCCGCTGCATTTAGCTATAAAGTTTTTAATTCGCCTATTCACCCCCCTCTAGGCGACATCCCCTGTCCTTTCAAGAGGTCTTGATTATTACCCCAGATTGGACATCTCCATACCTGGACTACCTGACAGAAGACAAGCTACCCGAGGATCGCGTCCAAGCCGAGCGGATCATGCGCCGAAGCAAGAGTTATGTAGTCGTTGGAAAGGAGCTTTATCGTAAGAGCTCCTCTGACATACTGCGACGATGCATATCGGAACAAAAAGGGAAAGACCTGCTCAAAGAAATCCACTCGAGAATTTGTGGGAACCATGCGGCGTCATCAACCTTGGTTGGAAAAGCCTATCGCCAAGGGTTCTTTTGGCCGACTGCCGTCACAGATGCGGAGGACATCGTCCGGACATGCGAAGGACGCCAGTTTTTTGCACGTCAAATGAACAAGCCAGCGCAGGAACTACAGACTATTCCGATCACATGGCCATTTGCGGTCTGGGGCTCGGCATGGTGGGACCTTTGAAAAAGGCTTAGGGAGGCTATACTCATCTTTTCGTTGCCGTTGATAAATTCACCAAATGAATTGAGGCCAAACCAGTCGCCACCATTACGGCGGCAAAGGCCAGAGAATTGTTTCACAAGATCGTGGTTAGATTTGGCGTACCCCGAGATCGTGGTTAGATTTGGCGTACCCAACCGAATCATCACGGATAATGGCACTCAGTTCAGAGGCGAAGTATTTCAAGATTGGTGCGAGGAGCTGGGCATAAAAATTTGCTTCGCGTCAGTCGAGCACCCCCGAAGTAACGGACAGGTTGAGCGAGCTAATGGCATGGTGCTCCAAGGCATAAAAGTAAGAATTTTCGATCGACTCCAACCATATGCTACTCGGTGGGTCAAAGAACTGCCTTCAGTACTCTGGGGGCTACGAACTACCCCCAGCAGAGCAACCGGGCAATCACCTTTCTTTCTGGTATATGGCACAGAAGCGGTCTTAGCAATCGAGTTAGAATTCGGATCCCCGCGGGTTCGGAGTTATGAAGAGATCACTTCAGAAGACAGCCGGCTAGAAGACCTCAACAGATTGGAAGAAGCCAGGGATATCGCAACAATTCGTTTGGCGAAATACCTCCAAGGCTTACGACGTTATCATGGGCGCAATGTAAAGAGCCGCGCGTTCTCCAAAGGAGATCTAGTCCTAAGGAGGAATCAAAAGAGCGAACATAAACTCTCTCCAAGTTGGGAGGGCCCTTACATCATTGATGAAGTAATTCGTCCCGGAGCTTATAAACTTAAGCGAGAAGATGGATCGACAATCAGCAATACTTGGAATATAGAACAGCTACGTCGCTTTTTCACTTAAGTTTTTGTACTTCTTTTTAATCCTTTGTGAATAAAAGTTCGATTGAAAAAGTCGTTTTCATATAACCTATTTTATAATCGTGAATTCGAGTGCTTCGCTCTTATGTTAAGACTCAGGGACAAGATCCATGAATCATATCCAAGAGCCTGGGGGCTGGAGTCAGATGAACAAAGGTCACCGGTCAAACCACTCGAAGATATATACTTTCATGAAGGAGAAACAGGGAACACTTTTTATGCCTTTAAAGGTCAAGAGTCTCTACAATCGACAAAGAAGTATCCCTGACTTCCTCCCAGAGCTCGGCAGCCCGATCTTCGTCAACATCGCGAGCGTAGCCTTCCCTAAGGGCCTCAAGATCCACTCGGGGATAGAGGGACTTGGTGATCGCCAGGGTTTGGCTGGCACCGTTGGCCGCTGTTTCCTTCAGTAGGTTCTTGAGGGCCCTCGGGGCTTCCTTTAGCCGGACGACGACCTCACCCTCGCCGAGTGGCCTCTCGCCACTTGGATGAAGCGAACTCGGCAGGGGCTAGAAGCGTCCGGAGCTCGGCCAGCAGAAGTTTCGAGAACCTTAACTCTCGCCAAGACGGCGTCTTTGCGCTGAGTTTTGACCTTATAATCTGCAAGGCAAAGCGTTAGAGAGGATAGTAAAGGATCAAGCAAAGACTAGTTGACAGCTACACCTTCAAAATCCTTCTCCAGCTTCGCTCGGGAATCTTCCACGGCTTTAAGTTTTCCTTCGAGCTTTGCGAGAGCCGAATCCCGAGCTGGAGCAAACACAAGAAATCAGCAAGATAGTCGACTAAGCAAAAAACATGAAACAACCCAAGAGATAGCTACCTCGGAGAGAACCGGTGATATCCAGATTCTCCTTGCGCAGAGCGTTTTGTTCTGTCCGCGATGTCTGGAGTTCGGACCGAAGGGATCGCAGCTCGGCCGTATACTCGGCTTTGATGCGTGCTAGGTCGGCCAGGTACTCCTGGCGCGTCCGGATTTCAGGGAGCATTCTTTGAATGTACTCGGACTTTCGCTCGAAGCGCTCCCCTATTTTCTATAATCATCATAGCAAAAGGTAAACGCGTGGAAGAAGGGCGGAAGCAGGGACACAACGGTCTTGGAGGAATGCTCACCTGGGCGGCATGCGCACAAGCCTTGGCATGGATGAAAAAGTCATCCCTCTCTCTCTGCTCTTCCTCCGGGTCGTCCAAAATCTTCAAACCCTCATCATCGGCAAAGGCGGTATCTGTTATTAGCCGGGGGTGAGCAGGTGCTGGCGGGACTCAGTGAATCTCTTCAACCTCAGGGGACGAGCAGGAGGCCGACTCAGGAGCAACGGGATCTGTCGCAGGGGCAACGCGAACAGGAGACGACGCCGGGGGATTAGGAGACACTTCGGCGCCCTCAGAAGCAGTTTCCCCTGTCGAAGTATGAATTCCGGGAGGTCCAACCTCAGCAGGGCCCCCAGGCGGAAACCCGACGAGCGTATCAAGCGAAGGGTCCCTGTGAAGAAGAATCGTCAGCAAGACCGAAGAATAAAAATGGAGTCAATGGAGTAACGGACCTGTTGGATTTCCTCATTCTCATCGAGGGCTTCTTGCGAATAGCTGGCCCACCCCCGAAAGTACCACTCGGACCGCCGCCGACTGGTGCCCCGGGCTTCTCTGGACAACCCGTCGGAGTTCGCGCAGGTGGATCTTGGATTGTGGGACCGCCGACCGGACGTCGGGGGGCCACGAGGTCATCAGACAGTATCTTCTTTCCCTTCTTTGCAGTAGGGCCCCCTGCTGGAGACCGCGCCCGGCGCTTCGGAGAACAGCCTGGGCGAGGAGGCATTTCCGGAAGGGGAGGAACACTGAAGAACGTGATGCGATCCTGAAGATGAAGATCAAGAGTTAGCAAAACTTCAGAGAACGAAGAAACGCAAAATTCCCAATAAAATCGCCTACCGCAGAGAGGCGTGATATGTTGAAAGATTTGGGGCACTTGATGGATAATATGTCGATGCTCGAGATAAAGAGTTCTCTAGCCACAGCGCAAAACCTCTCCTTGGCAAATCGTCGGGCCGTTCGGTCGGTCACTTTTTCCCTATGTTTAATCCCGGATGAACTCGCTCCTTGAGGCTGCACCCGGCGATGAAGTGGAGGGCCAAACCCACTCCTGTAAGCCCGCTATCTTTCGACTTTTCGATCGGTGCCAGAGTTGGACACTTGATCCATGTCGGAAGAAGCAGGGGTAGAACCCCAGGAAATAGACATTGAGGGACGGCGCCCAGTGAACAGAGGCAGAGACGAGTCGGGGGTTGGCACAGTAAAACCATTCCCTATGCCAACCCTTGTTGGAGGTCTTGACAGGAATGGTAAAGTAATCCTTCTTCAGCCCTTCCCGCAGCTGGAATCCAGCGCCCCCGATAACCTTGGGGTCACATTTGGAGGGATAGGGCTTCAAGAGATAAAGGTGACAAAAGAGGTCGAAATGGGGACTAATGCCCAGAAAAGCTTCACAAAGGTGGACAAAGAGGGAAATTTGGAGGATAGAATTGGGGTTTAGATTCACCAATTCGATTTCATAAAAGAAAAGAAGGCCGCAAAGGAAAGAACTGACCGGAAGACCAAGGCCGTAGTGGAAAAAGGATTCAAAAACCACCACCTCCTCGGAGCAGGGAGTCGGGACGGATTCACTGGCGGCCGGGCGTGCTGAGATCAGGGCCTGATCAGGCAAGATCCCATCGTCTACCATGGATTTCAGCTTCTCCTCGATCGTTGTCGAGGTCGTCCAATCTTGTGGTGAAGGCGAAGAAGGAGTAGAGGAAGACATTCTTGCAGAAAGATTGACAGCGACTCGAGAAGGCAAGAACAACGAAGGTTAACCTTGGTGGCGGAGAGTTCAGGAAGGCGAGAAGGTGAAAGGAGAAAAAGCTCGGCGAAAAGATGAACTGTCGGGCGTCGTACGACCTAGTTTTTAAAGAGAGAACAACAAGGTCTCTGCCGAATCGGTGGGAAAAAGCTGTGAAACGTCTCATCCTTTCAGATTCCTCATAAATGATTTACAGGCCCGTCACCTCGACTTACGGGGCTTGACAGAATTTGACCGGATCGCGTCGAGGCCACGTCGCCCCCATGATGGGGCTCGTTTCCCACTTACCGTATTAAGCGGGATGTGGATGGTCTTCAACTTGAATAAAAACTTGTTTTCTTATGGTACGCCCCACGTTGGGCCTTTGGGTGGTTATCGCATGACGGAATCATGTACCGTAAGATTGAGCCCAAATGGGCACAGATCCATGGGCGTGCTCCACGAGGGCCGAGAATGCTGTGCGTCGTTTTAAACGAGTACGGACACCCTTCGGATCTAAATGTGATACGCTCCAAGAGAGCTTAAGCCGGGTCCGACATCAGTCGGAAAAGGGTATCACTCGGCCAAGAGCCGTCAAAAGTAATATGCTCCAAGAGAGCCTAAGTGAACGACATCGACGGAAAGGGTATCACTCGGCCATGAGTCGTCTAAGCGTGATACGCTCCAAGAGAGCCTAAGCCGCTTCCGATATCAACCGAGAAAAGATATCACTCGGCCAAGAGCCATATGGAATCATGATACGCTCCAAGAGAGCTGGGCCGTGTATGGGTATCATTCGGCCATGAGCCAGGATAACCTCGTTACGTCCCAAGTTGGACTAAAAACTATATCTCGCAACAGTCGGATATGGGGATCGCTCGGCCAAGTGCAACGATGCGCTCCAAGTCGAGCCTAAGCTATGTCTAGCGGCAGATGGACGCCTCCTTTCAGGTTCAAGCAACACACAAGGTCCAAGATGCCCTAGAACGAGACTAATACACAGTCAAGGGACAGACAAGAGATTTTTCTACAGAAGGTATTTCTTTATTATGTACAAAAATTCCCCAGGCATTACGCCTAGGAAACTATATGTTGCAGGAGAACTACGCCTCCCCGCGGCGCGCTCGGCGCCGCGCCTCGGTGAGGGGATCCCTAGCCCTGTAAAGGGCAGGGACGACCTCGAGGAGTGCGTCGGCGGCCTCGCGGTCGCGCTTCTTCGCCAACTCCTCCAGTTGTTCTTCGAAGGCCGGTCAAACTCTTCCCGGTAACGACTAGCCTAGGGTCTACCTTTGCATGATGATACTACCGAGGCATGATGAGGACAAAAGCTTGAAGCAAAAGAATGGAGGCGGCGAAGAGATACATTTTGAAGCGTTAGTACGCTTTTATAGCCAATTCGCATTTAAATCGAAGTAAGCGCGGGATATTAAGCGCCAAAAGTCAAGAGATTTGGTGTTAATGCAACTTCGAAGATTTAAGAGTTTTTTCACCGAACAAGTTAGCACCGAAAACAAGGCAACCTCAAGACCGCCTGATGACCGCAAGCGATGAAAATTAAAGACTTGAAGGGAAAAGTATCAAATCTACGTTTGTGACATGATAAGAAGTCCGTAAAATTTGTTCACAAATAAATCACAGAAAAGATTTGTGCTTGAGAAAAGCAAAGGACGGAATTTATGATCGAGTTCTTCATAATTACGCTGTTGCAAAGGAAGGTTTTTTCGATTGGATAAGGAAACCATCGGGATTACAGAGGCGAGGAGCCACGAGTAAAGCAATCGGATCATGAAGCACTCGAGGGGCTCTTTGTGGGATATAGATTCGAGGATCCTCGGAAAGGCCCAAGATGAAGGCCGTAAGATATGCTTCACATCAAGCTTCTTAACAAATGCGGAAAGGGATATATCATAACGGAAGTTGAACTTGTGTTTAGAAATGATAGATACAGTTGTAGTCCGAGTCGTTAGAAGGATAGATAAAGATGTAAACTCTGTCCTATAACTGACTAGAATCTTGTAACCGATCGGAATCTCTTATCCGATCGGGACTCTGTAAGCCGCCCCACCCCCGCTATATAAGGGAGAGGGCGGGCAACAACAGAGGGATCTGATCATCCAAGCATAGAGCAATCAAGCCATAGAGCATAGAACACCTCATATCGCCCAGAGCATATTGTGCTTTGAGCAACCCCGGATCCAAGAGATCCATATAATCCCAGCACACAGGATTAGGGTGTTATCTCCTCCGCGAGAGCCTGAACCTGTATAAACCCCTTGTCTTGTGTGACCTTCGAGTTTGAGATCGAGCGCCTACCCCATAAATTCATTATCGACTACAAAAGTCGACACTCACTGGCTCCCGCGCTCCTCGGGCACAGTAGCACCAGCTTTCGTGCTCCCCGAGCGCGAGAGCACAAAAAACGAGACAAGGGGGCAAATATGTAAATGCTTTCATGGAGGTGCTAGATTTGGGAAAAAGAGACAAAGGGGGCTAGAATTGCTCCTACCACGCCCGGGGAGTGTGGGAGGAAGCCGGCTCTGTGGCAGCGCGCATGGCACGTGGGCGACACAGGCGGGCGAGCGAGTAGCAGGGCAGGTGCGGGCGCATGCTGGCAACTGGCGGGCTAGTGCGGGTGCAAGGGTGAGCATTTTGTCGTGTGGCTGTCACGCTGGTGTAGCGCGGGAGGATGCCTTCCGCTCTTCCCAGCCGCAGAAGCGTGTCCTCCCCTGCTCACACCTACTACTGTGGAGCCAATCAGATCACACGTGTCCCCTACCACGCCTTCAGTAGTGGGGAAGGGGATCATTTTTGAAAAACACATGCGTAGGGGCTAGATTTGCAAGAAACGATGTACATAGGGCTAGATATGCACAATATTCGAAGGAGATGAGCATGCCAACGCTCCAGCCACATAGCTAGATTTATATAAAAAAATGATGTACAGTGGACTAGATATACACTATATTTGAAGGAGATGAGCATGCCACCACCCTACAGGGTTGCCAGCGTCGCCCTTCTTGCTCCTCTTCTCCAACGGTGTTCATTTGGTTAAGAGACTATCGACAGTGCGAGAAAATACTACTTAGTACTCCTTAGTGTTTTTTTATCTCTCGGTAAATTTCTTCGCTAGGGCCTAGGGGTGCTGTAACCACTATAGATTTGGACTCCACATGCCACTCCAGCTACGAATATTAAAAAAATAGAAAATTGCAAAACTAGTATACCGATCTAAAGAATTACAAGAATACCCACCTGTCGATATTTGAAATGTCGACAGTCTGTCTATCGATATTTCAAATGGCAACAGAGAGCCTGTTGCTATTTCAAAAATTGACACACTCTCTGTCAACAGTTCAAATGGTGACAAAGGCCTATCGACAGCGGTAAGCTCTTTGTTGCCATTTGAAATGGCGACAAAAAACCCATAAGGCTTGAATTTTTTTAAATAATACACGAAAAATTAAAAAGTACAAAACTAATATGTCAAAAAGAAAAATTACAGAAGTGTACCTCTATCGCCGTTCAAAATGACGACGGAGTACTGTCACCAGTAAAAATGGCGACTTGATGATGTGGATGCCGTGTAGGATGTTAGTCGCTGGTGTTATTAGTGACAGAACTATGTCGCCATTATGACTGGGGACAAAACTCTGTTGCCATTTTGAAACAGCGACAAGGAGGCAGGCTGGAAGGGTGAATTTTTTTTGGATAGCGACATGGAGGGAAGGAGGGTATTTGTGTGTTGTATGTTCTATGTGGTAAACAAGGTTAGATTGTGCTGTCACATCCATTGATGTTGTTCTCGAAAGTGGTAAAGTCATTTTATGTTTAATGTTCAAAAACAACAAAATGAATGAAAGATACCATTTCATAATGAACGGGAGGATTACATGGCGCATACAGTTTGGTTCGGTGCCTATGTTCATGTTGGTACTTTGGACGGTACAAATGGTGGCACAGAGTAACCACAAACATGGACAAAAGTACGATACAAGCATGCCTTTTGGAATTGTAAAAGGGCAGGATGGACTATGCTTTATGGGTGGAGGACATTAAGGCTTGAATGGGTAGCCGTATGACACCCATAGGGAATGTTGATCGTCAGGACAGCGTGGACGGGGTTGCTGGTCACGGTAGCGGCAAGCACAACTGTAGCTGTCGTTGCCGCAGCAATAGTAAGTGTGGTAGTTGTTGCCGAGGTGGACAACCTCCTCATTGTTCCTCTCCCTGAGCCTTTGATGGCGTAGGTCATCATTCTAGGTCTGGAGCTCCAAGTTCTGCCTGTGAAGCTGTTCGTTCTCGTTCTTGACCTCGGTGAGGTCCTCTCCCTTTTCATCAAGGCTTACCAGCAATTTGTAGATATAACATTAGACATATAAGGGATATTGTTCGTCCATCCATTCAGTGAATTTGCAATCCTCAGTATGCAAGTAAGTACGTGTCATGTAGCGAGACATACGTCGAATGCTATGTAAGAGTTGTAGTGGTTAACATGAATAGAGGGCATCGGTAGAAGAAGCAGGAGGCCGTTGTGTATTGGATTTTTGGGGGTCTAGTAGTCGCTTGTTCGAATGGGAAGATCTGGGCTGGAGGGATCTGGATCTTGGGGACCTAGATTTCTTGGGCCTCGAGTAAAGGGTCACGGCCTCGAAACCATGAAGGGTTGACTCCTCGAGGTTCGGTCTGGCCCCGTCTACCCATCCCACGGCTTGAGGTGCCTCATCTGTGTGTCATTGCAATAGAGTGAAGGTTGGGCTAGTGAAGAAGTGTTGTCTGGGTGGCCGAGGGTTTTATAGGCAGTGTGTAGTCAATGCACGGTTGATAGAGTGGGGGTAACATGTCCTCACTTTGGTTTAACAAAGCTGGCTGCAGCATACTGTTGCTTCGATCTAAGAAAGCGGTGGGCAGAGTGTTGTTAATATCGGGCTGACAAAAAATAGCCAGTGTGTTGTCACTTCGCTCTAAGAAAGTGGGGGCAGTGTGTTATCAAATCGGGCTGACAAAGCAATAGGCAGTTGTTGTACAATCAGCTTGAAAAAGCTGATGGCTGTGTGTTGTCTAATTGTCCTGATAAAGCTGCTAGCTTCGTGTTGTCCAATTGGCCTGACATAGATACTGACTTCGTGTGGTCAATTCGCCCCTACCATAGCGTGTTCGATGTGGTAAACTAGGTGGAACTGTGTTGTAACATTTATTGTTATCATTATCAGCAATAGTTTGTTACTCGTGAGCATGCACGCGCAGATAATTGGGCAATACGAAGTAACAAATTGATAAGCAAGGAAGAATTGAGTATAAAAAGACCAAGTCCAAAAAGTTTGACATGTAATAGTACATAAGTTAAGAAAGCAAAAATACTAGCTACTGTTCTTGCACGGTGCGACCCCCCGTGTGGTCCTCGGCCTCCTCCGACGCTGCACATGTCTGGACGGATATATCAGCTGGTCAGGTGGGAGTCCCCGAGTGGTCCTAGTAGGCGTACTGGAGCTGGTGGAGTAATGAAGGCGGCTTGGGATGGCTGGCTCGATCCGAGCACATCGGCAAGCTGCGACGAACCAAGGACAACACCTGGCGATAGCTCGGGGGTGTCGACCAACCAGTCTGCGTGTACAACATCATTGTCATAGGATGGTTCATCAGACTGGGTCACACTATCATCGTGTGCTGCATCGTCCGCTGGTGACAAACATTTTACGTTAGCACACCACAAAATGTAGAGAACATAATAGATGAAGGGATATCTCAAAGGTGTACTTGGAGTCATGTGGACGTGTGGTGCGGAACACTGCTAACTGGAGCCCCTTGGCACATTGGGACGAGGGGCAGTCTGCGTGTGTGCTGTCCCAGCTGCGATGTGCGTCATGTGTTGACCACATACAGTGGAGGAACGGGCGTGCACCTGCACCACGTGTTGTCCCTAGGCCTCCTGTAGGACGTAAGGTGGACAATGCACATCGTCTTCTGGTAAGCACACTGCAACACCCCTCTCAGATAGTCCATGCTAAGCTCCAACCTGTCCCCCTGGCCAACTCAGGACATCAGTGAGGTGAGCTCCTCGAAAGCCTCCTTGGCAAGGTCGCTTTGCGCATGCATTGAAAGCCTTGTTAGTTGTTACAATTGCATTAATAGTACATTATATGACATGTGATAAGAAATACTAACCGAGTGATGAAAAGTTGAGTCCGGCTGCGTGGGGTAGGTGTTCGCTGTTGAGGGAACATGCCTTGGGTGTGACTCAACGGCACGCACAACTTGAACACGTGTGCATGGGTTGTACCACCTAATGTAGTCCTCGTACTTGTCGTGGTCGTAAGGGGTAGTCTCGTCGTGTACGTTAGCCAACGCCTGTGCCTACTGCTAAGCATGAGACAGCATGCGTACCGCCCAACTCACAGTACCAATGAAGCCCTTTGTGATTATGCTTGCAAAAAAGATTCACAAAATAACCTCATTAGTAAGGACATACATAGTGCGATGCTATTGAAAGTGATGTAAAGGAGAACTAACGTTTGCACGTTTGACAGGACGACGTCAACAATGGGGACGGGGAACACCTACAGGAGACTGAATTACCACATCACACGGTGGATGGTGTAGGTCTCCACATAGACGTCATACACTAGGTGATGACGTGTTAGCTAGAAGGCGTCGTCATGGGTGCACTGCAACGATAGGCCCTGAGGTGCTCATGCACCAATAAGCTCTGGGAGGTACAGACGCCAGATGACATGATCATTCGTGAACTGGTCAAACATCACTATTTACTCAGGGTACGATGCGTGCGACGTGACTGGGGTGAAAGTCGGCTACAAAGAGAGGCAAACAGGCGATCGTTAGTATGGAACATGGCAAACTATTATACAATTCACGATAAAGGTGATAGTACTAACCGTCACCGACACCACAACGTTCCCATGGTAGGACGGTCTACGTCATCCCTAGGGGCCCTATAGAGGACCACAGCTGAAGAAGTAGAGGACATCTGGCGAGAGTGGAGGCGTCCGAGACGCGACGACACCCATCGCAAAGGGCCTGGTAGGTGGTAGCCAGTGCAGTTGGGCCCCAAGCTAGCTGTGGGATCTCCTCCAAGTTGGCGTCTGCTATCGTCCTAGCATACTAGATCATGTGCTTGTCGATGTTGTCCTCGTGGGATGAGCAGAACAAGACCCAGCCAAACAACCAAAGCTAGTATGCCTCAAAGTGGTGACTCACGACGTAGTCCTAGCTCTGTCCGCCATCCTCTCCAGCTGTAAAAAGTAATGGTCAGTTTGATAACAGGAATGCAAAACAAAATGGAAATGTCCGAATAAAATCACACTTATGTAGAATTGCAGTAGCTACTTCTGCGTCAGACTGTGCACACTAGTGAACGGAGTGTACCCTGCCTCCTTAGGTAGTGTCGAATATCTAAATATGGGGTATGAGCACATGCAGGATACACGAAGGATATTTCCTAACGATGTACAGAGACTCTGGATATCATGGGCCCGACTCTACAAGATAAGATATGCGCGGAGGGGATATTTTCATACCAGGAAGGACTCGATCGCTTTTCCCGTACGAGGAAACCGACTCGAGTACATGCCTAGTATCCAGGGAAGTTTGGATATACTGCAAAGATCACGCGATGATGGACTCCTCATCGACTACGATCTAGTATCCAAACTGACTACAACTCAACCTGAGGTCGGGATATCTTGACTATATAAGGCCAGGGGTAGGTGTCCTCAGGAGGAGACTTCTAGACCAGAGGAGAAGAAGAGAAGGCCTTTGGCGAAAAGCACCTAGGAGCCAGCGAACTACGTTCATCAACCTCCAACCCTAGCCTAGCCTTAGCCTAAGTTCAATCTTCCTTGTAACTAGGGCTAGACACATTGCTCTGTATTCCATACACCATATACACATATCATCCACATAGGACGTAGGGTGTTACTCCGCCAGGGGGCCCGAACCTATCTGCATCGTGTGTTTATGATTTTGTGCTTGACTCTGATAACCCGAAGGTACCCGAAGTTATAAGTTTATTGTCGATTTCTAACCTTCGACAGTTGACGCGCCAGGTAGGGACATTCAACTATTTTTTTGCAGATCAAGCATGTCTTCGGTGCGCGCTCACATCGGATTTTTCGGCGACTTTCCATGTGACAATTTTCGCTATCACCGCCATCGACCAAGCACCTGTAATCGGATCTGAGATTACCTTCAGAACCATGCTCTATCGATGGGGACCGGGCGGAGATCTAGGGCACATCGGCTTCACTGAGTCCCGCTCTTGGGATCCATGCCTAGAGGTAGGTTTCATTGGCTTTGACCTGATGGAGCCCAACATCCTCATGTGCATCGACGCGGAGAGTGAAGACGAAAGCGATGGCCACAGCAGCCAGGGCAGCAGCACGACAGATCGATGTGTGTTCATGGCCGGAGCCAACAATGGTGCTACTACCGGTAGTTCCCAAGAAAGGAACCCAGGGGCAGACGTCGCATAGGATCAAGGACACCAGATCCCCCAGTGCACGCCTCAAGATCAGGCAAACGATGTTGCTCCCAATACCACATATCATCAGTGTGATCTAGTAGTTGTAGCCAAAGCCGGGATCACGGCCAATCTATCGAGGCAACTTGATCTCGATGATCTGACGACGCCCCACCCGCGGGCGCAGGATCTTTAGGGACAGTAAATTCCTCAACAGCTCAACCACAACGGCAGGCCCGACCGCACTCCATGAGCAGCGTTCCACCAGAGCCACAACAGTGATATCTTCAGCACCCCTGAGGCAAATGTCCAGTGCGCTCACATGCTACTGAAATCCCTTTCGCCACTAGATCCGAGCAACCCGATGACTCCAGTGTTTGACCAGATGAAGACGTTGCTCGATGTAGCGCAAGCGCAGACCGCTCGAGCAGCCAACCAAGGCTTGGGCGCCCCAGCCAGTAGGGCGCTTGGAGAGAACGGTCGGGACCATCCCACCGCCATCGAGCAGTAGGATCGGCGGTGGCTAGCTTCAACCAACGCGATTCTAGGTCGGTTCGCACCAACCCCATCGGGGACGTCCCGAAGATCTTCGAGATCGTATTCCTCCCGACCTGCGAAATTTGCGTGACGTCCTTCGTGTTTGAAGGTAGGAACACGACCGGGAATACTGTGAGCGACAGGAAAACGAGTCCCCACCTTCGAGGGGCCAATCTCCCACGTGTTGAGCCCGATGGGGCGAATCTTCGCCTTCGAGGGGCCGCTTGCCTGCACAGTGCAGGCTCCCTCCTCGACAAGGTCCGCGGTAGGTGACCCCCGAGGATGTCGATGAAGGATGCAAGGCCTTCACCACCGAGCTACGCACAGTCAGGTGGCCAAATAAGTTCAAGCCAGGCCGCGTCGAGAAGTATTCAGGCAAAATCAACCTCGTCGACTGGCTGCAGATTTACACTACAGTCATGAGGGCTGCTGGGGGAAGCGAGAAGGTGATGGCCAATTACCTTCTCACCACCTTGGATGGTGCGGCTGTAAGATCGAGGATGTCGACTAGAGGGGGGATGAATAGGCGACTTTAAAAATTTCTTATATGATTAATTAAAATCTCGCCTAAGTACCCTTATGTCAAAACCTAGATGATAATAGATGCGAAAGCGATAAACTAAGGTTTTGATAATTAAAGCCTAAGTCAACTAGGCTCACTAAGTGCACTAGCTAATTATGTCTCTGACAAGAATATGCAATCCTAAAGACAATCAAGCAATTTAATTCTAGGAATGTAAATTGCAACAATATAAATAATAATTTCAAGCAGACACAAAGAGACACACCGATATTTTACCATGGTGTTCGGAGACTTGCCGGTCTCCCCTAATCCATGTTGAGGCAAGCCCAAAACACTTTGGATCGGCTTCACGAATTGAGCACCCACCTCGAATCCACTAGTGGTAGCTCTTTCCCCCTCCGGGTAGGTGAGCTCTGACCTTCACAACTTTACCGGGCCTTCTCACAATCTCTTTGAGAAGGTCACTGTGCATGACGCCTCCACACGCCTAGCTTGAGCTACACCAAGTACAACACATGTACAATGGTAATCACCGAGTGCAACACATGCACAAGGCTCCCCTCAAGTGCAACACATGCACAAAAGGCTCTCAATCCTCTCCTAAATGCAACACATGCAAATATGGCTCACTCTTAGCTCAAAAACCAAATGAAAGAGAGCAACACATGCACACAACTCTCACAAACCTTCCCCAAAGTCAGCCACACCCAAATACCAGCCCCAAGGCTCCTTTTATAGCCTCCCCAAAGAAAACTAACAGTTGGGGGATAAAACGGGCAAAAAATGCAGTAAACCCAGTGCTATCGCCCTACTAGGGCCGGTAGCACTGGCCTCTAGGCCAACGGCGAAAAAACTAGTTGTTACTTAAAAAATCCGGTGCTACCGGGCTGCGGGTGGTAGCACCGGGTCTTTTTCCTTTTTCTTGGGCTAAAAACACACGTTCTGAACTTTTTACACCGCCCTACGAGGGGTGGTGCTACCACTATTTTAGCCACTAAAATACTCATAACTTTTTACCCTGAACTCCAATTTAGGTGATCTTGGACTCTATACGAAGCTAATCAAAAGGCCTACAATCTCCATCTATTTTCAAGATTTAAGCAACCATATATATTTTTAAATATCATAAAAACAAAGACTCCAATGTAGTTACTCAAGTCTAAAATCTGATTTCTCGAAATCGCTCACATAGACTTGATCAAGAGCGTGACTACAAGCTAGCAAGAGTCAATAAGATCAAATCTTGAGCCATGTGATGATCAACTCATTATTAAAATAATTTTGTAAAACACATTTGCAAATTCTAATCACATGCTCCAAAATCAAATGCATGAACACCAATATTTTGCAAAACACATTTGCAAATATAAATCTTGCAAACAAGAGCAATCAAGATCATATCTTTGAGCATGTGATGATCTACACATGATCAAACCAATTTGCAAACACATTTGCAAACTATATTCACATGCTTCAAGATAAGATTCAATTAAACCATATTTTGCAAAAACTTATTTTGCAAATACAAAGCATAACCTATCTTAGCCTTTGTGATGATCAACACATGATCAAATCACAAGCTAAGACTCCGATGCATGAGCTCTCTATTTACAACACATGAAAATATCTAGCTCCATGCAAACAACTACTTAAACCAACTTGTATAAGCTATCTCCCTTTTTGCAACACATGCAAATTCATAGCTCTATGCAAAAACCAAATCAAGATTTAATAAGAAGCAAGCATGAGCTCACTTATTTGTAACACATGCAAATACTTAGCTCATACAAGAACCAATCAAGAGAGTGAGCTAGAGTGAACCGGATTGAGTTCATCAACACATGATGAAGCTCAAGTTATAAGACTCGACCCCTCTTAATAGTACGGCAACCTATACTAGCAACCCGATCTCACATCCAAACATCGAGACCGGTAAAAAACTAGGAACACATCCTTAGCCCTAGCTAGTTATACCTTTGCCTCTCGCAACCACTTAGAGCTTTCACGATGAACGATCATCTTCTCTCTAAGTCGAGATATTCTCTTCTTGTTCATCAACACATGATGAACTTCCTCTCTTCTTCTCCACTTCGGGATAACCTCTTGAAGCTCATCAACACATGATGACTTCTTCTCAATTCTTCATTTTCTTGGACTCAACCTACTTCACAACTCATAGAAGATTGCTAGTCCAACAAACACGGTTGTCTCAATCATCACTTGCACTCCATTAACACATAATGGATGCACCCGAGATCGATTGAGTACAACCCAAAGACAATTGATTGAAAAATTAATTGTGTCTTGAGTATACTAATGCAACTAATGCTTCATATACTCAAGAACTTTCAATTGCCCTAGGATCAACAAAGTGAACCATCAACACATGAATAATTCTTTGTTGATTGAATGGAAACCGAACACAATTTCAATTGTATTTAAATTATCATGAGTATATATTAACTACACAAGTTTCATATACTCAATTCGATGGAATCTAAAAGTAATGATCCAATTTATATGGAGTGGTGTAAAGGGATCAATACTCTTAAGACCATTAATTATAGAATAAACTCCATTGCATATATGTGCATATAAATAATTGAACTTGGAATCAATATGCACATAATCAATTTGAGATTGCTTTGGAGTTTATCCTATATTGCCATGAGTATACTACAACTACACAGGTTAAATATACTCAAGGGACTATTTCAAAGTAATGATCCTTGATATAGAAAGATGAATTAGATTAATACTATTGAAATATCAAGGTAAAGCATGAACTCCCCATAAATGTGTGCATTCATGTATATATAGAGTCAGAAATAAAATGCACATCTTAAGATTAAAACAATGGTGGAGTTCACCCTTTATCTTGAATCCAAGAAATGTATCTAGAAATAATAAAGTTGCATTGGATACATATCTTTTGGATTTCTATTTTTCTTTTTTCATGAGACTATTCAAAAATATACTCAATAAACACGTTAGTCTCACATTTAGATTTATCAATAAAATCATAACATATTTGACATCAAAGAATGCAACAAAATATGATAATATGAACTCGAATGCATAACTTTGATATTTCCATCTTTTTCATCCAAAAGAGACTAATAAGAGTTAAGCTCAACAAAAAGAGTTAGTCTCATAAAGATTTATCATTAATTAACAATTGAGACTAATCAATATTATGATTATCAAAAGAGTTAGTCTCAATATTAGATTTGTCATTAACACCAAAACCAACTTAATGGAGCTTGAACTTTCAGCGGCGAGGTCTTGGTTGCTCAACCTTCCACCTCACTCGACATCCTCATGGGCAGATTTGCGGGCCTAGTTCATCACCAACTTCCAAGGCACGTATGAATGCCCCGAAACGCGCAGCGACTTGCATCGGGTGATACAAAAGCCAGGTGAGTCATTGCGTGGCTTCATCCGAAGCTTCAGCGACAAGCGCAACTCAATCCTTGACATCTCAGATGAGGCAGCCATAGTGGCCTTCAAGAACGGTGTCAAGGATAGGGAGTTAAAAGGAAAGCTTGCCACTCGAAAGATCCAAACCACCAAGGAGCTCTTCGAGTTGGCAGACAAATACGCCATACGTGCCGAGGCTCGAGACCATCTCGACGACCCCAAGTCTAGCGACGACAAGCCCGAGTCATCCAAGCAGGGGGCGAAGAGGAATAATAACCGCGGGGACAAGCGCAAAGATGACTCCACCGTAGCCACGGTCGAAAGGGGTAAGGCGCGCAACACTGACGACAACAAGGGTTGAAGCCGTGGGGGAGGCAAATACTGCCCAATCCATCACATGGACAAACACGACTTCGACGAGTGCCAGGTGATCAGCAAGAAGGTCCAGGAGAAACTCAAAGCTGCCCTCACCGAGCGTAGGGTCAAGCAGGCCAAAGAGAAGCCCCAAGACAACGAACCCGAATACCGCGGGGCTGATCACAAACTAGTGCATATCTTCGAGGGATCTGCCATGTATGAGTCCAAGAGGCAATACAAAGGAAGGTCAACCTGGCCACACCAGCTCTCCCCAGATTCCTCAAGTGGTCAGAAGTTCCGGTCACCTTTGACCAGTCGGATCACCTAGTTGTGGTCCCACATCCGGGTTGATACCCCGTGGTGGTCGAGTCCACCATCGTTAATGTTAAGGTCGCTCGAACCTTGATCGATGGAGGTAGTTAGTTAAACCTCATCTTCGCAAAGACGCTGGAGAACATGGGGATTCCCCAGACAGAGATCAAAGCTGGAGCCGAGCCGTTCCATGGCATAACTCTGCGTTCATCATCGACGCCCTTTGGCCAGATCGAGCTGCCTGTCACGTTTGGCACACCAGACAATTTTCGCACCAAAAAGATCCTCTTCGATGTGGTAGATTTTTATATCGCCTACAACATGATCCTAGGCCGCCCAATGTTAGCCAAGTTCATGGCCGTGGTGCACTACGCGTATCAGACCGTCAAAATGCTGATGCCAAAAGGAGTCCTTATAATCAAGGGGGACCAGCATGCTACGGTCCGGTGCTACAGGAAGAGCCTAGAGATGGATGAGCATCTCTGCGGATCGGCAACCAATGTCGACGATGAGGGAGCTAAGCGCCAAAGGTCCAAGGGCATCGATAAGGCCTCTACGTCCAACAGTGCCGCCAAAGGCTCAGTCGACGATGGTAAGAAGGATAAGAAGACCGATGGAGGCATCAAGACAGTGCCCCTGGACCCGTCGGAGCCTTCCAAGATGGTCAAGGTAGGTGCTGACCTTGATCACAAATAGGAACTCGAGCTTGTCACCTTTCTTCGGGCAAACCACGACATGTTTGCGTGGCAACCGTCTGACATGCCCGGGGTCCCCAAGGAGGTGATCAAGCATCGACTAGCTATGGAACCTAGCGCCAGGCCTGTGGTGCAGAAGCAGCGTAGATTTGCTGAAGACAGGAAGCAGGCTATATAAGAGGAGGTTGGCAAACTCCTAAAGGCTGGCTTCATCCGAGAGGTCTGTCACTCGACGTGGCTGGCGAACCCTGTCCTCATCAAGAAACCCAATGGCAAGTGGAGGATGTGCGTCGACTACACCGACCTCAACAAGACTTGTCCTAAAGATCCTTTTTCTCTCCCCCGCGTCGACCAGATAATGGATTCTACTGTGGGATGTGAGCTTCTAAGTTTTCTAGATGCCTACTCGGGGTATCACCAAATTAGCATATCTGCAGAGGATGAGGAGAAAACTGCTCTGAGTACTCCCTTCGGTATATTCTGTTATGTTAAGATGCCTTTTGGTTTGAAGTGTGCTGGTGCTACGTATCAACGCTGTATTTAAAACTGTTTGAAGTCCCAAATCGGGTGTAATGTGGAAGCGTATGTTGACGATATCGTAGTCAAGTCAAAAACCGGGAACACCCTAATCAGCGACCTCGAGAAGACATTCGAAAACCTCAGGGAGTATCGAATGATGCTTAATCCCGAGAAGTGCACGTTCAGCGTTCCGTCCAGCAAGTTTCTCGGTTTCCTGGTGTCCAGTCGAGGCATTGAGGCCAGCCTGCGCAAAATTGAGGCCATCAACCAGATGCGTCCTCCACGGATGCTAAGGGAAGTGCAAAAGCTCATGGGATGTTTCGCTGCCCTTAGTCGATTCATCTCTCGGATGGATGAACAAGGACTACCCTTCTTCAAGTTATTCAAGAAGCATGACACTTTCGAGTGGACCAAGGAGGCATAAGAAGCTTTTCGAGAGCTGAAAAGGTACTTATTGTCTCCGTCAGTTTTAACCTCGCTTAACAAAAAAGATGAGCTCTTTTTGTACATTGTAGCTACCCCTCAAGTAGTAAGTATAGTCCTGGCGGTCGAACGAGATTGCCCCGAGAAAAAGGCCAAGGTCCAGAAGCTAGTGTACTACATGAGCGAGGTCTTGCACGACGCCAAGCTGCGATATCCTCAAGTGCAGAAGATGTTGTACACTGTCCTGATGACTTCTCGAAAGCTGCGACACTACTTCCAGGCGCACAAGATTATGGTTATGACGACATATCCGCTCAAGGAGGTAATACGTAACAGAGAGGCGACAGGGCAAATTGCGCAGTGGGTGGTCGAACTCAACGAGTTCAAGGTCAACTTCGCGCCGCGAACCAACATCAAGTCAAGCGTCTTGGCAGATTTCATCGCGGAATGGACGCACATCGAGGAAAAAGAGCACAAGGTGGTTGATGACCACTGGACTATGTTCTTTGATGGGTCACTCACGCTTCAGGGCTCAGGGGCTGGCATCGTGCTCAAATCCCCGACAGGTGAGGAACTTAAATATGTTATCCAACTTGATTTTCAAGCTTCGAACAATGTTGCAAAATATGAGGGACTGGTTAACGGGCTTCGCATGACTACGTCACTTTGCATCAGACGGTTACTCGTGAAAGGGGACTCATAGCTAGTCGTGAACCAAGTGCAAAAGGAGTACCATTGCTCAGACGATAACATGGCGACATACCTGAACAAGGTTCGCAAGCTAGAGCACAAGTTCGAAAGGCTCGAGGTAAAGCACATTAGGTGATGTGACAATTCCTCCGCTGACGAACTTACCAGGCTCGCTTCGTCCCGTTCACCCACGCCCGCAGGAGTCTTCATCGAGAAACTCCTCAAACCATCCATCTCCCCCGTACGGTGGGCAGATGCTACCCAACTCGACCAGTAGCCTGATCTAGTCAGCAAGGCAGAACCTGCAGACACGGAAACTGCACTACTCGAATACGAGCCGATTTGGATGACTCTATTCCAAACCTATCTCGAAGGTCGAGAGATCCCTGACGATGGTGCCTCAGCCGAGGAAATTGTGCGTAAGTCCAAGCTATATGCATTGGTAGACGGCAAGCTCTACCGAAAGGGGAGTAACAGAATCTTGATAAAGTGCATCACTCAGGAAGAGGGCAATAAGATATTGCTCGATGTTCATGGAGGCATCTGCGGTCGCCATGCGTCCTATCGCACCTTAGACGGAAAAGTTTTTCGACAGGGGTTCTATTGGCCGACTGCCCTCCAGGATGCTTACGAACTGGTGAAAAAGTGCGAAAGCTGTCAATTTTACGGTAAGCAAACCACCCGACTAGCCCAAGCCCTACAAACTATTCCTCTGTCTTGGCCTTTCTCCGTCTGGGTTTTGGATATCTTGGGACCGTTCCCAAGAGCCCAAGGAGGTTACAAGTTTTTGTTCGTGACCATCGACACGTTCACCAAGTGGATCGAAGCCGAACTCGTCAGGAACATCACCTTAGAAGCGGCTAAGAAGTTCATGAGGAGCATCGTTACTTGATTCAGCATCCCTAATCGAGTAATTACAGACAATGGTAGCTAGTTCAAAAGCAATGCTTTCATAGCCTTTTGTGAAGAATTGGGTATCAAATTTTGCTTCACCTCCGTAGCTCATCCTCAGAGTAACGGTCAGGTCGAACGTGCCAATGGCATGATCTTGCAAGGGATCAAGACCCGCGTGTTCGATAGGCTTAAGGCTTACTCGACCCGGTGGGCGAAAGAACTCCCCTCGATGTTGTGGGCCGTTTGTACGTCAACTAGTCGAGCCACTGGTGAAATGTCATTTTTCTTGGTGTACGGAGCAGAAATAGTGCTTCCGACTGAGTTAACGTTTAGGTCACCTCGTGTGGACTACTACTCGGAAGAGGAACAGGAGCAGGTGTGAACTGACGATGTAAATCTACTCGAAGAGTATAGGGATCGGGCATCCATTCGAGTGGCTAAGTATCAACAAGCCTTGGGCAGATATGATGGCCAGAGAGTCCAGGAAAGAGCACTCATTGTCGGGGACTTAGTCCAACGAAAGGTGTAGAAGCAAGATAACCGTAATAAGCTATCGCCTAAGTGGGAAGGTCCCTACGTGGTGGTCAAAGTGACTCGACCCGGATCGGTAAGGCTATCGACATTGGAAGGAGCGATACTTGACAACTCGTAGAACATTAATCATCTAAGGAGATTTCATACATGAATAAGAAAGACAGTGCATCACAGCCAAAATTCTGGTAAGTACGTTTTCATTAAAATTTACTAACAAAAGCTATCCTATTACATGTGAGACAGTTACTCTACTACTACTTGTCCTCGAAAGCATAGCGCCGCCTCCCCTGCATCCACAGGAATTGGAAAAGGATGGTCCTGAAAGGACAAGGGATGTCGCCTAGAGGGGGGTGAATAGGCGAATTAAAAACTTTGTAACTAAATGCAGCGGAATAAAAATATTGCAGCTAAATAAAATCTCCCGAGGGTCTAAGTCCGGAGTGTCCGGGATTTTTATCCGGATACTCCTAAATGTCCGGATGTCGGGTTCGAGTCGGATACTCGGATTGGATCAGGGACTCGGACCGAGTGTCGGGACTTATCTCCGGATACTCAAAATGTCCGGACTATCCGGTTCAAAAGTCGGATACTCGGATTTAAGACCTCGAAATGAGATTTTAAATCCCTGCAATTTTTCAACAATCTACTTGAATACAAAAGATCTAAATGCTATCAGGTACATAGGGATGATGAAGATCTAGAGCCAAACACAACAATAGAGTAGATCGGGCAAATTCAAGATTTAAAATCAAATACTAAAGCAAGAGTAAGAAGCAAACTTGGAGACGATGATTTTTCACCAGAAGTTCGGATCCTTGAGGGGATCCTACGTCTCCGTTGAGGCGGCTCGGTCACACTTGAGCCGGGGTCTCTTTCAACCCTCTTCCTCCCGGTGTTGCACAAATGCACTCGCCGGTCTTCACTCCTTTGATTCCTTCCCTTACGGAGGCGGAACCGACCTTCACAAACTTCCCACGGCCAACCACACAAAGCTCCGGTGGCTCGTAGGCAACCTCCTAGCCGTCTAGGAGTCCTCAACCTCCAAGAGTAACAAATGCTCACGAAGAACAAGCTTGGAGATGAAATCAAGTGCTCAATCAACTCAAATCTCACTCAACCTAGCACCTCACTCCTCAAACTCTTCCCAACCCTTCTCACCAAGGGGATCACTTAGATCTAAGGGTAAAGAGGTGTTTTGGGGGCTCAAGAACAAGGGTATAGCACCTCTAATCTACAGGGTAAAAGCCTCTTTTGAAATGATGAAGAAGGTGGCTTTAAATAGAGGTCCCAAGAAAACTAGCCGTTGGAGACAGCTGGGCACAACCCGGAGACTCCGGAAAAAACCCCGGATACTCCGGATTATCTGAGAACAGCCACCGAGGGTGTCAACCCGGAATGTCCGGATTGAATATCCGGATACTCTGGATTGCACTGGCCAGCCCGACGAAAACGAGCATAACTTTTCACTCCGGACTCCGATTTCAGAGATTTTGGACTCTATCAAAAGCTAAGAACGAGGGCTACACAACCAACAAGGTCTCACTATCCAAAACTCAAAGGATAACCACAGATTTCACAAAGAAATCAAGAGAGACCTACAATCCTCACTTTCCGGCACTACCAACACCACTCTCTTTCTAAGATTCACAAGGATGGATCACTTGAGCACTTGACGCATCTAAAAGTCATTCGACATCGCATCCCTCTTAATAGTACGGCAATCCTTAGACTCAAATTAAATCAAAGATAATATAAGTCTAGAAATAGTCACTTGCCGTCTTCTTTCTTAATGTCGATGCATGAAGACTTTCACCATATAATTGATGACATCTTCGCCTTGTCCAACTCGACTCGATTCACCTCATGAGACTCTCGTCCTATCAACCTTGACTTGATCATCCTCTCTGACGATCTCCACGCCAAGTCGATCTTGACTTAGTCCTCAACTCTTGGTGACACTGCCGTCTTGTTGACCACGGCTTAACATCATCCTCCAAGATACCTTGGTCATCATACACATACGGGACCTAATTCTTTCCAAATTACTCATGAAAGACATTAGTCCCAAAAGCTCAATAGATATGAATAAATTGATATTTGTGAACAGTTGATTTCAACAAGTGTTTCATATAAGGAAGCACAACATAAATGGAAACACTTGACATAAGAAATGTTCTCTACTAAGTACATCATGATGAATATGTAATTGATCTATATGCACTAGAGAGATAATTGCCAATATGATGAATCAATTAAATCATGGCAAGGATCACAGACTTTACTTAAATGAAGCACATGATAGAATATACACGAATTGTACATGTGCAAATAATATTTGGAGTAAGAGTAAATATGTGATCCAACACTAGATAAACTTCACTAAGAGAATTGCATGAGAAGATATACAAATAAAACATGCATGCACCAAGTCAATCTATAGCAATATGAAGTTTAACTCTAGTTAATACATGCATACCATAATGATCTCAAATGAATATATATGCACAAATAAATATGACATGAAACAATGTGCATATATAAAATCAATATGCTACTTGGAGTTCACTATGCATTTGCACTAAAGGAATGCAATAACAAATATAGAATAGATACCAAAATTGCATACCTTATCTTTGCTTAACCTTCCTATTTGATTTTCCTCTAAAAGATGAGACTGATACTCAACTAGGCAATATCATGTTAGTCTCGTAGCAATATAATCATATTAGAGGTCTGTCAAATTTAAGCACTAAGTTAAGCATTTACTTAATTACATGGATTGTCATTATGTACGTTTGTCATTAATCACCAAAATAACATAGGTGCCTAGATGCACTTTCAGGTCCTCAGGACAGGCCTACACCCTCTGTACGGACTAGAGGAGGACACGAAGACCCGGCCGCCTATCGACGGAAAAGACGATCTCTCCGTCGTCAAAAGCCTCCGAGCACCGGGATGGCTTGGAGGGCGAGCAAGCGCTGGGTTGATGAAGCTGTTTGTGCTTCACCTCTTTCTCCGGTGTCGACGGTTTCACCTTCTTCTCATCATGTGCCAGTGGTGGCATCTGCTCTCGCGAAGGTAGCAGGGGTTGCGTCATCTTCTTCGACGGCGACGTTCAGCTTGTTGGTCACCTCTTCTTCCTCCTTCGGCCAAACTTCCTTCTTGATAGCCGCCCAGTCGATCTTCTCCTCATCATAGGAGATGATGATCCTCCCTAGAGAAACTACGGTTAGCGGCGTAGGGGGAGGGGACTCTCCAAGGATGATCACGGACGGGGATAATGGTGGAGTGGAGGCCATTGAAGAGCTAAAGCATCACGAGCAGGAGGGCAAGAAAGAACATGAGTTGTGGCATACGACTACGTGTTCCATCTATTTATAGCTCTAGGAACGAGTCATACTGCAGCAACGAATCCGTTTAGATTCGCATCGGTCCCAATCCACGAGGCGTCTATTGCACTTCCACATAAGTGCGAAAACCAAAGAGACGCTACTTTATGACGTGTCGCGTGGAGGCTGAAGGGGCGCGAAAACTGTAATAGAATTCAATCAATGCAATGGAGTCATATTGCTCATCTACTTCGACCAATATGCTCGGGGGCTCATGCGCCTGAGCGTAGGGTCAAGGGCCATTAGTGATGCTTATGCTCTACTCTCTTCTCGATATGGTCATCGAGCGGAGAGTCGAGGGCTACATCATGCATTTTTTGATACATATGCTCTACTATCTAATCGATGCACTCATCGAGTAGAGGGTTGGGGGCTACATCGCTCGATCTTTTCTTTACCTGGCTTCACTCTCGGGTCGATACATTTATAGAATAAGGGGTTCGGAGTCGCAACATGTATCTGTGATGCTAATGCTTCACTCTTTTTTGCTCGATCCAGCTATCGGGTAAAGAGTCGGGGGCTATATCACGACGTTGTGCTTATGTCACTCTACTCCTACCCGATGGTATATCATCAAATAAGGAGTCGGGGGCTATAGGTAACTCTGTACCTTTATTCTATTTCTTGGTCGATACTGTTATCAAGCGGAGCGCTGTAGACATAATTTATTTATTTCTTTTACATGCGATGTTTTTGATGCATTTACTCAATCACGTATTTAGCATGTCAGCAAACAAAACTAAAGTGTGTCCATGCCTAAACTCGACGACGAGCAATTCTATCCTACGCGCATACGAGCACCAGATTGTCAGACATCTAACGCACAGCGGACAGCGGGAGACGAGACCTCTAGTCGATTCTACACGCGCTGCTCAGCGAGTTCATGTTTGCTACAAAGTTTAAGTCATATGGTCGATGAAGACTTGAAAAAATCATGTAGTTTCACTTCAACTTATATAATGTTTATGTTACATGCGGCCTCTCCGAGTGTATGCTCGGGGGCTTAGCTATTTGATGAAAGTTTTTTAGCCTTGTGTGCAGCCTTGTTCTTCGTCGTTCGTTTTAAATTGTAAAAATGGCGGAACAGGTTGAGGCTGGGATTGATACCCAGAAAAGCCTCACAAAGATGGATAAACACGCTGAGCATCATGATCGAACTGGGGCTCAGGTGGAAAAGCTGGATCTGGTAGAACTCAAGGACCGAGAGCAAGAATAGAGAAGGGGGAAAACTGAGTCCGCAGCGGAAAAAGGCCTTGAACACAACAGTCTCATCCTCATTCTCGGGGGTGGGATACAGCTCACCTTGTGACGGCCTCCAATGGAAGAACTTCTGTGGAGGAACGAAGCCATCTTTCTCCAGCTCGATAAGACGCTTCTCCATCATGATCGATTTCTGCCACACCCTCTCGAGGGCCTCATCCTCAAAGACCGCTTCGACCGTCTCGGGTCTCTTCTCTGACGGCAGAGCAACTCCAGTGCTGGTTGAAGGGTTGGATACCATTGAGGAAAATGTGGGGCAGGTTCTTTGAAGGTGGCGGCGCTAGGGCTTAAGGAGCACAACGGAGGTTTCGAGAGTAAGACTGGAGGCGAGAAGGAGGGGAATGGCTACAGTTCCAGATCTGAGAATTTGTAGGCCAAAATCTTCTCTCCAGGCGAACGGTTCATTCCTCGCGGCACGACACTTCGATCGGCGTGAAAGGTGGAATGATGGCGCTGCACCCATCTTGGCATTGCAGACGAGAGCAATAAATGCTCAGCTGTTCAATGTTTAGATTTTTTGATTTTTTTCTAACTCTGCTCAGAGTCGAGTTGATAAGTTGACATCGAGTAACTTGCGGTTAGCCTGAGGACTCGATATGGGCTGATGGTAGGGTGCTCGACCCAGCACATCCCTACTCGATACTTAATGATTCCCAATCTACTTGAATCATTTGACCACATGCAGACGAGGCATTACTCGACCAAGCTAGGGCTTGGCAGTAATCGACCAAGCGCTTGAGCGGACCCTCTGCTAAACAGAGTTCGGAGGCTACTATTGAATATCTAAATATGGGATATAAGCACATGCAGGATACGCGAAGGATATTTCCTAACGACATAAAGAGACTCCGGATATCACGGGCCCGACTCTACGAGATAAGATATGCGCGGAGGGGATATTTCCATACCAGGAAGGACTCGATCGCTTTTCTCGTACGAGGAAACCGACTCGAGTACGCCTAGTATCCAGGGAGGTTTGGATATGATGCGAAGATCACGCGATGATGGACTCCTCAGCGGCTATGATCTGGTATCCAAACCGACTACAACTCAACCTGAGGCCGGGATACCTCGACTATATAAGGCCAGGGGTAGGTATCCTCAGGAGGAGACTTTCAGACTAGAGGAGAAGAAGAGAAGACCTTTGGCGAAAAGCACCTAGGAGCCAGCGAACTACGCTTCGTCAACCTCCAACCCAAGCCTAGCCTTAGCCTAAGTTCAATCTTCCTTGTAACTAGGGTTAGACACATTGCTATGTATTCAATACACCATATACATATATCATCTACACAGGAGATAAGGTATTACTCTGCCAAGGGGCCTGAACCTGTCTACATCGTGTGCCTTTGATTTTGTGCTTGGCCCGAACCTGTCTACATCATGTGCCTCTGATTTTGTGCTTGACTCTGATAACCTGAAGGTACCCGAAGTTATAAGTTTATTGTCGATTTCTAACCTTCGATAGGTAGCATGTCCATGAACCTACCGAGGTGCTTCGTACGCCACTCCGGGTGGATACCGTCAAGCACAATTGCATCCCCAGAGCAAGGAAGACCCAGTAGGTAACTAACATCCTCAACTATCGGTGCCATCTCATCGCATGAGAGGTGAAAGGTGTGCATCTCCAGTTGCCAGCGATCAGTAAGCTCATGTCGAACGGGAACCTCTTGGAGGCACCACGCCTATCCCGCACGTCGGCGTCTGTCGCCTCCACCATCTGTACTAAGGGAAGTAACCCTACCGCCCTCAACCTACAGAAAAACATTGTTAGTACGATCATTCCATACATTCAAGACATCGTAAAGCAAATACGACAAAAGTGCACTAACCTTGAAATCCATCGTGAGTCGATCCGCCATGCTCTCATGAGGGTGCGCAAGTATAGCAAGCTAAACTCGAGTGGTGGCTCCCTGTCTGTCGGCAGCAAGATGGCTAAGTAGCTCCAGTGAGTTGCGTCTATCACTAGGTCAAGCAGCTCGTACTGCCCATCGCCCGTCATACCTGCAAGTGAACCGTTCAATGTTAGTACAAATTTGATACAAATTGAATAGAATAATTACACATACAAACTGAATACAATAATTACAAATAGAAACTGAATATAACGATTTCACATGCAAATTGAGTACAATAATTACACATACAAAGTCCATAAAATAATTTCACATAAAAAGTCCATACATTAATTAAACATACGAATTCCATACCCTAATTTCACATACGAATTCTATACACTAATTTTACATACTAATTCCGTACAATAATTTCACATGCAAAGTCCATACAATAATTTCACGGCCTTTGAACTGTTGGGCAATACTTGAATGTGTGACAGGTCTCCTTGCAAACTGAACATTTCTTTATACGATGCCCACTTTCTGCTGCGTCCATGTCATTCCTTACGCCTTGTCTGCCGATGCCCTATGCCCTTCAGCCTAGTGACATCCGGAACCCACTGTGTGTCCTCCCAACTCTGAAGCTCTATGAACAAATTGACCACTCGAAAACTATAAATTTCCGCACTCCAAGTTGTCCTCACTGCTTCCTTCGTGAAGAATTGTGAGATGAATATGCCAAGATCCATACAGATTGTTGAGCAGGCAGTCATGATGTGTGCACAGGTGTAGACACATGTTTGCCTTTGTAGGATACACTCATGAGCAACTTTTCACCGATTCGTCCCTCGACCAGCTTTCTCTCTACATAGTATCTCAAAACGAAGCTCCCTTATGCCCATATTCAATGCTCTATGCATCTCCCCCTTCTTGCCTTTCTCCTCCTGTATGTAGAAATCATCTCAGAGTATTTCACAGTAGCATCATTCAAGCGGACGAATGCCTTAGCATGATAATCCACAAGGTATTTCGTGATGCCATGTAGAACACCCTCCACTATAGCTACCAGGGGAAGGGGTCTCAGACCCTGCATTATCCAATTGTAAACCTTAGCTAGGTTTGTCGTCATGACCCCATACCTGGCACCGTCGGTGTCATAAAGCAGAGCCCACTTCTCCCTAGACTCATACTCTATCCATTCGGAGAAGCATTCTATGGTCCGTCCGTTCCTCCAAACCAAGTACGGAGGGTTCGTGGGTAACTCTTCAAGCGCTACTGGGCCCTTCCCTGTGCCAGGCATTGCCCTCTTCGCTGCCTCCGCTGTATACCTTGATGTCAGCTCGTCCAACTTTCTTCAGAGTGTATTGAACTTTGTCTACTGGTTCTAGTTGCACAACCTCTTGAAAAGCTTTGTAAGCTCTTTGTTCTTGAACTGCTTGTAGAAGTTGGCATCTATATGCTGCTTGCACCACCTACTTCGTAAATCAGGTCATGGATGTGTCTCATCTGCACCCTCCTACAATTGCACGATCGCCTTTAACAGCTCGGGATGCCGATCATGTATGACACACTCCATGCCGATGATCCATGATGCCGGCTTTCACGTTCTTTAGAAACCATAGCCAGTTATCAGTGTTCTCACCTTCCACGAATGCGAGCGCTACGGGAAGAACCTAATTGTTGCCATCTACTCTTATGGCAGTCAATATCTGGCCTTTGTATTTTCCAATCAGAAATATCATGTCCACGCATAACTATGGACGGCAATGTCTGAAAGCGTTGATGCATACACCGAAAGCAAAGAATGCCCGCTTTAGTACCATCTTCCCAGAGAAGCGCTACGAATGCTGCTCACAAATATTGACATAAGTCCCAGTATTCCTTTTCTTGATCACCTCAAGCATACCTGGCAAGTTTTGATAGGAGTCTTCGTACGTACCAAACCTTTCTTCTAATGCCTTCTGCTTCGTTCTCCATGCCTTCGTATAGCTTATGGTGTACTAGAACTGCTACTCTATTGCAAGTATGATGGCACATGGCTATAAACCCAAGTTGCCCACAAGCTCCTCGTACATTGTATTCGCAACAAACCCTGAAGATATATTTATATGTGATTGCATCGACTCCGTCAGCACCCAGCTATGTGGGAAGACTATAGAACACTTTCAAACTGTGTCCCATTTAGGCTGGTACGCATGGACACGCCATGGGAACCCTCCATCTGGCATCTCACATCGTACACCCGCTGATCTACCTTCGCAACCTTAAAGGTTCTTCGCAGCGACACGCCTATGTTGTCACTGCTTCCTGCACCTCACACTTATTCTTGTAAATCGCTCCTTCCCTCACCTCATTCTGATCGTACTCCCATGCGACGTCTTCACGCTCATTGATCACAAGCCTATCAAACTGACACTCCTCCCACTCCTCAGGGAAAGGCTCTTCATTACCTTCATCATTACTTAAAGCCTCGCAGTCACGGATCTCTGCCTCTATCGCTTGCACCAACAATTTAATATGTTCTCCCTCGTTTGCCACACCTATTGGTTCCTGCACATCTGGTATTGGAACATTGACTTTCTCGCCTTGTACTCCCTCCTAACCAACTCACATCCTGCCTCACTAAGCATTCTGCACTTCGGCTACTCTCCCCAACTTCCTCCGGTTCATCACTAACAACCTCCTCCTGCGTCACTTGGTCGGCATAGACTTTCTGAAATGCTTGCGCCAATAACAATAAAAGCCATCTTTTCTCATTCACCATTCTTATATACGATCTCCATGACTTCGACCCTTTGAGTTCCACTAACTCCTAGTACGTGTAATCCCGTCTCTGACACCCTACCCCGTGTAACTTGAGATCATGCAAATTATGGTCCAACAAGAATAGGTGGTACAACCATCTGGTAACCGTGCCCCATGAACGTTCCCCTACACGTGACAGGCTAGCCACCACACTTAAAAAATGACATAGTTTCCACCATTGTGCACCATGTGCGGAACCCGTTCACCGTAGTGTATTTTAAATTATACTATCAAACATTTTATCAAATTCTTATTATGTGCACATTGTAACGCTATCAACTCTATTAGTACTTACTACACCTCATAAATTCTAAACCTACCCATACCGCTACACATATGTACCATGACCTACTCTACACTACTTCAAACAACTGCTGCATCCATACACAAAATTATTTTTTCAACTACATACTAACCCGCATACTTTTCACAATTTTGTATGTCCAATTCGATCCATACTAAACCATACATGCAGATACCAATCTAAAAATACTTATATATGTGTACATAACTATTGCTACTCTATATAGCTAATTATTTACGAATCTAATTAATCTGGTTGTTAAATAATGTATCAAAAAAAACTATTGCTACTCTAAACATCTAATTACTTACAAATCAAATTAATATGATCGCTAAGTCATGTATCTATCTAAATAACTATTGCTATTCTACACAGCTACTTACTTAGAACCTAATTAATATGATTGCTAAATCGTATACCTCAACAACTATTTCTACTCTATACAGCTAATTATTTACAAACCTAATTTATTTAGTCGCTAAGTCATGTATCTAAGAAATTATTGCTACTCTACACAACTAATTACCTACAAATCTAATTAATCTTGTCACTAAGTCATGTATCTATCTAAATAACTATTGCTACTTTACACAGCTAATAACTTACAATCTAATTAATATGATCACTATGTCATATATCTGAACAACTATTGCTACTCTACATACCTAATTACTTACAAATATATTTAATCTGGTCACTAAATCGTATTTTCAAATTATAATTCAAATGGGAAAAAATAACCTGAAAAAATACAGAGGACTTTCTTCCTCCTCCTCCCCTTCTCCTTCTCTTCCTCCTCTCCTTCTCTTTTCCCTCTCCTTTCTTTGGTTCAGCTGGCTGGCGACACAAATGAGGAATTTGGCTGAGCGCAACTCTCAACTAGGCTTATATGCACTCTCTATCGAGAGCTTGACCGTTATCGACATGCCTCTGTCGCCATTTGAAATGTTGACGGAGAGTCTGTCGATATTTGAAACGGCAACAGGTGGGTATTTTTGTAATTTTTTATCGGCATACTGTTTTTGTGATTTTTTATTTTTTTAATATTATTTTAAAAAGATTCCTCTAGCTACTATATGATGTTTGCATGCATCAATGCATGCATCAACAAAATCCAGCAATCATGCTAGTCTCTCTGCACTGTGCAGTTCTGCACATCTATTTAACCCGTTCTTAGCAAGGTAGGCTGCTGGAAGGTCTAACGAAATTACCCCGTATTTACAACGTGGTCCACGTAAAAAATCCCAATAGTTTTTACTATTCCAGGTACATTCACCGAACTTTCCCCGGTCGCGACGTGAAACCCACCAGATTCATCCCCCGAACGGATTCACAGAGAATCGAAATGAAACCAAACCAAATAAAAGTCGCCCAAACAAAAAATAATAGAGACACGTCTAACACATGATTTGTCATGCGCAATAGGATAATTGCATGATCAGAGTAATCGCAATTTAGATTGACCTAGCCTTTTCTTTAATATGCTTGCTTCCCCGTTGTTTCTTTCACTTCTTTATTCAACTCGTACTTCTGCAACGTCACCACCGACTGCGTGGCCAAGCAAACAGACCTAGGTTCAGCTTCTAACGAGCTAGTAAATCTCTAAAACAGCTTAACAAGTCAAAAATTGGGCTAAACCTATTTTATAATTTATTGATGAAAAAAATTAGCTATTTGTCAAACAATCTCTTATAAAAAAGCTACCGTCGTTTTTTAGCCTAGAAAACCAAAAATCACCTTTTTTTTTTTAGCTACAGCTCCCCAAACAGGCTAAAAGTCTTATTACTTGTTCATCAATTTTTTTAAAAGATAATACCTATTATATCGAGTGTCCGTTTTGTGTTCCATCTAAATCGTTGTGATCTATCGTGACCTTAACAAAACAAGACTCATAGTGAGTATGTATTGAAGATATATTCATAAAATTACTTCTCAGCTAGCAATTCTAGGTGTTCACTATTACTAACTTTAGATGCTAGCAGCTCATAATTCTCTATTGATATTAATTATAGGTTTTACTATCTAGGTGATAACAACTAGCAAATTTTACATGCTGGTAACCGGCAAAATTTCCACTACTAATAATTATTGGTTTCACTGTGCAAATGTTGGCAACTAGCAACTCTAGGTGATGGTAACTAGCTATCAACTTTAATTGCTGCTGACTATCAGTATCTGTAGATTAGTGCTTCTATGCATCACCCCAATACAAACTGCATAAATTTTTAAACAAGCGAAGAGATAAATAATTACTGTCTACCTTTTATTCATGCAACTTTCAAAAATTAACTAATAGAAGCACCTCTCGTATCTATATTAGTTCCTAGCTCTATATATTACTTGCTAGCTCTATATGTTACTATATTACTTGCTAGGAGCTCTTTATGTTACATGCTACGTTAGTTGCAAGCATCTAGCAACTTTAACTTTTGACTATCAGCAACTACGAAGTTTAAGTTGTGGCAATTAAAAAGAGCCGTGATCGTAAAAATATGGAAAACACTTGCAGGTTTATCGAAAATTATCATCGTGGTTGGGGCCTAGCAAGAATTTCGAGTTTGATGGCATCTAGCAAAAATGGTTGATTGAACCTGCTAACAAATGTAGTTTCTGGTAACTAGCAGCTACTAGTATACTGTCCTGTCTTCCTGTTTCCTTTTCCCAGCACGTACGTAATATATGGTCTTTTTCTTCTCTAGAACGTTTGTTTCCTTTTTCTTAATTCCAAGATATTTGTTTCCTTTTCCTTGAGATGATGCTGGAGGTGGGGGGAGATCTGTTGTGGGCCACAGGGATGAGTTAGACACATTAAACAATGGCCATCGGATGTGAGTGAGTAAAGCTGAGGAAAGATCTGAGAGGTTAATTTTGATGAAGGCAAGTTTCTAGGGACATTTCGCTGGGTGCATGAAGGTTGGGTCATCTCTAGTGGGGTGCATTATTTGGGGTGGACGTAGAAAAGAATGCTTAGGTGCATTATAAAGGGGTATAGATGAGGTTTCTAGCTCGTATCATTTGTCAGGCCAGCTTGCTGTAAGAATTGTATGTTTATCTTGTTGAATTCTTATCAGCTAGCAATTTTAATTGATTACATCTAGCAACCCCAGTTCATGGCAACTAGCAAAATCCAAATTTGGTGGTACCTAGAAATAAATTATTTTTTGCACTTCCACGGTATTGGCAATTAGCAATTATAGGTGTGGCAATTGGTTCAATGGAGTAACTTGCTGTTGAATAACTGGTTCACTGTGTCAACTCTAGGTGCTAGCAACTAGCAAAATCTAATCCACTACTCCCTCCTATCACAAATAGTATCGTTTTGAAAAATCAACATGATCTCCAAAACACGGCTTTGATCATTAATTTTTATTATAATATATTTATAAAACCTAATAAAAATATAATATTATGAAAGTACTTTTCGAGACAAATATATATATATATATATGATTTTCATGTATCCAAATTAAATATTTTAAAAGATATTGATAGTTAAAATTTTGAAAGTTTGATTACACTTATATCCGAAGTGACAATTATTTGTGACCGAAGGGAGTAGTAATTATAAACTGCTAGTATCTAGGTGCTGACAACTAGCAACCCTATGTGTTGCAATTATGCATTTGAAAATTGAACTTATCGTTATGTCGCCAAAATATATGTAATATCGATCTTATTTTGCTCGGTTCGTTATACGAACACAATAGTTTAAACCGAACACACAATGGACAATCCGTTGAGGAGATATGCTATGATAAATGTGTACAAAACTTCCAACTCACGTATGTTCATCTAACATGCAAATCTATTGCATGCTGACATCATACAATACTACAAAATTGTTTCATCCTATTAAATAATAAACTGATTTTTCTTAAAAAAATAATAAACTAATTGTCGTAGATCAACTCCAATGCTAATCACCCAATATTGAGAATACCCAAGAACAATCACAAAGATGAACACCAAGTATGGAATCTCAACTCTTTTCTTTCTTTTTTAATTGTACCTTTGTTTCAGATGACGTTTTAGGATTTTCACTTCAACCAAGGCATGTGTAGAAATGACTAAATTGCCCTCTTTCGTTAGCTCACTTATTGCTCTTGGATGTTGTGTGTTAGTCTATTCCACAGTACTAAATAACATTGAGAATAATAAATGGTACGGGTATGCAAAGGAAAAACAATTAAAAGCTATCTCGAAATTGTAGAATGACATGTACATATTTAGGAATAAAAATTGAAAGCTAGAATGACATGTATTCAGGAATGAAGTATATTTATAGCCAAAACCACTTTAAAATAGTTTCAAAATTCACCCACCAAACCCTATAGTTCGGTAATATCTCAGCACATCCGTCACTTCTCGTGGCCTTCATCCGACATGATCCCGCTAATGTGAGAGTAGGAGCGGGAAAGCATTATTGTTGGGACCCGAGTATGCAAATTTGGACCCTCTATGTATACCGCACTAGTCCAGGATCACGCTAGTGCACACAGGTTCAATATAGATGAATATCACAATCATACACAGCGAAAACATAATAAAAGACTTCATATATTAAATATTAACCTGTTAACCGACCTTATGGTCAACCTTACATGAATATGCCTCGCAAGGCTAAACAGAAGATAATAAATTAAACTGCAACAGAATGAAAACGTAGATAAACCCCTCAGTATACCACAGACAACTGACAAGACTCGCACCCTAAACATTCGTCTCTTCCTGGTATTCCTCCTTCAAGCTGGTGTAGACTCTTCCTCAACTGGTGATTTTGTTGTTGGCAAGAGTGAGTACTTAAAGCACTCAACAAGTTGTGCACAAAATGCAATTCTAACATAACTATATGCAAGGCTTATTCAAACAGAATGGCTGATACGACTATTTTGCATTAAAGCAGCATTTACAAATGAATACAATAAATAGATTGAAAGGACAGTAAAACAAGTAACAATAAATAATAACTTTTAAGTATTTCTCAAGTAAACATGGCTTCTAGCCTTAAATCATATTTCCAACTTTCCAATTGCATCTAGCCTCTCTTTCTAAGTTTTCATTTTACAAAATCTATCCTTTGACTATAATTCCCGAGTATTGCTCAATACCATAAGCACGGCTATTCGAATAGTTTTGACACTCTGCAGAGGTTATATGCTTTACCCACATGACATGATCATCTCCTGTTGTCAAGCTATTAACACACTTCCTTTGGCGTGTCGGCGGAGAGATCATAAAAAAGTCTTTACAAACCATTCCTTAACACAGTACTACCAGCTAAGGTTTCAACACTGAAGGGCTATAACCACCACAACAGGGCCCCTCTCTTGCGCCATATGAGTTGAACCATATAACCCAGGACTTACACCACCACTGGTAGTACCAAGCTAAGACATTGCAAATTAATCAGCTATGTCCATCCCATTCCAAACATGTGGTTGCATGTTTGACTCAGGTCAAAAGCTTGCAAGGTTAAGTCCTTAGGTTGATTGAGGCAAGACTTCTACAATCCCTCTGCCATTCTAGCCCACTTTGGCATACTCCCCTTGCCACTTGCCCCAATCTAAATTATTTACCATTCAGTTCATTATCATGCACCACGTGCTATCAACATGTCAACATCATTGTGAGACATTACGTCACCACAACTCAATATCGTCGTGTGACAACACCTAACACAACTTTCATAAATATGTTCCATATTCCATTAATCAAGACTGAGTTTGATATTTCCAAAAGACATAAGTTGTACATGGCATGCCTAAGCATACTATACATGGTTTAACCAACCCACGTTGGCATCTATTAGCATCCAACTAATAATGAATCATCCTAGGGTGACAAATAATAATGGCATACAAATGACAAGGTAGGTATATTTCAATTGGGTTGAATAACTAGATTCCAAACTATTTTCAAAACAATTGTACTCATGAAATAACATGCAATAATTTAAATCAACATAGCGATTTTGTAAAACTGGGTTCAACATGATCAAAGCACAATTTTCTTTGTAAAAGTTCTTGTTCCTGTTCTGAACCTTGCTCTTGGTTCAACAATTCCTCATCGGACGCTCCGAGCACTTCAACGTCTACGCGTAACGAGAGAAAATACTAAATAAATACCAAAATAGAGAACAAACAAACTCTAAAAATCAAATAAAATTCACCAGTAAATAGATCTCAATTTTACAAATTTTTAGAAATTTGAATCACCTCAATTGGAGCTCGTATGAGAAAGAATGAAAGAATCAATACTCATAAAAATCAGAAAAATACTAAATACCAAATTTACTCGGACGACTCACCAAACCAAAGCCCAGAAGTAAGATATAATAAAAAGGAAATGTGAATTTCTTGGCATTTTCCCTCGAGCTCGAGGTCTGAATTTTTTCATAATAGTACTCTTAGTGACTTCGGCTTTAGTGATAAATAAATTCTCTTTGTCGAAATCCCTATAATGAGTAGCATTTGCTCCTGCCGAATAAATCAACTTTAGGATGTGATAAGATGCTCGATAAGGCATGAGGTTCAGTATCATAACAGTTTCTTCGTAGTAACGCCAGCGAATCTCATCAAGAACTCTTTGTGCTTTGAAAACAGACATATGGATGCGTTTTTGTGCTTTGAAAACCCGTTTGAACTTAATTATTTTTATATTGAAAATTCGATTTATTGCGTCAGCACCCGAACCAACCAATCACGGGCTGACACTTCACCCTAGTCTATGGACTCGGTCCACCGTGGACGCTAGCACTATGCTCTGGACTGGCTGATGTCAGCACTGACGTCATGAGGTGATGTCACATCGACGCCAACAGGTACATGTGGTGTGATGTGGCGCAACACATAGCACGATCTGTGCTAGACACGTGGCACGAATCCAATGACTGACCTTAAATCTGACGGCTATGATGGAAACACGTGGTAGACTAACACGACATCTACGTAGCATGATCTGAAAGGGTTTTTATCCACTTCAGGGGATCTTACTACCATGGGGTCTTCAAAAGATGAGATTTATTCATATTAAAATTTTCCAATACCTTCTTGTTATATGCAGACTGGTACACAAAAATTCTTTCTAGGAAATGCTCTAGCTGCAGGCCTAAATAATATTTGGTTTTACCTAAATCTTTCATCTCAAACTTCGTCACAATGTAAGAACTTGCTTCCTTTATATCCTCTGTGGTTCTGATGATATTCAGATCACCGGCATAGACTGAGATGATACAAAATCCATTCTGGGACTTCTTTATGAACACGTAGGGACAATCATCATTGTTGGAGTACCCTTCTTCAGGAGGAACTAACTAAGTCGGCTGTACCAAATTCTCTCTAACTATTTTAAACCGTATGGAGATCTCTGCAGTTTGAAAATATACATATTGCGATTATATTTATTAGGATCTAGAATTTTGACTCCTTCAGGGACTCTCATATAAATATCCGTATCCAGTGACCCGTATAAATACGTGGTCACTACATCCACCAACTGCATTGATAAGTTTAAACTAGCTACCATTGATATCAAGTATCGAAACGTCATTCCACTCATTACTAGATAGTAAGTTTCATCGTAATCGATGCTGGGTCACTGTGTGAACCCTTGTGCTACAAGCCTCATGGTTGTATACCGTGGTGGTGAGATTGGCACGTATACAGTGCAACAAAATTTTTACAGATGGGAAATACTTGGTTCTTTCTCATGCACTATCTACAAAGGAAAAATTTCATGATATACAATTGTTCTGAGTTGAATTAATACAACAGCGTGTAGCACTACGTAGCCAAAACAACTGATGGGTAACCTACAATTATGCAAGAGTGGCTGAGCAATAATTTTTATTCTTTTAATTAATGACTCTGCAATGCTATTTTGTATTGGACATGAGGTACTTGATGCTCTATATTAATGCCAGAGCCATGCAATAATCATTAAATATTTTTGAGGTAAACTTACCAGCATTGTCCTTTAGAACAGACTTGATCATTTCTTCTGGAAAAGAGGATCTTAAATTAATAATTTGGGTAATTAATTTAGCAAAAATATGGTTCCAAGTAGATAATAGACATGCATTGGGTAATCTAGTAGAAGCATCTATCAATACCATAAAGTATCTGAAAGAGCCCGACAGGGGCTAGATAAGTCTATAAACACCACCTTGAATTCTCTTCAGGGAATTTGGTGATTCTTCTTTAATTTTCAGATAAGAGGGTCTAATTATGAGTTTCCCTTTAGCACAAGTAGGGCATAAGAAGACTTCAGGTCTAGGAAAGTTAGTAGTTTTTATGATATGGTCATCAGAATTATTGATAATTCTTCTCATCATGTTCAACCCAGGATGACTAAGTCGATCATGCCAGATCTTTAATATTTATGAGTTTTTAAGTGTAGTTTTTATCGTAACATAAATTTTAGGTTTTATATGTGTATAGTATAACCTAAGGAAGTTTTTCAACCACTTGTTTGTTACACCTGTTAAACTTAGTCATGAGTAGGTATTTTGTACAAACCTCATTTTTTTATCTCCATCTGGAAGCCATTCAGACGGATGTCTTTGAAACTTAATAGAGTACGACTGGACTTATGGTATAATAGAGCATTATCTATTATTATACGAGTATCATAAGGAGAACTATGATGGCTCTTCTAGTGCCAATAATGAGGGCATCGCTTCTAGAGATGGTCGTAATATTTCCAGTTTTTTAGTCAAAGTCTAAAAATATTTAGTTTCCCTAAAATTGAATTTGTGGTACAACTGTCTACTAGATAGATTTCCTCCTCCACCATTGGGTTATACGTTGTTCTATATTAAATGAATGATTTAAGAATTAAACAATTATTGCATCAGGAACATATTGTAAAATATAGAACAAGTATATCACAATAAATTAAACAAATATCCTGGAAAATAACAATTTATCTAACTTTAACTGATAATCGCTCAACAGGAGCGTAGGCCAATGTTCATTTAGGAACTTAAACACTAAACTGATAAAAGAGACTCTTAGAGAAACACAAAAGGAAAATGTGACATCGACTAGCAAAAGACGAAGTAACTACGATAGTTTCCATATCCGAGAAGACCCTATTTGAACTCTGCTGTAGGACCAGGGACTTTGTCATCATCCTTCTTGATTTTCTTCTCAACGACAGGTTGTTCCCCTTGTTCTTCTGGATTTTCCTAGTGGATGCATGTAAAGGTCCACAAATGCTTCGGGGTGCGGCAGGTGCTCAACTAATGGCTAGTGTATCCACATCTAAAGCAGGATTGTACAGAGTTTGCAGCCTTATTGGTTGAGACTTACTCCTTGGTCCCTTACCTTTACTTTTCCAATGGGGCTTGTCTCGTCCCTTCTGTGTTATGCCATTCTTCCATTTCTCCTTTTTTGCCGTTGGCCTTTTTCGTGGCAATAGATATTGCTAACTTGCTGAGCATTTACATGTGTTTCGGACATTTCATGTGTTCCATTAGGGAGAAAGTGATAATTCTTCATCAGGAGTTCATCATGCTTTTATGCTTCTAGCAAAATACCGATAAGCTCAGAGTACTTCTGTCACTTGGCATGACGGTACTATTGTTGCAATATCCTCGTATTAGGGTGGAAGGTAAATAATGTTTTGTCTATCATTTCAGCGTCAATAACTTTCTGGTTATAGAATCTTAGTTTAGCGATAAATTTGTGCATGACAGAGTTATACGCCTCCATAGTTTTAAAATCTTGAAAGCATAGGAGGGTCTACTTACACTGTGCTTCTGGTAGTAGGGCGAACCTTTGCTAGTTATATAATTTCTTCAGGGAATTCTGTAGTGTCAACAGATCCTCCTTCATCAAATATTCATCCTTCAAGTCCGCATAGAGATGGTACCTTAGGAAGTGCAGGCTTGCACACTAACGGCTTCTGAAAGAGTAGGGGCGTTAGCTTCAAACTGAGTGACAGTAGATCAAGCTCTGAAGTTGATATTAGCATCCATTGCCTAGGTAAGATAATTGTTGCTATTTAGGGTAAGCTTAGTAAATTCCCTCTTTGCGATGTCCGACATATCCTATATGCAAGCAATATTGAATTTTACTACTTGTAAAATATGATGTTGCATGCTTATCATTGAATTAGTAATGCTTGGTCTATATCTATTTAGCAGATAATTATAAAAAAATTTCCATAATTTTTCATAATTTTCTACCAATGATCAACTAATTTTAAGAATTACCGAATAACAGAAAAATAAAATCAGCATACGTAAACTTGAAATTATGCTAGGATAAATAAACCCTGATTTATGAAGCTTCCAATGTGTGCTAAGAATAAGGTTCAATATATTTCTGGAAGTCCGTATACCAAAAAATTCAATTTCTAGGATTTAATATAAACTTTTAGAATTTATTAACTATTTTAAGGAATTACACGAAACTTCAAGGTCTTTAAAGTAAAATTTACACGACCGATCATAAATGACTCAAACTTTAGGGGTTAAAACAAAAAATTACTATTTTTTCTTTTCCTCTTTTTCTTCTTTCCTGTTCGAAAAAATGACTAGACCGCATGGCCCGTGGACTATGCTACCGGTCTATTGCGGCCCACAGCAGCTTGCAAGAGGCAAGCAGCTAGGGTTTTAGCCCTAGCAGTCTCACGTTCGCACAGCAAAAGGAGGCAGCAGCCAGCAGCAACGGGCGCGTGGCGACGGATGCACGTGTGCGACGAGACGAAGGCTAGAGTGGGGGCGCGCCGTGGCTCAGCGGGAGTAGCAACGACCGGCGAGGATGCAGCACGACCGGTGTGGGGTCAGGGAGCGCTACAGTGCTATAGGTGTGGTCGCGACGATTAATTAATAATATATTTTTAATTTTTTTGATAAATAGTAACTATACAACCCTAATTTTTCGATGAGGTAAAATGAGTAATCTAGGTAATTAGATCATTTAATCTGTAGAATAAAGAACTATTCAGATGTGATCAACTTACGTGCTTCGAACTTACGTACGGCTGCAATAGGTTAAATCGCTTGATGCCGGTTGAAATTCAATGTAGTGTAAATTGATGTTGTTAGACGATCTTGATCGGTCTCAAGTTGCTTCGTGCTAATAATGTGTTGTAAAACGATGACGATCGTCGTAGATCAAACATAATGCACCAACCGAATATCCAGAATAATCACGAAGAACACACATGATATAGGGAAGCAAAACTCTCTTCTCTTTATCAGATTAATTTTTTGTACAATAAGGTGTCATATTTATAGTGAAAACTCATTAAAGATAGATTCAGATTCGTCCATTAAGGACGTGTTTGGTTGCTTGTACCAAGTGGTACATATATGAGATGGTTTAAGAAAAAAGTCATATATGTGTTTAGTTGTTTGAATGGAGCCATTCTAGCTTAGATGATGAGATACAAATTCGAGGAATATTCCATATAGATACTCGACCATTTTATTCACCCAAAAGAATAGAACCAAATAGTATATGATCATCCTATCCCATTCAACCTCATCCCACCATTCAAATACACTGTAAGGGCACTCCCAATGCATGGTTTCTATAGACATATCTAAAAACATCCACATCATCAATAAATAGTACTAAATACTACCCCTCCAACCCTTTATATCTTAGCACAAATACAAAGAGAACATCAAATAAATATCATGCAAGACATATAATTAAGTTGGAAACAAACCTCCTCATTCTAATACATGTTTTTGTTGTATCTTATTTTGGTTATGTGGCCAACTCTAGACATAGGAGTATTGGGAGTGCCTAAAGGTGAGCGTCGTGTTGTATCGGGCTGACCCGACACGGATCCATCGTGCTTGAACCGTGCCGGTCCGCGATGGCCCATCGTGCGCGCCGTGTTGTGCCATGCCGGCCCGGCTTGCCTTTGGCGAGCCCAAGCACGGCTTATTTGCGCTTCGTGCCTGCTTCGTGCCATGCTGGCCCAGGCCTAATCCATTTGCACTATTGCGATAAGAGGAAAGGAGCCGAAGACGCATGTAGTTGAGGTAATGGATAGAATTATTATGGAAAAAAGAACTAAAATTTATATATTCTTAAACAGTTACAAAGAGCGAGGGGGATGTGTTGAACACGGGCGAGAGAAGGGGCAATGGGCGAGAAAGAGAGTGAGAGAGACAGACGAGAGAGATTGAGAGAGACGTGCGAGAGAGGGAGAGATTGAGAGAGACGGATAAGAGAGAGAGAGCAGCTTCTTGCACCGTCTCTCAATCTCTCCCCCTTGCCCATCTTTCTTAGGTGTGAGCGGCGGGTGTGACGTCCATACTACTGGGTGCATCCATGACGCTCATGCTATGTGGGTCGGTGGTATTCATGATGAGCTTCTTCCTCATACCTTGGGTCATCGGGCCCGATACGACCCGTGCTACAGTGTCGTACCAACACGGCACGGCCCACTTCGTGCTGGACCGAGCTTTAGACCGAATCTTGTCCGTCGTGCCTCGGATCGGTAAAAAAAGAAGCCCAACCACCTCTAGGAGTAGGGGTGAAAACGGAAACGGAATATCCGACCGTTCCGGAGAAAAATGGAAACGGAAGCCTTTTTTCGAAAACGGAAACGGAAAATGTCGGTACGGAAATGGAAATGGGTTTTTTTGTCGGAAACGGAAGAGTCATTTCCGTCGGAAATAGAATCAAAAATTCTGTATAAGTGAAACCGGAAATTCTATCGGAAACTTGGCCCATTTGGCCCAAAAAGGATAATGGAGAACTTACATTTATTTTTGAATTAAAATAATTTCAGAAATACAAATGGCTTTATAGAAAATATCAAAAATTCTAAAAAAAATCTCAAAAATACTTTGGAACATTTTGAACCTAGAAAATTATTTCTAGCATAATTTTGGCTTCATTTAAAGAATAAATTAAGTATATAAATCTGAAAAATAGCAAAATAGCATTTATAAACTCCAAAAAATCCAGGATAAATCTTAGAAATCATAAATGAATATTGAACAATAATATGCAAATTTTAGGCATTACATCTTTATAGTTGGAGGAGCAATAGGATGTCGATGCTAATGATATGTAGAAAGACATGATGGTCTGATCTAGAGGACAAATAGCGAACCTTCAACTGACAAACTTGAGAAAAAACTTTCTAGTGATACCGGTGAACATAACATTGTTCTCATATCCGCCTTTGAGGTGGAATGAGTTACATTGTTTTTGCGGTCATGTATATTGTGATCATGTACTACGTTCTTGTGGAATTTTTCACTTTCGTTTTCGTATCCGCTCCGTTCCGTTCCGCATCCGTTTTCCTCATTATTCGTTTTCATATCCGTTTTCGGGATTTTCGATTTCGTTTCTATTACCGGTAAAAGATGTAAAAACGGAAACGGAACGACTATTTATCGACCGTTTTCGTTCCGTTTTCATCTCTATCTAGAGTGTTAATTAGGATGTTCCGTTTTCAGATAGAGTGTTAATTATCGTCCTGGCGGTGACAAGTGTCCAGGAGCACAGGAAAGCGAAAGCTTGCGCCGCACGCGCGACACGTCAGCGCGCCGGGGAGAGGGGGCTATTGACCTCGCGGGGCCCACCGACCCGACGGCCCGTAAATCCCCCGTCGCGTCGAAAATATCGGCCGTTCGTTGCGGCTGCTGGATGATTATATATGTGGCCGTGGCCGCATGCTTGTGGATTCCAAAATTTCCAATCCGATTGGTTGGTTGGTTGCTTCGGTTGAGTTCGAGCCCGCGTGAGGATCCGAGGATGGGCAGCGATTGACGAGGGGGGTTCTGGCGTTTGATTCGCGTTTGGAGTTTTGCCGGGTCTCCATTTGTTTTGGGAATTTTGGGTTTTCTTTTTCTTTTTTGTTTTGTTCTTCTCTTCGAGGATCTGGGGATTTCTCTCGCGGAAATGGATTCTTCAGAGACTACTGCTCTTGGGGTTTCGGTTCGGAAGAGTGGTTAAGTTTTAAATTTGTGTCTGGTACTGAATTTTTGGGGCGAATTTTTTCAGGGTAAAGATTTTGGATTCCCTGTTTGCCAAATGAAGATTCGGTTGATTTCGCACCTGATTTGAAATTCTGAGACGGATTTTGATTAAAAAGAGAGTCATTTTTATGGGACTTGACACAGTCCAGTGAACTGGAGGAAGAAACTTTCCCAATTAGAGCCGGTTTTTGTGGTCAGCGCTTAGTTCCAAAAGGCGGCACATTTATTTGCTACGCTAACTGTGGCCAAAAAGCTCACCCTTGGATCTATTTCAAGTAAAGATTGGAACATTTTTTTTTTTGAGATCTTTTTGTAGCCTTTGGTTTTTTCAAGTTGGCAGATCCGAGAAACACCGAATTTTGCTTGATTTTGCCGCAAATTTTTGATCTGATCGAAAGGCTTCCGAGGTTTCGTGAGAAGCAAATAAATTCTTGGTCGTCAACTCGTCACGGCCATGGCGCTGAGCCGATTCACCCAATGGCTGTGGCCGGGGAGCGCGGCGCGGGTGGCCACCCACGAGCTCCCGAGCACGGCCTTGACGAGCTCCTCCTTCCCGGACTTCCCCTCCGGGTTCCGAGAGCCGGACACCGTCACGTTCTCGACGGCCGGCGCCGCCGCTCGCGGTCGCCGCTCGAGACCGAGGAGGGTCAAGAACCGGCGGCGCAGCCGCGGGAAGCCCAGGGTCGACAGGGAGTACGACATGGTCATCGTGCCGTCCGACGGCGGCGGGTGCCTGTCCGGGTCGGAGTCCGACGACTCCGACTGGTCCATAGGCTGGCTGGAGCCGCAGGCGCCGGAGCTGCAGACGGACGGCGACCCCGAGAGCTGCTTCGCCGTCCTCGTGCCTTGCTACCGCCACGGCCGCATCGAGCAGCCTGGGAGGCCCGACGGCCGGTTCCTTGGCGCTGGCGCTGGCGCTCTCGCCGAAGGCGGCCTATCTGGTGAGAATGATGATTTAATTACGTAATTACGTTCTTGTGTTGTGTTTTGTTCATAATTGGGAAGGAATCATGCCGTGTCTCTAGTTTATTTATGGTTTGTAAAAGCATTCAATTGTGCAGTTGATGCTTGATGCTTGTATGCTGCTAATAGCTTTCTGTCTGGTGCAGAATTAGGAAGGAATCATAATTCATATGTGGTAATTGATAGGTTCTAATTAGTACTGACAATAGTTCAGTTTCATTATCTGACATAATTGACAAATCTGGTACTTTCAGTTATCAATTGTTTGTTTTGGAAATAAATCCAGTGTGTTAAGCTGACATAGCATGACCTCTTATAGGGTAAGAAATTAATGTATCCAATGCCGACAGGATGGCTTTCTTTGCCTTTTTGGATATAAAATAATGATGGTCAGGAGTATCTTGGATTTATTTTTCCCCTGACATGGCCGTTCTGTATATGTGGTTGCTCTCGTATGATTTTAGTTCAGCAGTGATCTGATTGGATGTAGCACATAGCATGCTAGTTGATTCTATTGCATTCGTGGGCACAATGGCTAATCGGTCATATGCCATTTTCATGTTTGGTGCTGTTGATTAGTAGGTAAGGTGGCTTTGAAATCTTTGTTTAGTTATTAAAATTTATCAGACTTCCGCCTTGGTTCAGTTGTGAAAACTTTGAATCCATCAGATACTTTCCTAGAGGCATGGCTGTACAATCCATAGCCTGATTTCTTCTTCTCTATTTATAGCCTATTACTTTCGTTTACATTTGTTTGGGTTGGCTTCTGCCATTTTGTGTGTTGTATTTGAGGTTCCAACTTAACATATCAACATCTTCTTGCTTCTTGATGGAGATTTCCTTATGTAGTCAATGGAACAGCAACACACTAGTAGTTGTTTGGATGATAATTTACCCCCAATACTGTAGTCTTTGTTGAATAATAGCATTGCAATTGGTCACCTTGTTTCTGATCACCATTTACTTCAGGCTTCAATCTAATTAACTTGAGAATGTTGTAGTCTCTTGTCCTAAATACCTGAATCCTGCACTTCATTGGAATCATTTGGTCCAGTGTTCTAATTGCCAGAGCACTAGTTGTGATTGAAGTTCAACTCAGTAAAGCTATTTTATTGCCTGCTTGTGCCATTTTAACTCTCCATGGACCATTGCATTTGATTGTGCAAAATAGCTTTTCATCACAATATGACCTAGCTTTTAAAATTTTAATTTGCTACTAGTTTCTCCTTTTCCATAGTGTTGAGTGATAAATTTTCCCATCACTACAGTTTTTGTCATTATTCTAATACTCTTTCCTGTTAACGCTCTGCAGATGGAAAGAATTTTGTAGAACAGTGGCTTTCTTCTCTTCAGAACTGATATCTCAGACCTCTCCTTGCTACGCTGTATATAGTATTGCCCCGTTTTATTCTACTACTATGTTTGCCCCAGACGCAGAATATTATATCGATGAAGGAAGACATGGAAACCCTAAAAAAAAGGTGAAACTGATTGAAAGAAAAAAAGAGGAGCAGTGGGGTTTTGAAGCAGCACTGAACGGGTATGTCCTTCCTGAGGTTTCAAGGCTATTGTACTCTTGCAAAGCAAGGCAAATGCTGAACAAGATGAGTTGTGCGTCACAGAAAACATATTCCTCGATATGCGCTAAGTGCTAACCTCTGATAACATGTAGAGATGAATTGCTATTCCACCGTTAATTTGTCCCACTTGCTTTTGGACCTCGACCCTACTACTACTGGCTTGTGTATAGTGCCATTGCAGTGTATATAGTCTGCGCAAAACTGCAAATGCGCAATTCTACAGTGTGCGTGTGTGTCGCTGTACATTTGAACAGAATCCTTATGAATTCTGCTGTATATAAACCTTTGTGTTTATGTGGAATTGTTTTTGGCTGAACTCTTCCAGATAGTATACACTATTGATTCTGTCGGCTGTGGCTAGTGAGCCCTGTGTATGGCACCATTCTAGTACTGAAGAAAGCAAGTGAATGATGTATATGTATCTGCAGGACAGGGATATAGCACTACAGGATGCAACTCAGTTCGTGCATGTTACTATACCACTTTTACTGTAGCAACACCACTGTATCTGCGAATCTGGATCTGAAAATGGACGGCTTGGATAAGGTATAGTTGCTTATTGTGCAGTTATAGTTGGAACTGCACCTAATCTCTGTCCGTATCTGTCTTGTGTTCATCTACCTGCACTGTGCAAAGGGAAAAAGGCTTGCCAGCAATTTCTGCAGTGGCCTGAATGTCTGAAACTGGAATTGAAGTGCAGAAAGAGGGCTTGCATTGGCATCCATTCTATAGGTTGTGCCAAGTATTGGAATTGCTTATGATCATCTAATTTAGGTGCACAAAAGGGAATATATATTTAGCTGAGCCAGTCCATCATCCTCTACAAATTAGAAATTGACACTGTTTTTTTTTTGAGAGGAAGGTAGGGATTTTATTCAATCGAAAATATTCAGGTTTACATCCAAGAACACAGGCGTGTCTCCTAGCCACAAATGCCGGCCTGGTTCTAAAGTTCAAGCAAATTTAGCCAAATTATGAGCCTCACTATTCGATTCCCTACCTTCGTGCACCAATTACACACCATCAAAAGCCTATGTCTTATTCTTAATATCTTGCAAGATCATCACATACTCATCTTTGCACCTCCTGGATGCTGTTAACCACATTCAGGCAGTCTGATGCCACTCGAATTTGGTGAAGACCGCAATCTTCTGCAAAAGATAAAGCAGGTTATTTAGCACGAGTTGTTTATTTAGCATGAGTGAATGAAAATTAGATGCACTGGCCGAGAGCCTGAAATTGTTGATTTTTTTTTTCTTTAATATTTATTTTTAATCTTTTTTTCAAAACTAGTCGCCCGGATGAAAAAATAACAAAATTACCCTCCGGTCGCCCGTGTATGGAGCGATCCCCCATACACGGGCGATACCTCCCTCGCCCAACGGCTCCAGCCAACGGCTCTAACGGTCTTGCAGTGAGCCCCTATCGCCCTCAGAGGCGATCGCCCCATCTGGGCGCAGGCTCTTATTTAAGCGCTTTCGGTCGGTCATTTGTCTGCAGAGAAAGGAAAGAAAGAGAGGGAGCCGAGCGCAGGAGAAAAAGAGGGTCAAGAAAGGGAGAAGAGGAAGAGAAGAAAAAGAGAAGGGAGCCGAAAAATTTAGGTAAATTTTTGAATTTTATTGTAGAGTTAGTTTTAGCAATTTTTTGTAGAGGTAAATGTAGGAATTTTTTATAGGTTATGTAGTATTTAAAATTTAATGTAGCATTTAATATTTAGGAATTTGTTGTAGTATTTAGAAATTTTAGGATTATGTATTGTTTAGAAATTTAATATAGCAGTTAATATTCATAAATTTAATGTAGTATGTAGTATTTACAAATTTAATTTAGTATTTCAGTATGTGCAAATTTAATGTAGTACTCGGTATGTAAAAATTTAATACAGTAGAAATATTAGACAATATTTCGGAATTTAATTTAGTACGGTTGTGTATTAGTAATTTTGTTATGCAAATAATGTATTAGGCAATATATATACAAATGTAATGTAGTATGAATTTAATTTAGTAGGCTCGTGTATTACTAATTTTATTATGTAAATAATGTATTAGGCAATATATACAAATGTAATGTAGTAGAAATTTAGTAGACTAGTCGAATCACTTATTTATAGTCGTATTTTGTAGTACGATCAATGTACGTTTTGTAGATTGTATTTTAGAGTAATATTTTTCCGTCGGACGTTGCAGCATGTCGGAGAAATTGTATTTCCAAATATTTTATGGAGATGGGGAGATAGCACAGGGGGCGGATGGGGTGGATCTATCATCATTTTCAAGAGTCGTACGGGGCATATGTAGACCGAGCGATAGGACATACAGGGGTTTGTTGGAGTGGATGTCTCGGATGTTCAGTTTGGATGCCCAGACTGTTCGGTTGCGGGTGAGAGCAGTAGTGAGCCGAGCGCAAGACCGTTTTTACGGAGAGTTGATTCCTATTAACTCGACGTCAACATGGAGGAGTTATGTTGGTTTTGCCGTAGAGCGGGGTTGGCCGCTCATGTTGTTGGTACAGTGCTACCCGATAGCTCCATCGGTGTCGCAAGTTCGTGATGTCGGGGTGGACATTACGGGGGAGGGGACGTCAAATGTAGAAGGATGCGAAGAGCAAGGCGGCGAGGAGCCCGGAGACGAGGAGCACGAGACTGGCGGTGGCGAAGGGACCGGGGGGCAGAGGAGACAATGGTGGAGGCGCGAGGGTGGCCGACGAGGGGGAGGAGGTGGAGGACATTGTTGACCTGATGGAAGAGGAGGACCGTGCGGATGAGGAAGTCCCTGATGGTGAGCACTCCGACGAGGAGGACAACGCCCCTGAGGTGCCTATCCCTGGTGCGTGGACCAATTACAATTTCGAAGACCTAACAATGAATGAAGGGAACATTGATGTATGGGAGTATCGTGAGAACGAGGTGACGGAGGGGCCATATATAAAGACAAGGAGGCTGTGATGGATGCGGTGAAATCATCGGGCAATGTCTCTCCGTGGCAATTCAGGTTGTGAAGTCCAGCAAGAAGGACTACGACGTGAAGTGCATAGTTGATTCGTGCCCATGGCGGGTGCATGCATACCAGGAAGTGGAAGGACTCACCGAAATGCTCTATAGTGATTGAGCATAATCGCGAATGGAAGAAGCGGAGCAGGACACCGCAATCTGTCGCCCACTTAGGTGGCAAATGTGTTTTATGGTCGATCGTGGACAATCCCCATCCGCAGCCTCGATCTATTATCACACCGTGAAGGAGAGGTTTCAAGATAAGATTAGCTACGCAAAGGCATAGAGAGCAAAAAGGACAGCTCGGAAATACGGTTCGGGACGCACGAGGCTTCAGAGAATATTCCCCACTTGCTCGTGGCAATCGCACATAGGAACCCCGGTACATCCATCGACCTTGCGGAGTTTCCTGCGGTGGTGTGTGCACCGGTAAGTGGGTATTGCAACAGCATTCTTCGCCTGGCGCATGCATAAATGCGTTCAAGATCGCCGCCTGGTCCTTTGCATGGACGGCACGTTCCTCACGGGGAAGTACAAGGGCCAGATTCTAACTGCGATCGCGGTGGATGCCAACAACTAGGTTCTACCGGTTGCGTTGGCATTCGTGGAGGGGGAAAACACGGAGAGTTGGTACTGGTTCCTTGAAAGAGTGAAGCTGGCAGTTGTTCTCGACAGGCCTGATGTTTGTGTCATCCATGACCGACATGCGGTCATTAAGGGCGATCGTGGATATGCAACAAGGGTCCGCCGTCGTGGGAGCAGTAAAGTGGCCAGACCTGAGGAGCAGGTGGTGCATGAGGCACATGGGTGCCAATTTTTTCCGTCAGTTCAGGAACAAGGAGCTTATGAACATGTTCAAGCGCCTGTGCAAACAGAACCAACGGAGGAAGTTCGACGCGCTTTGGAAGACGTTGGACGAACTAACGAAGAAGCAATCAATGGATCCCAGAGGTACCGCTAGTTCATCAAGGAACCCGATGGTGTACCATGAGTAGGGAGAGGACCCCACAGCCTTGTGTGCGCTGCCGACAGACCCCCCAAACCTCCGGCGTAGGCTGGGTACCAGCATAAAGAGTTTCACCGATTGGATACGACATGAGCATTTGGAGAAATGGTCCTTCATGACGAGGCGGCTCGCGTTATGGGATCATGACAACGAACTCAGCGGAGATTTACAACTGGTAATGAAAGGCACCGATGTCTTCCATCGTGGGTATAGTTGGGGTGTCTTATTAGGGACACAGAGATATTTCATTGAGCGATACAAGACCTCCACAAGATGTATGTCGGACAATCGATCGTCAGACTCAATCTGTTGTGTCTACCTACATGTCCAAGAAAACAAGAAAGGCATGTATACATCGGGTTACACCGAGAGTGGCGTGGAACGGAGATACCACGTGCAACGCGCGTGACCGAGGTCGCAGGGTGCCCACCGCAGAGGACTTCCATCCGTGCATACTCCGAGCAACCGAGTGCGAGTGCTCTCGCCAGAACCACGCCGCCTTGACTTGCCGTGCTCGCACGCCATTGCCGCAGCCGCCGAGACGCATCAATCCCGCCGTCCGCTCGTCTCCCGCATTACTACAAGCGAGCGTTCTCAACACGTGGCATCACGAGGTGTACGGTACCGAGTGGACGGATCGCTCACAACAGCCCCCTCCGACCATCGATGGGTACCGGACATCCGAATGTTGAAGCCGGGTCGGACGTCGAAGGACAAGGCGCATTCGAACGATATGGACGAGTCCGAGGCGCGCCGCAACCGCGGATAATGTAATTTTCCATGTTGTTCCCATCTTGTATTTTTCAATGGACCGTAAGTTGTGATGTAAGTTGTAATGATCGATGTAATTTTCAATGTACTAGTAAGTTATTTTTCGCATCATGTAATTCTTCGATGTACCAGTTAGTAGCTATGAGGATAATGTAATTCTCGACGTTGTGTGCCTCGTCGAACATGTCGTTGTCTTCGTATGTTTGTAATATGAGTTTTTTTTGGCTCTCTGCACTTCGGTTGTATTGTTTGATGAGTATGGTACAATTCGTTATTTCGCATTTCATTTTGTGTGCACATGTAATTACTGACAAATTTGTTGTATTTGCTTTCTAACAGCCACGATGGCGCGACCTTGCCTCGAGCTGGGACGTGACCGTCCGATGCGACTCCACCGGTCTAGGTACTCCGCAGAGGAGAACCGAGAGCTAGGGACACTCCGACCTCGGGTGCCCAACGAGTCGCCGCGATCGACCCACGCTGGGTTCCACGATAAGTCGCCAACGCTTGCACTCTTTTACGTACATGTACTTACCGTGAATGCAATTCTAACGACGCAATGCACTACATGCAAAGTTGCGGCGGTGGCTTACTTCCTCTTTGTAGGATGGTGGAGCAGTGATCGCCTGTTAGCGGGCAAGGAGGTCCCGCGGTTCGGTGCGACGGTCCTCGCCGGCGCGACTCGTGGACCGGTGGAGACCGGAGACGACACGCTCCACCTTCCGTGCGGAGAGATGGCTCCGACGCCGCAGGGCGTGTCGTACCTCTTAGGCCTCCCGTGTGCGGGTCCAGCGATCGTGCCGCACGACGCCTCGCCACGTGGCACGCCGAGTTGTCGGCGCGTTCGCCGCGGCAAGGCACCCCGGCAGCCCCTACCACCCTTTAGGGAGGCCGAGCGCCACGGACCGACGGCGTGGTGGCTTCGATTCACGGTGAGTACCTCTTTCTTTGAGAATTAAAATAGAAGCGCTAGGTTGCCGATAATGTTTGTTGCGAACGCCGCAGCTCGGCTTCTCCACCAAGACGCAGAGGAGGCGGACGTGGCCCGCCACTTGGAGGCATACCTCCGTTGTTGTTCGGTTGGGTGATGTTCCGCCCTCCCACGGAACACGGTGGACCGTCACCGATCGAGTACGCCAAAGACATCGCCGACACCCGGTGGATGAGGTAACACACTCGGCCCAATCTCATCTCGGTGAGCACGCCTAACTCCCCTTGTAAATAGGTGATGCAAAGGGTCATGGGCCTCGGTGTGCTTGCGGCGACGACAGAGGTCTGCAGGCGACGCCGTTTCTCAGCGAGCACAACGCAACGATGTCGCTGCGTCTTACTCCTCCGCCAGGTCTTGGGAGCGCTTCTCGCTTGGGCAGCTCGTTGTTGACACGACACCGCACTCGAGGACCTTTACGAGACGACCGGTGGACTGGCTCACCATGGGCCACTACTGGGTCCGACGACAGGTATGCTCCCTAGTATCTTTTTTCTCACTAACGCACTTCAATAACCTTCGCCATTTCTTATTTCCTCGCAGCGGAGGTTCGCGCACCGACAGGTGAGGAGGTCCTACCAGGAGTTCGTTCGGGAGTTCGACCGCCTCCACGACGAGGCGTCGGCGGTGGACGCCATACACCGCGACGACGCCCACGCCCGAGCACCCAACGGGTCTCCGTGCTTTGCACGCGAGATGAGGCCTTCGCTCACCCGTAAGGTGCTCGTCTTTGACCTTTGCGCCGAGGAGTACTCCCGCGACAGAGTGTTGCGCGGCGATTCGGCTGCTCCAGTCCTTTCCTTTGCCGCCGTCACATTGTCGCACGTGGCGCTCACAGTACTTGCCCCGATCCTACTACTCCGCATCTTTGCGAAATTAATGTGGTGTGTACTTACTGCTTTTTGCATTGCGGATGACCGGATGGGTGCCGCGGTGGGCTCTCGCTTCACAGACCGTGTGCAGCCATGGGCAGACAATGGGGCGCCGTGACTCGACGAGAGGGTCACGAGACACGGCCAGACGACCATGACATGTACGATCAAGACATGGAGTGGTTCGCCCACGACTCGCCTCAGGTGGGGTACACACAAAGACCGACGTCGCCGGCGAGCATCGTAGCGGACACGCACCCTTCACAGATGTCCCGCAGGGACAACGCCTCGGTAAGTGTCGCAATCGAACCTACATGGGCACGCCTTTTCATGTAACTTACGTAATAACAACTGACGTTACATGCGCACTCACTCATGGCGGAGATTGAGGTGGAGGTCGTGTCCATGTTGACGCGCCTACTGGGGGCATACAGTGACCACCGCCGAGTCCGAGACAGCTTGGGGTCGGGTCCTCGACGGTGAGGCGGTTGGCTCGCTGCCACCGCCGGGCGCGAGACGCCGGCGGACGCAAAGACACCACGCCACTTCGCCCCAAAGACTCGCCCTACCCCGTCGGTTCCTTGCTACGCTCCCACGCAGCAGCAGTGGGGACAGTGGGCTGGGGAGGCTCCCTCCGCGTCTCGCCCTACCCCGTCGGTTCCTCGCTACGCTCCCACGCAGCAGCAGTGGGGCGAGTGGCTCTGAGAGGCTCCTCGTCGTCCCGCGCCCCAGCAGGACCCCAGGGTGGTTTCGACGACGACGACCCTGTCGACGACGAGTTCGACCTGGAGGAGTACCTTTCGACCGACTACCTCGACCCCTCTCAGCTCTCGGGTGCGCCGCCACAGACTTGGCCTCGCCGCCAAGACTACTTCTACGCCGCGCCGCAGGCCGGCCTAGGAGGGACGTCCGTCCGCCGCCGCCACTCACCTACCCCACGTGCCGATTAGGAAGCGTGGCGTGATTGACTTGTTGTACGGATGTATTTTTGTAATGGCTTTACGCTCAACAAAGACATTGTATAACTCTCCGAGTTAGTAACATGACAAATGTTATCACTTTAAATTGTTCAAATCATTTATGCATTGCTTGCCTATGCCACACGACGTGACAACACACCAACGTCTCGGTGCACCTATCGCCTCTAGTAGGGCGATCGCCTAATGTGAGGCGATCGCCTAATATGGGGCGATCGCCTAATATGAGGCGATCGCTCCATACCCGGCGATATCGCCCTTTATAACATTCGTTCTCACAAGCGGTCTCAGAACGAATAGCGGAAGAAAGAATAGAGGGTGAGCATCAATCGAAAATGCCGAGGCGTGCAAGTGCAAAGGGTAAGGGAAGGCAAAGGAAGAAGCAAGTGCATGCCCGCTGAATTTAGCGTGCAAGATCTCTTCCTACCTCGAGAGTCAGAGCACCCATGTGTATGTGCGGAGATCTTTGTAGGCTTGTCCGCTCTTGGGAAGTTTCAACTTGGAAGATGAGGTATTGAAGTGCCGCAACTACGCCTTCGATCCGCCGGAGAAGAGCTCAAGGATCGCCGCATGGTAACAATCGTCACGGGTTACATAATATTTGTGAATGAAACTTTGCTAATTTACGTTTCATGCAATCACCTCCGCCATCGTGAATTTGAGCGATGGTTTGATACGGAGATCAACCCCGAGGACCAACGGCTTGACCAAGCCAACCGGCAGACGAGTTCACGCGCGGCTTCAAGAACAACGCGATGCCGCACGCGTGGAGGCATGTAGGAAGGAAGCGGAGGAGAAGTAGGCCGAGAGAGAGGAAACGAGAGAGGCGCGCAGCGTGCGAGAAGCCTCACGAGGCATGGGCGAATGGGAAGTGGCCTCAAGCACTCGATGAGACGTCCGGTGTTAACTTTGATTTTCTTTGTTCGTGGTACTCCTTTCGCTTTTAAGTCGTAATAAAGAGTGAGGCCTACCCTTCAAGTGTATGCTCACCGTCCAAGGGCTCAGATATGTCCTATCGCTCCAGCTTGTCCCAAATGATGTTATTTTTGTCCATCAAGATAGGTTATAGCATTTTAAGTTCATCGATTTGATTCCATCGAGTTTGACCTCGTTTGCGAAAGATACGGCCATTTTGATATTTTACCGATTGCATATTCTGGACAGCAATAAAATAGTGTAGCCTAAAGTGACATCTAAATATTTTTACATAATTGTAACCTATGCAAGCCCAAGAATGCAACAAAACTGGTTCTCAAGTTTTGAGGTCCTTTAGACATTATTCTAACTACTTGAACAATGAATGCTATAAAGGGTTTAAACTAGCAATCTTTGATTCAAAATGCAATCATATTTAGATATTTTTGCAAAATGAAGTGCATAAGGTTGTAGTAACTTATTCTATTTATTTCATGATTTATGGATCAACACACAATGTAATTCCTTCACAATCTATAGTTAGAGCCTAGCATTCGAACTCAAATGAAATTATTTTTCTGCAAACAACACATAGATTTTTATTTTACAATCTAATTCCTCATTCCAAAATTTAAATTTAGAAACTAGTTTCATTTCATTTGGACACTCTTAGCAAAAGTTATGGGGTTCATATTAAAAAAGCATATAGTAATTACAAAAAATACTAAAAATTACTCAGAACCCCTGCCGCCTATCTCGCGATGTGGGGCCCACCGCGCAGCGCCGTTACTCAGTTAACGGCCGGGGAAGAAGTCGCCCGTGTATGGGGCGATCGCCCCATACACGGGCGACCGGAAGGCATTTTCGTAATTTTTTTCATTCCGACGTATAGTTTTGAAAAAAAGAATAAAAATAAATATTAAAGAAAAAAAAATTCGAAATTGTTGGCGTTTTTCATGGGCCAAGTATTATAGGCCGTGTTCGTTCCTTCCACTGAATGGGCTTTCAGATGGTCCATGCCATCTTATATTGGTACACAGTTAACAGTTTTATCTGGGGTGCGATCCGGGCCAAACGTGTTTTGATCTATAAATCACTGATCCTTCACGAAGGTATCGTATCGGTATCGGATACTTATCGGATCGTCCGATCCTCCTCAATACCGGATCGATAAAGATCGGTGAAATTCAACATAAAAAATTAATTAAAAAGTTCCGATACCCCGCTATCCTCCCCAATACCTCCAAGCCCAAATAAAAGAAAAGCCCACTCCAGTCCATCAATCCTAACCCTAAAAATCTATCTCTCCCTTGTAGCCCCTTCTCCTCGTCGCACAGCGTGAACTCTCATGCAGCATCCAGCTCCGGGCGCTACAAATCGCCGCTGCCTCCCCCACATATTGCCGCCGCCTCCCCTTTCTCCTGTCGCAGCTGCAAATCCTGCCACCTCCCCCTTCTCTACTGGCTGCCTCCCCCTCTCTTCTGTGCCACCTCCCCCTTCTCCTATAGCCACCGTCAGCCCACCTCTCTAGTGCACCTTCTGACAAATCGCCGCTAGCCCACCTCTGCAGTCATCAGCTACTCTGCTACCTCTTCAACAAAGGTGAGTGTTGCTCTGTTTTTCTTTAGTGCATCCCGTAAAAATCGAGTTTATGACTAGTGACAACTCTTACATTGTCTATTTTATTTATTTGCATGGACTAATGTATGAAGAGGAGGAAAGGAGGCAACGAATTAATGTATAGTATTCAACTTTTCATCAAGTTAATCAACTAATTATTGATCTATTTAAATTTTTTATTTTTAATACATATATACTCACCGTATTGTCGGATTCATGTTTTTGAAAAATTGCATATCACCATAACGGTATCGCGTATCGGTGATACATAGGTTTTGACGCAACCAAAATGGTCACATATTTCAGAATTGCCTAGTTATTAATGATCCAGAGTATCAATCCATATTTTGGAAAATCGACCCTTTGATCGGCTCTTAAATTTGATCTCTGTCTGTCTTGTGCTAGCCAGCTAGCAGCTAATTAAATTTGTTCTCTGTCTGTCTTGTGCTAGCTAGTAGCAAAGTTAGTAATTTTTTTATCACCTAAGTAGTAGTATAACTCTAGTTTTGATTCTGACTCTAGATTATTCTGGTTCCCAGAAAGATACTTGTATACCAACTATGTTCGTTTTTAAATGACATTTTAGAATATGTGCCGTCCAAATTTCTAAAGTTTGACTACTAATATATTTAGAATTATCTAAATTAGCTATATGAAAATTATAACAGTAGATTTAATGTTAAAATAATTTTAAAATATTATATATTTATTAGTACTCCCTCCGGTCACAAATAGTTGTCGTTTTAGACATAGGTATATATAGTCAAAATTTTGAAACTTTGACTGTCAATATTTTTTTTTAAAATAAATTGAATCCATGAAAACCATATATGTAGATTTGTCTCGAAAAAACTTTCATAATATTATAATTTTATTAGGTTTTATAAATATATTATAGTAGAAATTAGTGGACAAAGCTGTGTTTTGAAGACCATGTCGATGTCCAAAATGACTACTTTTTGTGATCAGAGGGGTATATAATAAGATAAAGTTACAAAAACCAATGATCAAATTAAATCACATCTCGAAGGCAGTAGAATGTAAAAAAATATCATTTAAAAAGGAACCGAAGGAGTACACGTAAAATAACTGTGATTACTAATGATTTGATAAATAAGATTTGGATTACAAATTTCTTTCCGGAAAAGTGTACATGTATATATGTCACCTAAAATTTTGTATTACATGCATATTTGCTCCTCCCTTTGTTTTGAAGGCACATAAAATTTGTCCTTGGATCGAAAAAGGTGCGTACGTATATAGTTGGTAACTTGGCAACGACTGGTTTAAATTGAGGAAGTCGCAAGCACGTGTAGGTAAACAAATGCATATACCAAAAGTTACGACTGTTTAATTTGAGAAGTCGCAAATGTGCGTATCTAGCGATAATATCGCATTTTCTTAGCACAAAGGATATATCCAGTTCTTCTCCTCATGGTGCATCCCACGTAAATTTTACTTCATTTCTAACAGTAGTGGCATGATATTTAATTAGATAAAATCACACTTCTATGAATAAATTGCACTTTACAGTTGTTAAATCATACCGAGTTTCACAAAAGAACATGTTTAGGAAATGCTTTTACGTATATAAAACCAGGTATATATGGTGCATGTTTGTTGCAGAAAACAACGTACAGATTTGGACTCAAATGTGTCAATGATACCAAGGGAAAAACTTCATCCCACACTAACACGTGGGACCCACTGTCAGGACCCCCCCCCCCCCCCCCTCTCTTCTAATAAGGACTAACGGGGTAAGTTGGAAACCTGGTTTTTTCCACAACAAACATGCAGTATACCTGGTACCAAAGTATATATATTCCCTAAACACGGTGTGGTTTCGGACAAATTAATAATTACCTTGTACAAAATGCAAATTAGTTTTCTTTTTCAATGGCATAGATTAGCTATATATACTCAGACAAATTACCAGCGTGTACAACATGGTACGTACACGTAGTATTACGGATGCGAACCGAACATTATTTGCGTGCAACTTATAACGAAATCCATTATTGACCACTGTTGACGCAAACCTAATCATCAAAAGGATCTTTTAATTAAGACCAACTAAGCAAATTAATTAGTCCCCGCATGTGCATACAGCCAACTTCCAGCTCATACCTCAACAAGCTAATACTGTGCATGCCACTCCATTACAATTTACACGTATGCGCTTTACAAGCACACAAAAGATAGATGGCCTATGGAACAAAGCAAAGGGAGAGAGAGTGCAACAGCTAGCAATGGCACAACGACTAAGGCAAGAATCGAGAAAGTTAACACTCCCGTGAGGTATGATGAGTGGATATATAATAGTGTGATGTTAGCTACATACCTATATGTTTTACCATATAAGTTTTTTTTATATGAAAGAGAGAGTATAGCCGTTTCTTCGTGAAGAGACGACTATATATATATATATATATATATGAAAATGATTCCACACTCCTGGATGTACGTACTCCCACCTCTAGTATACCGTTTAAATGATGTTGTTATATCTCTTTATCCTTTTGAGTATACTCTAATACTGATTATAAGATACTCCAAAGTGAGTTCTATGAGAAATTTCATTAAAGTCCACCATTTATAGCATAATTTGTTTATATATTCGTTTTACATATGGAAAAGGGTATATAGCAAAAAAATAAAGTGCTCTGATGAATTTTTTTCAACCATGTTGCATTGGAGTATATTAGAATTATTATTGGAGTATACCGAAAGTGATAAAGGTGTATAAAGCATTCATTTAAGTGGTATATTAGATGTGGGAGTATGTACTCTTGGGAGTACGGAAAAGGCTTCCTATATATATTATATATATGAAGCCGAAATGGGGCACCATGGTGCCCAGGCACCGTGATTTCAAATACGTGAATTCAAGCCATATTCGAGTATATTTTTCAAAAATTTCAGTTTTAGGGCATATACCCATCTATAACAATTCAAATGAAACACATACCTTTGAAAAAGCATACTCGAATTCAATGATTTTGAACAAGTTTGGATCACATACTTTGCTGATTTATATATAAAATCAACACATACCTACAACCAAACTATCATCAAAAAGGGAAACTCTAGTTTGAATTTCAGTTCAAACTTGTTTGAACTAGTTAGTAAACTGGTTAAACTCAGTATCATAGAAATTTCAAAAAGTATCGCATAAAAATACATAGGGAAAATACCTGTTTTGGATCATGGAGCCCGGGCACCATGGTGTCCAGGTAATTATACTATATATATATATATATATATATATATATATATATATATATATATATAGTATAAAACACCATCACGTGAGTTATTGTTTATAATAAACACTTTTTCATATCATAATTAAAAGATTGTAGGATTTCATAAAGACAATATTAAGATAATATATATTGTAGAAGTTATCTTTAGTTTTATCTTTAAATGATACGAAAGAACTATAGATTACAGTCATTTCTATTTCTACGATTGTAGATACTCTCGTACAATTGCCTTGCATTTAGTACATGCATCAACGTTGGTAGAAGTCCAAAACTAGCCAATTAGCTACAACTACTAACAGAGCTACGAAACATAAATTTTGGCAGAAAAGAGAATAAAAAAAATTATGTATTACATAAATCATTCATATATGGCCCATCATTGTACATATATGAAGAATAACAAATCTCGCTTTAACACCAGATATGTATTATCAGCAAATTAATTAACCACTCACTCCTACAATCACAAAAAAAAAACTCATCGGATAAGAGACACACATCATATGATTACCAGCTGCAGCCACCCAAAAGTTTGGGGAGAAAAGGGAATTAAGAAGCTAACAAAGAGAAACAAATTAAATGGAAAACAACTGTAGATCGATCGATCAATGATCGTCACATGTACATAAAATTGCAAAGAATATAATTCGGCCTCAAGAAAATTGACGAAAAGAGAGACAAAAAAAATAAACTGCGTACTGCCTTCTAGAACATACACTGTATATACGGCAGTATATGCGCATGCTATGCGTACGTAATTAAATACACAATTAAGCTAGTCGACCCACAATAATCGGTGCATATATATACCATCTCCGTTTACAAAACTTAGCACGATCGATCTATGCATAGCATGTATACATACGAATACGTACGTACGTATATATACCACACACAGACGCACACACGTACGTACTTGTAGACTGTAGATGCATGGATGTGGCTAGCTAGAAGAGGAGTCGCCATGGCCATGGCCATGGGGCACGCAGAGCTTGGAGAGCGCCCTGAGGAGCTCCACCCTCACCCGGAGCTGCACGATGTAGTCGGCGGTGCGGAGGAGCAGCCGGTCGGCCGGCATCGCCGCCGCGCCCGGCACCAGCCGCCGCAGCTCCCGCACCTTCCGCCCCACCGCCACCGCCCGCCGCCTCCGCCGGCACGGCGACCTCCTCCTCGTTGTCTCCATGAACAGATCAGCAAAATGGAGCTACGTGTGCGGCAGCTAGCGTAGGCCTAGCTCTCGTCCGCTTTGCGTTAATTTACGTGAGACGGATGGAGGAGTGATGAGCTAGCTGAGCTAGTGGAATAAATAGAGGCGCGCGGGGACGTGGCGCCAGGGGCGTTTCTGTGAGTGGATATTTCTGCGAGGGGGCTGGGTGCAAAAGTGTTGGTGAGCTGTGGATTGTCGCGTAGCGTGGGCCCCGCGCGTGGACGCCACGTCTTGTCCCGCACACGTGTCTGACAGCTCTACGACGAGGCGCCGAAGGACCGGGGGATTAAGAAGCTTTGCTCTTTTGCCCGTTGTTCCAAATTTTTTTTAAGTTTAGCCTCTATAAGAATCTAATTATAAATTTAGCTTTTTTTCGACTCTAAAAAGCAGTGGCAAGCATCTTTCAATGTTCTTCTATCGTGGAAGATAGACCCGCATGATCTTATACCACGTCGGGTTGACCTACAACGATTACTTTGTCGCCTCCCGCTCCTTTGTAATTTAGTTTGGATGGAGCTAAATATGAAAAATAATTTTTTTTATTCCCGTTATGCCGCTCCACTCTTTGTCACTCATTTAGTGATTTTGATTAATTTCTCCTTGATTTGTTATCTATTGCGATCCCATACTGTGACGGTGACATGTGTTGTCTCATGCTTTTTTCGCGGTCAATGAAGGGTTAGATTTGTAATTTTATTTAGATAAAAACTAAATATAAAAAAATGCAAAAGAATCAATTTTGCCTAGGCTTCGGGGATTTAGTGTCATTTTTTTGTTCCCGTACATTTTGCCCCTCCACTCTTCATCTCTGATCCAGTGGTTTTAATTTCTCCTTGATTTGCTTTGTGTGGGGTCTACTACGATCTCATATGGTGATAGATGATGCATATCATCTTCCGTTCTTTGTGCGGTTAAGAAGAAGGCTAGATGAGCTAAATATGAAAAAAAATGTGCAAAGGACCAATTTGGCCCAGGCTTGGGGGATTTAGGGTCGATGTTTTTGGTTCCCGATTTGCCCCTCCCTCTTCGTCTCTGATCCAGCGATTTTAATTTCTGATTGATTTGCTTTCTTCTTTTTGGGTAACCGACTAAGTGAAGTAGTGAACTGCATTTATGCATGCCTCCGTTTAAAACTTGTAGTTTCAGATTTTTATGTTAAATTATACGGACGGGACGGGATGGGAATCATGCTATAGGTGATAGAGATTAAATGTACGGAGATGTTTAGAACTGAATATTGAGGGGAAAAAAGATAAACTATTACTAACAGATTTCGAAGGGAACTGGACAAGCTAATTATTTTCTGGACTTATTATATATATATATATATATATATATATATAAATAGTTCACTCTTCAACCACAGAAGCGTCGGCAAGTTATACGTGTGTACGTGTCTGGCTCGTGTACCTTAGCAGATGCTGCCGATATAGGGAAGTGTCGACACGTGACACGTTCCTGCCGTACTCGGTCACTACAATAAGTCCTACCACATTCCCAGCATTGTCGCCATGCTGTGGCAGCACGCCTTGTCGAGTCACCCTACCGTGGTAGGTTGTAGGTCGGTTTGAGGCCCTACAACAGATGAGACTATTTTTATAATTACGTTCACATGAAGGTTAGATTTGCAAAAAAGAGATACAACAAGGCTAGAATAGCTAATATTTTGAAACAGGACGAACAAGAAGTGCAGCTATTACCGATACAACAATCGACATGAATCGTATGATCGAACGGTTAGAATTGATCTAATGCATAGTATTGACTATTGAGTACTAGGGGCCTATCTTTCCCGTTGTAATTGTAAAGGTAATGGCTGAAATCCAATTCTGGGTTGCTTATACTATACTTCATTTGCAGTTGTCCAACTACACTAGGCCTGTAGGGTGCACAAATCTAGTAGTAATAGTTATATTATTAAACCATGTTTACTCATATTAAATGGTGTATTAATTCCAATTACTTAAAGATGTTTCGTCATGTCACTAATTGTAGCTGTGGAGGATAAGAACTGCAAGAACTAAGCTCTTAATTCCCACAATGAATAATTATTTTGATACGAACGTGCAACTATTTTGAAACGGAACAATAAAACAAAAATGTCACATATATTCTCTTGACAGAGTATTGACGGGAGTAATAGGTAAGAAAGCAGTAGGGTGGACGTGCCATTTTTGCCACTTTCGAGGAGAACCAACGTTGAGGAAAATTATGCCAGAGAGAAAGCAACAATGCGGCCACATAGCTCTCTACGCACAGTGAATCGCTATAGCCTCACATGCCGACGATTGCGACATCAATCAAAACGTCCATCCTGGCAGGGTGGGGGAAAAAATGGGAGTTTTTCGCTCTCTTTTTTTTTGGCCATGTATTCTTTTCTCTCAAATATAGCTCCCCATTCGAAAAACTAACCTGACCACTGAAATAACGGTAGACGATAGCCACATTCTCGTACAACGATAGCACAGTTTATCACGACAGTTGTAGCTCTGAATTCGACAGATCACCTACTACACAATAGGAGCTCGGCAGTAGGACCTGTCGAGCATGCCTACCTCAGTAGGTAGAGTGCTTGATTAATTAAGTGACTTAATTAAGTAAAGTTATTTGATCGGCACAATCCTGTCAAGAAAGGGGAGCTCGAAAGAATTATTTTTATAAATTTATTTGAAAGAAGACTATATTTACAAAAAAAAAATTGTCTAGGAACTAGAAAAAAAACGGCTCCGAAAAAATGCTGCACTCACCCTTTTCATTCCCCTCCGAAATCCTTTGCCAGCATTCGTTCCAACTAAAAGGAGAGGTTGAGAAGATATTTCAAATTAGTCTAAAATTGACGTAATCATGATTTGTATTTAGATAAAATTGGACATCATGGCAAAATCACTCTGCCCGCCAGTTTAAAACAGATGCATACATTGGAAATCATCGTTTGTAACGGGACAATCGCTTGTAGATCGAGTAGATATAATACCTCCATGGCATGTTGCTTTTAGCTTTAGCTAAATTGTGTTACGTTGCTCTAGTGGTGCTCATCTCTTATCTAGCTTCCTGGACTTTGTTTTATGCAAATTTAGTCCCTGACATATGTATTTACAAATTTGACCCCCTTTCTCACCGCGAAAGGTGTGGTAGGCAACATGTGTCCTTTGTCGTACCAAGTGAACCCGGAAGCTTGCCGGTGCCATAACAACACGTGCGAGCGCAAGCGCAATTGGCCGGCGAGCCTCGCTGCCACGGGCAGATGGTGCGGAATCTCTCCTGTCGCGGTGGCCGACGTTGCTCCGCGCTCGCGGGCGCTGCATGGGGCATATATCGTCTCCCGTGGTGGGGGAGAGTTCCAAATTTACATATGAGTGCACGAGAGAGCTAGATTTGAAAAAAAAAACTCTATGGACCAGATAAGCGATGATTGCCGACCAACCAAATTGTTATCATGCATGAACAAAACACACAAAAAATAAAGACTATACCGCAGCACAAATTGACCCCTTTAATACCCTCCTGTGAGGCCGTTATCACGCCAGCTGCAGCTTCTAAGCAAACCGCATCGGCGTATTAAGATGGGCGCTCATCGCACAAAGCAAAAGGCGTATATAACCGGCTGAGAACGTGCGTGCTACCACATCGACACGCCACCGGTAGGCGTGGCATGATGCATGGCTGGCCTCTTTTATCCCGTAATGGTCTGTGAGGCAGGGTTCAAAAAACCGTCGAAAACCGCTCGGTTTTCGTGAAAACCGGCCGTACCGAGCCGGTTCGGTAATTAAAACCGCTCGAAAAACCGGCCAGATGAACAGTAAATTCAAAAAATTTGAAGAAATTTAGCAAAAAGTGTCAAAAAAATTTAAATTTTTTTTTTGTGAGTTCATGAGGTAATCCTAATGATTATGTAAAATTTTCAGATTATTATCAGATATGTACATTTTTAAAAATTCTGACAGTGATACTCTTGTCACAATATATGCTCTTCAGTTTTTTATTTTCTAGGGGCACAAAATGAAGTCTAATATTTATTAAACTTTTTTTGTGATGTTATAACGTCATCAAAATGATTATGTAAAATTTTGAGATGATGATTAGATATGTGTATTTTTTTAAAATTCTGAAAGTGATATTATCATTGTATATGCTCTTCTGTTTTTGATTTTATATGGGAAATAAATTAAGTCTAATATTTCTGAAAATTTTATTACATGATCCTTTGGAATTATTTATATTTTCAGCAAAATTTTAGAATATAATAAATCATTTTACTATTTATAAAAATCTGACAGTGTATTTGTTCCTTTTCATTAATTTCTGTTTTAGATTTTTTAGAAGAAATAAATGATTTAAAAAATTGTAAAAATTTCTCTTAGGTGTTTTATAGATTAATTGGGATTTTTTCACATTTTTAATTTTTTTTTTGCAATTTTTTCAATTTGTTCTTCTATTTTAACTATTTTTCCTTCTGTCATCGGATTTCGATGTTCCGTTCATGTAGGTCGAACATGTTATTTTTGCGATAATGGAAGAGTGACGAAGCTATGCTTATGCCTACTCCACAACTTCAATTTAAATGCATTATAATGTAAATGGTGTTGATAAGTAAATGGTTGTGAAATTGCAAATGATTTTGCTTTGTAGTTATGTAAATGCTGATTTTTGCACTTATGTGATTGTAGTATTGTAATGAAAGATTATTTATTGATATATTATTGCTAAATACATAACTAACAACTTCTAATTCTCTAAAATATAGCAAAGGCCATGTCGATTTTTTTCCAAATTTAGGATAGATCATTCTGGAATTTTTCACGTTTTCACATACCTTATTTATATATTTATTATATTTTTACTCAATTTTAACCTTCCCTGTATTTCTACAAATTTTACAATATTTTTTGCATTTTTCCCAATTTTTTCGAGTTTTTCCCCAATTTTCCAACCTCGGGCGGTTTTTGCGGTTTTCTCCAAAAACCGCTTGGTTTTTCGCGAAAACCGAGCGGTTTTTCGTCAAAAACCGCGGTTTTCACGATCTCATCTGACCAAATTTCAAAATTTTCAAATTTGCAAACCGTTCGGTTTTTCACGGTTTTCGAGCGGTTTACCGCGAAAACCGGTACCGCCGACTTCGCGAAAACCGCCCGCGAAACGGTTTTGTGAACCCTGCTGTGAGGTGGTAGAAAGGGGGACCATGGGGGCACTCGGGGCGTGCATGTAATATGGCTACATGCATGCATGCGGAGGGATGGATGGACGGGTAAGTTCGCTGATTCTTCCTCTTCTTTTTCTCATCGAAGATCTAGGTGTACCAGGAATGCAACTGATACTGTTAGACATCTAAACCGTTGGTTGCATCGAGATTGAATGATGCTCAACTGAAAACTATTTAAATTGCAGTCTCATACAAACTGCATACAAAATCTATCCTTGCCGAGGGTGGGGTGGGGGTCAGGTTAACCAAACCGATTTAGGATTGAAAATCGAAGTCCCGGTGGTACCGATTTAACATGAAAATCGAGTGAAAATTGCCAAAAAATGAAGGGTTTCGAAATCAAACGTTTTGGGAAAAAAGTCAAAAAAAAATCGATTGGCGAATCGATTTTTTTTGTGTCCGATCCGATTTTCGACCAGTTTACGTGACATAATCTTTTTTCGAATTTTTTGAATTTGACCAGTTTACCGATCGATTTAGGGTTTCGAATCGACTCGATATGATGGTTTTCGTGATTTTCGAATCAATTTTCGCGATAAAATGAACCCTAACCGGGGTGGGGTGGTTGATGGGGTTGGGCCCTTTGCCTCGGCTGTTGTGGTTGGCCGTTTGCCTGCACATGACTCTACTTCCCACCGCTACGACGCCTCCCCTAGATAATCTAAATAATCTAGTCTCCCATATCATCGATTTAAGCCGTCCCGATAATCGTGAGAATGATCATGTTATTGCCAGCGATGACAATGCTACATATATGGATTGAACATATATAGTCTTTTGCGATATAACCATAAAGTCCTTCTTAGCTTAACAATTACTTAAGTATATACACATACATATATAGCAACATATTCATTGAAAACCCCCTTTAACGTGAAAACTCAGTGAAATCCACGTGTACAAGTTTTGATAAGTTCTCAAAAATGTACGATGCGTAGGGGAGGTGAGCTCTTACAATCCTGCAAAATTTGAAAATCAAACTCAAAATTTGTCTTTTTCGTATCTTTCAAATGCGATTGAGTTTGGTTTTCAAATTTTGCAGGATTGTAGAAGCTCACCTCCCCTATGTATGATAATTTTTTTGAGAATTTTTCAAAACTTATACACGTGGGTTTTACAGAGTTTTCACGGCAAAGAGGATTTTCACCGGATAGATTGCCTCTATATATATATATATATGTATGTATGCGTGTGTTTGTGTGAATGCAACATATTGTTATTTTCGTGTCCTAGATGGATCATATCGAGCTATAGATATAGGGTGATCTGAGACGGACGGCCTAGCTAGCTAGCTAACGTTAATGTTGATTAGGAGGAAAGGGAGAGGCAGGCAGACGTACGGCTAAAGCTGAGAGGCCATCTTTCTAGCTAGGTTATATCACAGCTCAGCGTTAGGGCCCTTTCGTGCCCTTTACCTCCTGTAACGGGCCAACGACGGCACGGCCGTGCTAGCAGCTAGTGTGCTACCACACCGTACGCTACCCTAGTTAGCTTGCTAGGCTAAGCTAAGAACACCTGAGTCTGTGGCTGTCTTGAGGTCCCGCCTCTCTAGCCACGAGTGGATCGATCCGAGCTAATAGCTTACACAAGGTTCCATGCATATATGTAAGTGAATATGAAGGTAGAAGTATGCTTAATTACAGTTAGGGGCGGCTTAATTACAGTTAGGGGCGGTTTGTTATAGTTTTGATTCTAGATTCTGACCTTAAAAACAGAATAAAAAACAAGCAGCTCGATTCTATAATTCGATTATCACAATTCAGCCCACCTATATACACTAGAATCTATTTCATATGTACTTTTAGAAATCAACTTCTCTACAACCACGATCCAGAATCAACTTTTAGAAAATCCAAAACTAAAACAAATAAACCCTTAGAACAAAGATTAGGTACATGCATGGGCGCATATATAGATAAGCGAGTGTAGAAATATTGGTAATATCATTGCACCCTGTTTGGAACGAGGATGGACTTTAGAGTGACGCGGGCTCCCAATGTAGTGGCCGTCAAAATTGCAAAACCTATAAGATCCTTCGTAAAAAAGAGCTAATTAAGTAATGCATGCAGTGTTATCTTCACCGTAGCAGGTGTAGATAGACTCAATTAGACACGTTACATACACTAGTAATACACGACTTTAGATATGGTGTAAGAAATTTTGCACCGATCCTATACTTTCACGTGGATAGATGCGCGCCATTCCATCCACACGTACACAAGTGGATCGCGCGCGGTGTTGCGTGATCGACGACGACGCACCTTGGAGCAGGGTTTACAATTTTGTTTCGAGTTCGGAAATCGCTACTTACTCGGCACCGGTTTTTCACGAAAACCGACCGAAATTCGGTAAAAACCGATCGGTTTGCGAAAGTCAAACATGTGGTCAAACTGATTCAAAAAAAAATAAAAAACCGGTCGAAAAGGTCGAAATCCGGTCGGTTTTCGTCGAAAACCGACGACAGAAGGAAAAATTGTGAAAATGCAAAAAAAACTAAAAAAATTGAAAAAATTACAAAAAATCCCAATTAATCTATAAAACACCTCAGAGAAATTTAATAAATTTTTGAAATCATTTGTTACTTCTAAAAAATCCAAAACAAAAATTAATGAAAAGGAACAAAGACATTGTCAGATTTTTATAAATATTTAAAAAAAATTATATTCTTAAATTTTAATGTAACCATAAATATTTCCAAAGAATCATGTACTAAAATGTTAAGAAATATTATACTTCATTTAGTACTTATATAAAATCAAAAATAGAATAGCATATAAATGATAATAGCACTTTCAGAATTTTTGAAAAATCCACATATCTGATCATCATCTGAAAATTTTACATAATAATTTTAATTACGTTATAACATCACAAAAAAAGTTTAAGAAATATTAGAATTCATTTTGAGCTCCTAGAAAATAAAAAACTGAAGAGCATATATTGTGACAGTATCACTGTCAGAATTTTTTAAAAATGTATGTATCTGATAATAATCTGAAAATTTTACAGAATCATTAGGATTGCCTCAGGACCGTGTAAACAAATTTTCAAAAAAATTTGACACTTTTTGATATATTTCTTTAAATTTTTTAAATTTACTGTTTATCTAGCTGGTTTTCCGAACGGTTTTAATTGCCGAACCGGCTCGGCACCGTCGGTTTTCCGGTTTTCGTCGGCATTTTAAACCCTGCCTTGGAGATTCGTATGCATGCGGCAACGGTTCAGGCAAAGGCAAAGAAAAGCGACCAGGGGACTGTTGGCTGATGTTGGCCGCCATGTGCCACATCTCTATGGCCTTATAAGTCGTTATTTGCTGCGATTTAAGCAGAACCATCCGCTGTCTGTAATACTACCGTCCGGTAGTACCAAAGGTCTATTTGGCTTATCTAAGTGAGTTATAGTATTATATAATGCATGTTGAGTCTAAACGTAATATCTTTGGATTAACCTTTTTATACGAAATGGAGACAAAAAATGTAAATAGGATGTTATACATACATAACTCCGCCCCAATAGAGACTAAGCTTTAAGCGGATTTTGGAACATGGTGTTACATCACCCCACTTTTTTTTTTCAAATCTCATGAACGTACATGCATGCGTGCCCCCATCTCCTGCTCACGGGAACCAGGCGTGGGCAAATTAAGCTCGCACAATTAAAATCGATCGATACGATCACCATTCATTACCTACTCCATATATGTAGGTTGGTCGGACATGCGCGCGTTTGGCCTCGATCTGCTTGTTGACGACGGGCGCCCGGCTTGATTGCTTGTCAGTGTACATGCATGAACATGGGTCGCCTCCGTCGACTGGTTTGGCTTGGCGTGCGTATATATACGTACGAGCGCGCGCGGATGGATGGATAACAGCCGTCCATGGCCATGCTAGTGAACGGTATCGACGTGTTCTGGACCACACGGCCGAGCTTAGCTCAAGATGGGCCGGCGCCAGCGCATGCAATTGCAAGCATGCTCGATGTAACTACTGGCCGGTGCTATCTACCTCAGCTTGATTTGTAATGTTTGTAGACTCGGCTAGCTATAGGTCATAGACAATCGATCGAGCATGCAGTATATACTCCAATTAACCCACCCTGGAAATATATATAATCATGCTGAGATTTCGATCCCGCATATTGAAATTCCAATTGATGGAATAACAAATAACATATGGTGCAGAAAAGAAGATTTGTTTTGATGTTTACTCCGAATGAACTCTACATGTTTGAAATATAACGAGTTGAAAGACTACGTGGAGGTCTATCCATGTTTATAATAGGTTATTGACTTGTGTTTGAGCTTACGATGCTCAGATCACAACCAACAGTGGTCTTTAACTTTGAGTGATTACAGCCAAGAGTGGTCATGACCACAATGGTCATGGACTAGAGTGGTCATGAGTCATGACCACAATGGTCATGGACTAGAGTGGTCAATGCCAAAAGTGATATTTGTCTTTAGGTGATCACAACCAAGAGTGGTCATGGACAAGAGTGGTCATAGACCAGAGTGGTTACGACTAAAGTGGTCACAGCCAAGAGTGGTCTTTGGTTTTGAGCGGTCACGGCCTAGGGGGGTCATGATTTGAAGAGTGGTCATGGATTAAGATGGTCATGGTCTAATTGATCACAGGTGGGATCTTTTCATATTTGATAGATCACTGATCTTATCTGATTTCTGATGCATGTTATCTGGAACAATGCTATGTGATGATTTGCTTGTGTGTGTTGGTTGAAGGACTTCAGGGCTAGGTCATGGTGAGGCAAAGATAAGACCAGGACTAGGCTAGGAGAGCTGAGGTACATAACGGTCAAGGAACGCTGGAAGATGATTGAGCCAGGGAAGTGGTTGAAAGCCAAGAAGACAAGGAGCCAGAGCATAAAGCATTGGTGATAGACATGGTGGGCAATGGCAAGGTGGTTCAGGACTAGGCTTCAGAACGGTCAAGGAAGCCAAAGCCATCATGGTGAAGCAGACAAGGACATGTGGCGTGCCAAGTGATTTTGGGTCCATTTGCAAGAAAGGACGGTTCAGGAGAGTCCGAACGCTTGAGAGGCTTAGCGGCAAGTCATTGGGGCCACATGGAAGGTGATAAAGCATGGAAATGCTTCAAGTGGATGGATATGATGCTAACTGGAGCCCTACTCAAGCGAGGGAGGATCATTGGATCAAGTGTTCGCAGGTGTTGTAGCGGTTAAGTTAGTATGGTCAAAACCCGTTATGGTGTTGGGTTTCGAGTTAGCCCATGTATGAGTGAGTTAATCCTAGCCCTTGATAAGATTCCTTTTGAGAGAAGGAAGTTATCCAAGGGTGGAGATTGACTCAGTTGTGATATAAATAGAGTGGAGTGATGTCTCCACACCCTGGTTGGAACCAAGTCTTAGAGAAGGGTTCTTTGGTTTCTTTATGGTCTGTTGAACTTTGCCCACCTGGAAGTGTCGCTTTGTAACTCTCCCTCTCTAAGCAATGCAAGATCCAAGTTCAACTATGTCTGAAATTTATTTATGTTCTTGCATTTTTGTTTGGTTCTTTTATGCAACTTGACTTATGCTTCACCTCCTACTTGCTCTATTTCTTCTAGATCTAGGACACATAAGAGGTTGAGGAGTTCATCTAGAATATGCTACAACCCAGCAAGATCCACTAGAACTTACTCTTGCTCAAGTTTTTGGTCTCCCTTCTTTTTGAGTTCTTGATCTCTTTGGTTTCTTTTTCTCTTGATCTTTTACTGCCAACGATGAATGATTGATGTATGAATCTTCTGCAGATCATATCCCAATCATTTAGACAGGCTTTGAAAAAGATCTGTAAGATTCCTCTCAAGAAACCAATAGATCTTTTCTTGCTCATTTGAAGGGCCTGCCTTATGGTTTCTTACTTATTGTGACATATGGGAGATCATCTAAGATCTTCTTAATCAACAAATCCCCACGAGCAAGCTCAGGGTAAAGGTTGTGGGTTTCTCCCGGTTTTGACGCAACCTTCCTTCAAACTGAAAAAGGGTCAGAACTTTGACATCAATCATTGCGATTGAAGGTTGGAATAAGCTCCTGACATCCATAGGAAGGTGCATGCAAAGTTTCACAGGATTTGGATCAGCCGATCAAAAGTTAGAATGATTCTTGATTTTGACATCGTGCTGATTTTACTGTTCATTTAGGAGTTCTGCTATTTTGTCCGGTGCTAGGCTTGCTGAGCCTTTTAGTTAGCTCTTTTACAAAAGAGGCTTTAGGAGTTCTGCTCTTTTGCCAAGTGTTGGGTTGGCTAAACCTTTTAGTTGACTCTTTTTGAAAAGAGGCTTGAATCTTTATTAGAGGGGAAACTTTTATTTGGCTCCTATTCACCACCTCTAGTCGTCTTTTCGGTCCTTCAATTGGTATCAGAGTAGGTTTGGCTCTTCTAGATTTTGACCGATCTTAAGAGCCATAGCGATTGACAAGTATTCCACCAAGCCTCCAATATTCTCTGAGGTGGGTTATCCTTTTTGAAATCCAGCTTGGTATCCTGCGTATAAGAGGAAATGCCGCAATTTCTCCAAGAATAAGAAGCTCTTCCACAGAGTCCTCACCGCACTTGACGACATTTCCCTCTCCAACACCGAGGCTTGGAGCAACGACGAAGGAGAGCATGATCCGCAAGAGAAGACCAAGGGCGGCAACGACTTCGCCGACATGTGCTTCATGATCGACGAGAATGACATCAGCGACACCGAGCTCTACAACGAGTCAGATGAGATACCTTCCTATAATGAGCTTAATGATGCATTCTGTAAGTTAGGAAGAATCCTGCTAGAGCTAAAGCTAGGTGTATGGAACTAGAGAAAAAGGTAGATGGCATGTCACGAGAGACAACTTCACTTAGATCTTCTTCCGTGACGATGATTGTGTGCTCTGTGATGCCGTGCTTGTTGAGCTTGAGAGCTTAAGAACCATGCATGATAGTGTGCTTTCTGAAGTAGAGGCCCTTAGAGGGAAGAATGCTAAATGTAGTAGTACTGATGCTATTCCTGTTGATGCTAGTTTTCTTCATACACATACTAGTGCATCTTGTGGCAATTGCTCTAAACTGCTTGCTGAAATTGATGCTATGACTGCTCACCCTAGAAAGCTTTTTGTTAGAAATGAAGAACTTGAACAACATTGTAACATCCCGAAAAATGCAAATAAAATGAAAATAAATATTTTGAATTTAAGTGTGATTATTTCTGAATTTTCTTAGCATTATTTATTTTTAATGAAATTTCTTGGATTTATGGCATGAATGAAAAATTAATTAATGGTAATACTGAATGGATAATGGTAAGAAGATAAAAAGTTAAAGTAATTTTTTTGCAAAATTGGTTTTAAATTTTCTGCAGTGTCTGGTGACCTCTATCACCTGTCAAATAAAATTTAATGCAAGGGATAAGGAATAAAATATTGAAATGGCTCCTTTTGACCCTCAAATATTGAATGGGAACCGCCTCAATCTGTTCCTAAAGTCCGAAGTTTTCTCGGTTTAGCGGGATACTATCGTTGCTTTATCGAAAACTTCTACAAAATCGCTCGACCAATGACTCAACTTCTGAAAAGGAAAAGAAGTTTGAATGGACTCCAGAATGTGAGGCTAGTTTCCAAGAGCTTAAGAAAAGATTAAACACAGCTCCAATACTCATTATACCTGATATTCACCAAAGCTTTGAAATATATTGTGATGCATCACGTCATGGCCTTGGATGTGTACTGATGCAAGAAGGAAAAGTTGTCGCATATGCTTCACGTCAACTTCGACCGCATGAGCAAAACTATCCAACTCATGATCTGGAATTATCAGCCATTGTTCACGCTCTGAAAATTTGGAGGCATTATCTTATTGGCAATCGATGTGAAATCTATACAGATCATAAAAGCCTGAAATATTTCTTCACCCAACCAGATCTAAATCTCAGGCAAAGGAGATGGCTAGAGTTAATCAAAGACTATAATTCCATTGTCTATTTATCTCTGGACAATCTGAGCTGCAAAATTAATTCCAAAAACTCAATTTGGGTTTAGTTGAAGTAGGCTATGTTGCTGCTCTTGAATTGCAGCCAACTCTCAGAACCCATATAAAAGCCGCTCAACTCGAGGATGAAGCCATTACCAGAATCAGGAAACAATTGAGAGAAGGTGTTGAATCTGAATTCTCTGAAAGCTCAGATGAAGTAATTATGCGAGGAAATCGTATATATATCCCAAATGATTTTGAACTCAAGAAGCTGATTTTAAAGGAAGCTCATGAATCTCCTCTTTCTATCCACCGCGGAAGCACAAAAATATATCAAGACCTCAAAAAGGAATATTGATGGTCCGGCATGAAAAAAGAAATTACTGAATATGACATGTGCCAACGAATCAAAGCTGAGCATCAGTGTCTTGCTGGCCTCCTTTAGCCCCTGCAAATTCCCGAGTGGAAATGGGAAGACATTAGTATGGATTTCATTACCGATCTGCCCAAGACACGAAAGGAAATGATTTTATATAGGTCATTGTTGATCGATTAACAAAAGTGGCTCATTTCATACTAGTTAAAACCACTTATAAAGGGGACAAACTTGCGGATCTATACATGGATAATATTGTGTGTCTGCACGGTGTTCCAAAAACTATTGTATCTGATCGAGGCTCCCAATTTACTTCTTGTTTTTGGAACAATTTGCATAGTCTGCTGGGGACTAAATTAAACTTCAGTACAGCTTACCATCCTCAGACAGATGGGCAAACTAAGAGAACAAATCAAATTTTGGAAGACATGCTCAGAGCCTGTGTGCTATCATATATAGCACTAATTGGGAGAAGAGTCTTGCATTCGCTGAATTCTCCTATAACAACAATTTCTAGGCTAGTCTTCAAATGTCACCATTTGAAGCACTTTATGAAAGAAAATGCAGAACTCCTCTTTTCTGGTCCGAAGTTGGCGAGAGAAAATTTTTCGGTCCAGATCTTATCCAAGAAGCCCAGGAGCAAGTGGATATAATCAAAAGCCGATTAAAAGATGCTCAATCTCGCCAAAAGAGTTACGCCGATAATCGTCGACGTGAACTCAGCTTCAAAGTTGACGATCATGTCTATTTGAAAGTCTCGCCACTCCGCGGAGTTCGTCGCTTTCAAATCCGTGGAAAACTAGCTCCTCGATACATTAGACCACATCGAATTTTGGAAAAGATGGGTGAGATGGCATATAAGCTAGAGTTGCCACCACAATTATCTGACATTCACAATGTCTTCCATGTGTCACAACTCAAAAAGTGCCTCTGTGTCCCCACCGAGCTCACCAATTTGCAAGATATTGATCTACAACCTGATCTATCCTATCGAGAGTATCCTATTAAAATTCTCGAAGAAGCTTAACGTCGTACCAGGAACAAGTCCCATAAGATGCTGAAAGTTCAATAGAGCAATCACACCGAAGATGAAGTCACATAGGAGCGAGAAGATTGACTCAAAGAAGAATTCTCCGATTTCTTTTAGACCCAGCAAATCTCGAGGTCGAGATTTTTGTAAGGGGTAGATTTGTAACATCCCGAAAAATGCAAATAAAATGAAAATAAACATTTTGAATTTAAGTGTGATTATTTATGAATTTTCTTAGCATTATTGATTTTTAATGGAATTTCTTGGATTTATGGCTTGAATGAAAAATCAATTAATGGTAATATCGAATGGATAATGGTAAGAAAATAAAAAGTAAAAGTAAAATTTTTGCAAAATTGGTTTTAAATTTTATGAAGTGTCTGGTGACCTCTCACCTATCAAATAAAATTTAATGCAAGGGATAAGGATTAAAATATTGAAATGACTCCTTTTCACCCTCAAACAGTGCATAGTCAGAAATTTTCAAAAATCTTCAAACATTATCTTCAGCTGAAAAATTTACCATGTCATCCACAAAACACTATTTACATCTGGTAAAAATATAAATAATAATAATAATTTCATTTAATGCCTTTTAAAATCCAAAAACAAAAATCCTAAAAATCTGGAATTTGCCATATCAGAATTTTTATAAAATAAATATACATGATTTTGATTTTAAATTTTTATTAAAGCATTTTTAGCTTATAATAAACTCTACCAAAAAGGTTAAAAAATATTTGACATCATTTCCAACCACAAATAAAATAAATTCAGAAAAAGGATTTTTGACCAATCAATGTTGTCAGAATTTTTATAATTTCTCGGTGAAATATTTTATCCCAAGATTTTTACCGGATAATAAGCCTTATATGAAGATCAAGGTCAAAAAATTTTGAAAAATCTCGATGATTTGACAGCTCACTAATGTGATTCTTGAGCTGTCCAGAGGAGTCCCCTCTCCTTATTTCTTTTCGCTGCCAATGTCAAGTGGGCCCGCTTCCTGTTTTGACTCCGTTCGCCAGAAGGAAACAGGAAAAAACCTCTCTCAGCCTCTGCCCGGTGGGTCCTGTCCCCATTGTCAGCTTTACTTAACCCTTCTTCCTCCTCCCAACCGGCGCATTCAACTCTCTCACTCCCGATCTTTTCCGCCGCCTCTCCGACCGATTCATCGAATCAGTTGCGTCACCGTTGCTCATCTTTTGCCACATCCATCCTCGGGGGCCTCGCGTCGTACCTAAGCCTTCCCGCGCCACCTCACCACCGGAGCACCAAACCGTCCGCCATATCCTTCCCCATGTTCAAACACTGTATTGCTATCCATTACCGCCTATAAATACCAGTTGAGCGCCGCATTGAGCCCCTCATATCTTAGCCATCCACTGATCTGAGCGCAAAAACCAGAAGCACCCGACTTCCTCGCCATTGCCGCAAGAGCCATAAAGAGGAAAAAGTGGGGAATCAGCAAATTGGTAGGGATTCTCCAAATTAATTCAGCTTAAGACATCCTAATGCATCCTTGAATATTGGTCAAGCTCCATTTTCAATTCTCTGTGCTTGCAGCACTGCTGCAACTCCCCATCTCTCCTTCCCGGTCGACGACTGGTGGCAGCTCGACCCATTCATTTTCCCACCTCGCTCTCAGGTAAAATGGGATCTCTGAGGTGTGTTGAAGCTCATTGAGTCATCACCCGATGAAAATGTGGCTGCCGACGAGCTCTGGCTTGTTTGGCCATGGAGACCGCCGCACCCTCTCGGTGGCGAGGCCCTTCTGGCCGACGCCGGTGGCCATGGAGCCCTCTGGCAGATGAGCATGAGTGCTGTGGTCCTATTCCCACCGCTGGCTGGCCGGCTCCGCCGCGCCTCCGTCGCCAGCGTGATGCCCTAGTCGGTCCCCTGTTTTACCGTCACTGACCGCTGGCCCCCATCTATCAGTGACTGCCCTTGAGTTCAAATGCCTCGTGCCAAATCCGGAAATGCGCTTTCCTCATTGCAAAGGCACATTTTCATTTTGGCACCGAATTTTCCAAACTGCCCAAATTCCAATACCTATATCTTGTGCATTTTAGCTCCAAATTGAACAAAATAAAATTCTAAAATCATCTAAAATCTTGTAGTTTCAGAATATGAAAAAATGTTTTGAAATGTGCACGGTGATATTTTTAAAATTTAAAATTAATGCGTAGGTTTAAATTATGTTCTATATATGATTTTTGCAAATAAAGTCCAAATAAAATGAAATAAATTTTGTTACAATCCTTATGCCGAGAGGAACTCAAATATATAAAAATATTTACATTTCACTTTGTTTTATATCATTTTCTAATAAAGTGAAATTTCAATGTATAAAATGGTTAAATAAATGTAACTTATGCAAACTAATTTTGATTTGAATAAAGTTTATTTTTATAAGTTAGTATACCAATTTGAGACCTAAATATTTAAAAAGTATTTAAAGTTTTGATTCAAAAACTATTTTGTAAGAAAGTGTTATCTTGTGATTAATGGGTGTGTGTGTGTATATATATATATTAAAGCATGATTTTAAATGATTAAAAGCTTAAAGTATTATTGCTTTTCAACTAGATCTTGTTAAAGAATATATATTATTCTATGTTTGTTCAATATTTTTGATGTTGTAAATCAAATGATTTTAGCCTCTTAAATTCAAAATTATGAATATAAAGTTATATAATTTTTGCCTCCTCAATTTGTAAAATAAGAATAAATAATCTACAAAAAGAAATCATCTGTTCTTTATAATAAGATTTTACTTATCTTATGTCATTCTTCTTTTTGCCATATGTTGTTATTTGCTTCTTATTGCTTTTATTCGATAACGACGTGTAAAACCCGATGTCACTGATTCTATCGTTGACTACGTCAGCTGTGACCACGACTTCGTCGTAAACAATAATTAAGCAAGGCAATCACCCACTTTGATCATTTTGATCCCATAATTTAATTTTTATTTTGTTTATCAAATTGTTTCATGCATACGCTTATTTTCTATAAGTTCGTTATTTTGTGGTACTGATAGATATACCTGTTATCTCATATAACTTACCTGATAAGTATGAATATGTGAACCTTGATAACCATAGAATAGGGTTAGACAATACATGATGTCAACTTGGGTACATGCGATTACATATTAACCACGCTCAGCCATGCTTGTTTAGCTACGATTTAGATAATAAGATTAAAACTGTTTTCTAAGAATTTTAAAAGGTTAGATATGACACTGATGGTAACTGGTATTTTGGTTAAAAACTCAAAATAAAACTATGATGACGCAGGCGATTATTGGCAATAGCCAGTTGTGCAGGTATTGCACGTAGTGTAGAGAGAAGATTATCGCCCGTGTCGAATTAAGGACCGAACATAGTGTTGTATGATCCAAGGAAAATCCGTACAACCACAAGTGCTGGTATGGAGGGGTGCCCTCGTCGAGGTGTTGAAAATAACGGTGTACGCCTCGCTATGGGGAGAAATATCATGACTTTGCTCTGAGTTTCTGTTGCCATAGCTAGGGTTTTTCGTCACCGGTGCTATTGCAAAGTTAGGTCTGCGGCACACCAAAGGAAGTGTGCTAATGATCTGAACAAAAAGTCAGTCATGTCTTGTGGGTAAAGCTATACACCTCTGTAAAGTGAAAACCTAATCGATTAGTTGTGCCTGCGGTTATGGGAGACTTGGTGAACTGACACATGTTAGATGTTTTGCTATTTTCAAAATGCTTAGTTTTATTTGATTTGCCACGTGTTGGCAAAAACTGTGTTGTGTCATTATGGCAGGATTTGGATGATTCGTTGCTCGCGAAGGACTGTGAGTATTACTTATGCTTCATTTATTTCTTATCAGTCAAACTTGCTCTTACAAATCTGTTCATAAATTACAACTTGATTTACAAATTCAATTTCTCTTTGTGCAAAATTAACCGTAGAAGCCTCCATTGACATGGCCTGCATTATGCATTTTGCAAATACCACCTTAAATCTTGCTGACTACGAAAGTACTCAATCTTGCTTAATATGTTGTTTTAGGTGGAAAAGAAAGTGAAGCTCCGAAGAATACTTTTCATCGCAGGATACGAGAACTTTAATGAAGTGATCTTTCTAAGGATTATGCCTTGTCAGATGCCTAAGGGTTGGATGGGTACACTACAAGACTTTTCATCTTTCTGCTGCTGTATACTTTGAGTTGTAAGAATACATTGTATAAATAGCTTCCGCTTAGATAATATGATGTACGGTTGTGATTCCAATTGTTGTAATGTGCGTACTATTAACTGATCATGTGACTAGTACTGTATGCACATAGATTTCTATTTTTGCATTTTATGAAAAAAAATGGGGGTCATTTCAAACATGCTTCTAAGGATCCATTTAGCTCATGTGAGGGCTGTAGGCAACTGAAACTTGACAATGATGCTTTGAATATCAAGTGTACTGAACTTGCTAAGAACCTACTGTCTAAGTCACAAGTTTCTTATGCTAGATGTACTGAGATTGAAGGGGACATGGATAGAATCCATGATTAGCTTAGGAAGAAGTTAGAGGCCCAAAGTGCTAGGATAAGAAATATTGAGTGTTTCTTGTGAGACCCTCAGGATTGAGGCAGTCGTGCATAGGGAGAGATTTGCACGTGTTGTTCGTTCTTCCACTTCTGGCTCTACATCATTCTTCCCCTTGCTCTTCTTGTGCCTCTTTCTTCCAGTTGTATGAGTACCTCATGAACACTCTTGAGAAATTTGTTGGAGGCAAGAAGAAACTCAATTTCATCCTAGACCAATCTAAGATCAGAAGATTCAATCAGGGTCTAGGATTTGATTACTTAGAGCACGTTCAGGCTCATCCTCCTACTATTGTTCGTGCCTCTAAGAGTGGTGAGATTGTGTTGCTCCTAGGTCTAGCACCATAATGTTTCGGTCAGCTGGTGTTGTCCATGAGATTTTTGATAAGAAGGTTACCACTCGTGCAGCTTTTGCCTCTAGTAAGGTGAAGTATTCTTGCACCTTTTTCAGAAGTATGGACATTTAGCTAAGTTCTGCTTTAGGCATGCCAAGATTGCATGTCGTGAGAGTGGTCGTGTTCTTTGGGGTATTCAGGGTCAACCCCAGACTCAGAGCGCTCCTAAGGCACCCATAGTTTCTAGACAGTGTAGGATGTCTCCTGCTTTTGGGCAGAGTTCAGGACTTGATTTTCAGGCTGTTCATTCTAGTTTTTGTCCTGGAGCTATTCGTAGTAAGAGTTTCCACCATCCTCTTGATATTCCTTGTTTTACTCATTGAGGTGGATATCAACAACGTGATGTTTTCACTAGTAGGAGGTTTGGGCAGTATTATTTTGATGGTTCGGTCTTTGCACATCGGTGAACCAACCCAGTTCCTGCCCTAGACCTTCTGCAAGTGTCGTTCCTGATTTTATGAGAGTTGAGCGTCAAAGAGATATTAGAGTTCAACCTTTTGCTTCCTTGACTGGGTCTTCTACTCGTCGTGTGGCTCAGTATTGGGTTCCTAGATCTGCACTTATTTGCCCTAATACTGCGTCATCGACCTCTCGCTTTCACTAATTCGAAAGCATGATCGGCTCTCTTGTATCTCACTGCTTTGATGCCGGATATACACTTTGTTGTGTGTATGCGTGTTCGATTTTAGGCCTCTCCTCGTGCCTCTAAACGCCAGACAGTGAAACGCATTTTCAAGTACCTTTGAGCTGGCATTGTCTATGGTATTTAGTACTGTTTCTCTTCTTGTCTATCCTTATAGCCTTTTCAAACGCAACTTTGCTGGCTGTAGGATAGATATGAAAAGCACTTCTGGTATTTATCAATTCATTGGTACTTCTCTTTTATCTTGGTCATCTAGGAAGCAGTTTGAAGTTGCACTGTCCACCGCTAAAGCCGAGTACGTTGCAGCCGCTTGTTGCTGTAGTCTGGTACTTTGGATAAGGTCGACCTTGCGGGACTTTGGATTAGATATAGATATTGTTCTATTTTTTTATGATAACACTTCTGCCATTTACATAGTCAAAAACCCAATGCAGCACTTCAGGACCAAGCATATTGACATTAGATATCACTTAGAGACTATGTGGAGAAGGGTAACATAGTGCTCCAGTTGTGGAGAGTGACCACTAGATAGCAGATATTTTCACTAAGCCTTTAGATAGCTCTAGGTTTGTGTGCCCATGTGGCATTTCTTGAGGGGAGCTCTTGGACTTGTGTGCCCATGTGGCATTTCTTGAGGGGAGCTGATCTTTGTATATTATGTATTATATCTTTACTCCCAACATTTACTTTCTTTTGCATCTTCTTGGTGTTTTTCGGCATTGATTCTAGAGTTATGAGTTTACTTCATTTAGACTTCTGGCATGCTTTGCATAGACCTCTCATGTTATGCTATAGGTTGCTATCATGCTTAATTAGTTGTTCTCTCTTCTCACTAGGTTAAACTCCCTCACAGTCTTATAGATCTAACAAGTGTTGGGCCCTCCTGAGTTGACATGATCTGTGTATACTCCCTTGCTTGAGTTTTAGAGTCAGCTTTCTATGTCAGTCATTGGGGAAGATGAGAACGAGTCTGAACCATAGTGTTCTTTATCATCTTTTCTATGCTCTATAGCCACAAAGATTGCAGTTTCTTGACTTCCTTTTCTCATTCTATGTTTCTGATTTCTGTTTAGTTCATTTGGAAGTTTTTTAACTTAATTGTGCTAATAACTTAACTTGAACCAGAATTTTAAGCGTCAATTTGATTCACTTGTTGAGGAGTTTGAGAAGCTGTTTCATGCATTTCATATAAACTTCATCTTCTATTTTAATGAGCTTTGTCTATTATGCAAATGAACTATTATTCATGATATGCATTTTGCTACTTTTCTGAAGATCATTGCCAGTTTAGCAATGTCTAAGTTCATTTTGTTTCATCATGCTAAGCTTGTTAAAAATGAAAATTAAGCTTTAATGAAAACTTGTAACTTTTACTTGCTATGTTTCCTAACTAGATGCATATGCCATGATTTGTGAAATCCTGGATTTCTACTAGAGTCGCTAGAGCAGTTTGGGCGAAACTAGATTGATTCATACTGGAATCCTTCTTTTACTCATGAATCTAAGTGCTAAAAATGATCAAATATTGACTTGTGTGTGATAAGATTGATCTCAACACTTTACATTCACGAGACTACTTCTCATTGCACTTGAGATTAACTTGGAATGCATCGTGTATGACCAAGATCATTCTTTTAAGAGTCTTTGAGATAGTCGACTATAGCATTAGTCAATCAAAATTGAAAAATGCAAATAAAAATAAAAATGAGGAAGAGAGTGAAGCCAGGAGGCCTTTGTCGATGGCTCCCAGTCGGGGATGTCCTTTGCTATGATAAGTTCTTCAAACCTCTTTGGGTGTGTGAAAGAGTGTGAAGACTAGGAGGCCTTTGTCGATAGCTCCTAGTCGGGAATGCGCTTTACTAGGATAACCTCTTCACACCCCGATATGTGCGTTAAAATAAAAAATTTGCATTAAAGATGATTAAACATGATGGATCTTTTATGCACTTATAGTTTCCTTAAAGTGTTGACTAGGCTGAACTCTAGGTCATCCGTTTGATCAATTGTATGGCTATGCTTCTAGTTTGCATATTATGCTAACTGCTAAGTGTTGTACTAGTTGAAATCATGCAAAAATAGCATACTTTTAATTGTGCTTGCTAGTAAGGACTTTACATTTTGCACTTGATATGCATTAGCTTAGCATAATCTGAGTCTGAGTAGTTTGGTGTCATACTTTGTCTTTGTGGTCATTTGGATAATCTTCAAAGCTCTTTTAAGATACATTTCATGCATATATGTTGAAATAGGGAGAAAAAAACTCTCTTGATGCACTTTGTCTTGTTGCCTATATTGACAAAAGGGGGAGAAAATATGTAAAAAACATCGTCAAAGGGGGAGAAATGTGAATACATATTGGTTCTTATGATCATGGTAAAAAATTGCTCTTTCTTAGGATCATAAGTAAAATTAAGCTTTTGGGATTTTTAGATCTTTTGTGAAAAAATTGTTCTTTCTTTTTTATTGCTCTAAAATTTTTCTTGCCAACTTGGTCATGATGTTATTTTCTCTTGCTCTGGACCATTGAGGTTTTAAAATCAAATTGTTTTATTCTTTTGCTTTTAAACTCAAATTTATACCTTTTGTAGTATTTGTCAGTATACTAATCAAGGGAGAGATTGAAAGACCATGTAGAGATCTATCCATGTTTGTGATAAGTTATTAACTTGTGTTTGAGCTTGCGGTACTCAGGTTTGAGTTTGAAATGTGTCTACTTTGTCAAGGGCAATTTGGTTTGAGTGGTCGTAGACCCCTGAGTGGTTGTGGCTTTGCCCAGAGTGATCATGACTTTGTCTTAAGTGGTCATGACCATATCCAGAGTAGTCGTGGTCTTGCTCAGAGATACGGACGGATATTGCTCTTCCTGTATTCTAACCCATATTTTTTTTCCCAGATTCAGAACTGGATACAAGCTAGTCAGATACAAATACAAATCCAGGTTATTCGGGATACGGATACAAAACGGATATATGACGAATTCAGATCAGAAACGAATAAGGATATACGGATAATGCTTGGTATACAGATCTTGCGCGTGAGCTTCCGTAATGCACGCATGTACGTATAATGCACACAATTTTCTCATCACTTAGAACTTGAGCTTGTGTTGTGAAAGTTAAGAATTGCATCTCTTTCTGTGTGCCCAAAACTATCAAGATGTACGTGCACAATTTTCTGAACATTTCTGATGAGCAGAGACGAGTGGCTTACCTGCACCTGTGCCTATATGGACTGTGGCGACCAAACAAAATACACCAATGGGTTGCCCCCAGCCATGGAGCGGTGGCAGGCGATGCTAAATCTGTTCAACCATCAGCACCAACCTGCTCCGTCAAGTAATGCACGCTGTTATATGCAAATGTAATGCCAATTAGTTCTAGTACATCAATTAGCAATAACATTAGAACAAAAGCGTTAAATAAGGACAGATTGTGTGTGCGCATACCAAATGAGTGCAAACAGCGGAGCTAGCTTATACCTAAGTCTCGGGCTAGCCCAATGGTTATTAGCCCGAATCGTGATTTTCCATAAATTTTTAAATGCGTTAACATGGAGCTTTCTTGCCAGGCCTCGAGCCTAACCCGGGTGGCGGCTCGAGGCCTGGCTCGAGCCCCTGAGTGCAGATAGAAGGATCTTGAAGCATTGCCGATCTCCTCAACTGAGAATCATCAGAAGTTGCTTGCAATTTGGAGTCCAGCCTGGATAGGTCTATTGAGACTTCACTGCATCTCTGCTCTAACAATGCTATGGTGGCTGGAGCTGCTTATTTCTGCCTCTTCTCTGAAGTTCAGATTCCATGTACTTCCCGAGGCAACTAAACCCAATGTATGGTCCATATTTGTCTTCATTGAAACCATCGGGCTCCCGTGTACTCCCCCGAGTCCTCCCGCGATGCGCCGCACGACCCACATCAGTCAGCCGCTCGCGAGTGTTTACCACAAAATTACTAGAAGCACTAGGCTTGATCTGAGAGTGACAAGAGGGAAACCCTAGGGGAAGATGTCGAGCACGCACCTGGAAGCGTCATCGGGGATCGAGGGCGGTGGGGTCGTGAGCCATCTGGAGGACGAGGGGGAGGCGGGTGCCTGGCCGCCAACGCCAGGATCTCCGATATCGGGAGCTTCTCCCCGAACGCCACCGCCACTGCCTGCAACCACCAGGGAGCCCCTCCTAGCTGGCCATCGGCATTCCACGCTCTACCTCGATCTCTTCTCCCTGCCCTCTTAACTAAATCCAATTTTTGGAAGAGATTCGTCGCCATGTGCACCGACACACCGTGATTGGAGCCCTTCTCTGGCCTCCACAGCTTGAATCCACCACCATCTCCAATTACAACAAGGGCAGCATCACCAAGTTTCAACTCCCGTGCTGGATTTCATAGGATCCAAACAGAAGGGGGAGAGGGAGAGGGTGTTTACTGGGAACAGACCTAGCGATCGTGGAAGATCTTAGCCGATCTGAGGAGCGCCCGTCGCAGCGCCATCTCCACCTCCGCCTGGTCTACCCTCGGCTCGAGTCGAATTTAGAGCTGTCTAAACGGGCCGCCCGGTACGACACGGCCTGTTTAAAAATAGACACGATCCGTTTAGGCACGATCCGTTTAGGCCCGGCTCGTAAACGGGCTGAGCCGTGTCGGCCCACGTGCCGGGTTGGCGGCCCAGACACGGCCCATCGGCCTCTCGGGTCGGCCCGGTGCTTCGCGGGCCAAACGGGCCGTGCCGGCTCGATAGCCCGTTTAGCCAGAAAATTTGAAAAAAAATGAAAAAAAATTAGAAAAAATGAAAAAAATCAGAAAAATGGGAAAATTTAGAATAATTAGAAAAACTCGAAGGATGAACAAAAACATTTTAAATATATATATAAATTAAGAAAAAGCTAAAATACGAGACAAATTCTAAAATGAGACAAATAATTTGAATTAAATAATGAGCTTTATTGATGTTTGGCTGCCTCGTTAAAAACTTTGCCAAGTAAAAACTCAACACGAGAAAACCTTGGCAAAGAAAAAAGAGTACGGCCTATAGCTCAGTGATACAATAAAAAAGTGAAGATTACAATTATTCTTCCTCATTATCTAGATAAAGATTTTCGAACGTCTCCGCCAGCTCAGTATTTTCTGCAGTATGTTGAGCTCGTTGATCAGCTTGTTCCCAATCTTTCACAGTGAGAAGTATTTCCACCATCTCACTAGTCAGACTTGTTCTTCTCTCCTCGATTATTCTTCCGGATAGATTGAAAGCAGACTCCGAAGAAACCGTGGAGACAGGAACTGTTAACACATCCCGTGCTAGTATGGAAAGCACCGGATATGTTATCTTGTGCTCGTGCCACCACCGCAAAATCTTTGAAGTCCTCCTCTTCCTTCTCTTGGTAGTTGACGATTATCATTGTTGAGATAGGCGCTAGCTCCCACCACTTGATGTGTCCGCACTTGTCGTTGATGTAGTTGAACTCCTTGAGGAAGAGCCACCATGCCCCATATCTTTCCCTACGCGGTTTTCTTCTTACTGCTGTGGGTCTTTGGTGGAGGTCGCGCATGCGAACTCCAAAAACTTCCGATCGTACTTATCATAAACTTGATTAAGTTAGCACAGACGGTTGAAAAATAACTAGAATAATCAAGACCTACCGCATCACTTAGAAGTGAGAGAACATTACGAATCCCTAATTTTAGCTCTAGGATCTAAAATAAATGCAAATGTATATAACATAGAATTTCTTGCCAATATTTTAAAATTTTAGTTTTCATAGCATAAACGACTTCCCGCAATATATTATCATTTTCGTGGCTCTTTAAGTGGGTAGCAATTTCTAAAATATGATGCACAATTAAAGGAGAGGTTGAATAATAAACTCGAGATAAAGCAACAGTGGAATCAAAAAAGTTCTAAAATGAAAGCAAGTATTTAGCAACATACCAATGTTGCCTTCGTGAGTCTTACCGTTGACCATCCGGTATGATAAAGTGCGTGTTAATAAAAAGTAAAATGTGCTCTCATATGGTATGACATTCTTAAGCATCAAGTAAGTAGAGTTCCATCTAACAGCATATCCAAACCAAACTTACGCGGACGTACATTCATTGCAATACAATAAGTTTTATATCTCGCTACTCGTTGATTAGAACGAGTTAAGAAAGATATTGCGATTTAAAAGGTTCAATATCTTGATTTAACCTCTTTAAACCAGATTTAACTATAAGATTAATAATATGGCAAGCAAAACGCTGATGTAATAAGAAAGATTCAACATATGAATTGAAAAGCGGAGTAAGTATGTTCATGGCAGAAGTATTTGCGGAAGCATTATCTAATGTTATTGCAAAAATCTTATCATTAAGTCCAAAATCTTCCACAACTTTTACAATACAATCAATAATATTTTCACCAAGATGTGCTACATCAATTAATTTGAATCCTATAATTCTCTTTTCTAGTTGCCAATCATCGTTTACATAATGAGCAACTACACTAAGGTAATCCTCTTTAGCTATACCACTCCATATATCAGATGTCAAAGACACAGAAAAAGTACAGGTACTAAATTTTTCTTTTAGCTTATTGCGACAATTATTATAATATTTAATCAAATCTCTAGTTGTTGTCTGTCTAGAAACTGCAGAAAATCTAGGATTATGAGCGGTCTTAATAAAGTTTTCAAACGCAGCTGACTCACCAAAGTTTAAAGGAAGATCTTGAGAAGCGATTAAACGACAAAGAGATTCACGAGCTACCTCAGGATTGTAGTCCCGATTCGCATCGCACTGCATCGGGTTGTATCTGCAGATCGCGTCCTCCTCAAGCCATTCCCGCTTTTTTTCTACAGCTGTCAGCATGCCTCTTCAAGTGCCCCGTTCCACCTGAAGATTTCGCAGTTAATTTATGCTTGCAATATTTACAAACAGCATACCTGATTTGGACGTCGTTTGATATCTCAAAAATCTGGTCGAAATCTTCCCAGACTCCCGATGTACTGCGTCTTGCTCTTTTCGCCTCGGTGCTTGCCGACGCAGTAGCACTTGTAGAGCCTGAAGATGGCACAGCTCCTGCAGCTTCTTCGGCATATGATGCAAGAAGCTCATCGGGTGAAATACCGAAATCAGAAGTTGGGAACAACGGAAAATCCCCAGGCTCCATAAAGCAAACTACAACAAATAATGACGCTATTAATACTAAAATATGATTTAAAATACTAACAAAATAAAATAATAAATCACAATTATCACCTTGATTTCTTGACAGAAGCCGAAAGCCGAATTTCGGATTTTTGACAAAACTATTTTTAATTTTGTCAAATTACCACTAAGAGCAAAAGAATTTCCACAAGAGAATGATTAGAAGAGAATGCAAGGTTGCTGGTGTAGAAATGAGGAGGGGGTAGCCACCTATTTATAGGAAAAAATTCAGGTTTTTTCTGAATTTTTTATGAATTTTTTAAATCTGCAACGGCTATAAACGGCTTTTTTTTTAAACGGGCCTAAACAGTGGACCGTCCGTGCCATGCGATCTTAGTGCCATTCTTTGTCTTTGGCGCGTCTGCGTCGCGCGTCTTGACCAGAACGGGCCGCATCGTCGCCCGCCCGCCGTCTTGCCCTCCGCCCAAGCACGGCACGGTGAGTTGGGCGGCCGGCGACGCCCGCTTAGCCGGGCCGTCTTGTGCCGGCCGTGCCCACGATGCGGGCCCCGTGCCGGCCCATTTAGCCCGGCCCGTTTGGACAGGTCTAGAGTTGATTGCCTGTTGGTTTGGGCGGATTGGGGAATTAGAGAGGAGAGGGAAGACGGCCAAATGGGTGTGGACACCACCGCTAATTCGGATATCCGAATGAATAAGTATCGATATTTGGATCCTATCTCAGATTATCTGGATACTACATCCTCCAATTTTGATCCAGTATTCAGATTCAAATATCTGGAGCTTGATTCGGATCCGACCGGATATTCAAATACCTTTCTGAATCTGTATCCGACCAGATCCGACTTCGGATCGAGCGGAAAATATTCGACTCATTTTCATCCCTAGAGTGGTCATGACTTTGCCTAGAGTGGTCTTGGTCGTCACAAAATGGTTATTACCTTTGTGACCTTTAGAGTAGTCGTTCCTAGAGAGGTTGTGCTTTAGAGTGATCATGGGCTTTATGACCTCTAGGGTGGTCGTTTCCTAGAGTGGTCGTGGGCTTTGTGACCTCTAGGGTGGTCATTTTCTAGAATGATCGTGGCCTTTGTAACCTCTACAGTGGTCATGACTTTTGTAACCTATAGGGTGGTCGTTTTCTAGTGTGGTCGTGACCTTTGTGACATCTAGAGTGGTCGGGACTTTCAGGACAACTAGGGTTATCGTTCCTAGAGTGGTTATGGCCTCTATGGGAGTGGTCCTGACCTCTATGAGAGTGATCATGACCTCTACAGGTGTAGCGACCCCTATTTTTGTATAAATGCTAAAATGAGAATCTATGTGCATACAGTATTAGTCCCATGATCATTGACTACTACGTACATTTACAGCAATTGGAATCACAACCACACATCATATTATTAAAGCGGAAGCCATTTATACAATGTAATTTTTATAATTCAGAGTATATATATAGCAGTAAAAGAAGCAAAGTCTTGTAGTGTGCCCATCCAACCCTCAGGCAACTGATAAGGCATAATCCCTAGAAAGATCGTTTCATTGAAGTTCCCGTATCCTGCGACGAAAAATAATCCTCGGAGCCTCGTTTTATTTTCCACCTAAAACAACATAATAAGTAAGGTTGAGTACTTTCGTACTCTGCAAGACTTAAGGTGGTATTTGCAACATGCAGTAATACAGGTTATGTCAAAGGAAGCTTCTACGGTTAATTTGCATAGAGCAATATTGAATTTGTAAAAACAAACTGTAATTTAGAAACAGAATTTGTAAAATCAAGTTTGACTGATATGAAAGTAAGTAAATAAAGTAATAACTCACTGTCCTTCACAGCGTGAACATCGAATCGTCCATTGCCAACACGTGGTACAAATCTGCATCAATCACCTTCCAACAAATGTCTCCAATCCAAACCATTTAGAAAATACCAAAACTTATAACTAGTGCAGATGCACCAAGTGTCTCTTGACCACGGGAACGGCTAATCGATTAGATTTACACACTGCAGAGGTGTACAACTTTACCCACAAGTCATGAATTTTTCTTTTTGCCGGATGTTTCACGCACCTTTCGCATTGTGGTCTGAATGTTCATGACGAAAACCTTTATATTACATAGGTTAACTTTGCACCAACCCGGTGACGTTAAACCCATACTATGGTGACAAAATATATCGGTAAACATGGTACGATAAATAGTTATACCACCATAGTATGGCGTACACCATTGTATCGGTAAATATTTGTTCCATAATCACCTCGGTGTGGATGTCCCTTCGAGCAATCAATAATGGAACAACCCGTACTACTACAACCTTCCAATGTGCAAAGTTAAACTGGATGACTTAATTGGTTTAAGGCTGTCCCATACCAACACTTGTGGTTGTACGGTAATTCTTGGATATAACGTGCACTACAATCGGTCCTTAATCCGACACGGACGATAATCTTCACCCTACACTACGTGCAACACCTGCACCTCCGGCTATTGTCAATAATCGCCCGCATCTTAACCATAGTTTTATTTTGAGTTTTTAACAAAAATACCAGCAACCATCATTATGTCTCAATATCTCCAATGATCAATTTATCCAATTTGTTCATCCCAAATCTAAAGCATAGCTAAGCTTGATTATTAATCACCGCATATACCCAAATTGACATTATATATTGTCTACCCTTAATTCAAGGTTTATCAAGGTTCACATGTCAATACTTCATGACAATAGGTATATCTACCAGTGCCACAATATAGCAAATTTACAGAAAATACGTGCATGCATAAATTGATTTGACAAAACAAAATAAAAAATAAAACATTGGGATCAATATGATCAAAGAGGGCGCTTGCCTTGCTTAATTGTTGTTTACGACGAAGTCTTGGTCGTAGTCGGCGTGGTCGATGACAGAATTAGTGATGTCAGGTTCTACACGTCGTTCAACGAAAATATAGCGAACAAAAAAGAAAACAGATAGAAAATCAAATAAAGACTTACTGTAGAAAACAGGCATGGTTTAGGGTTAGTATTGCATGATTTCACATTCTCGCGTTTTATATATATATATATATCTTAGCAGCTTTTAGGTTAAGAAATGATGCGATTTCTTTATATAGACCATCTATTCTAGTTTTACGAATTTAAAAGTCTAAAATTATGTATTTTCATATTTAAATTTTTTAATTCTAGATGCTAAAATTATTTGGATTAATAAAATTAAGACATAATCACTTTGTTGTATACTATGCATGAATAGTATTTGACCCTAAATGATTTTGTATGAGAAGCAGTTTCGCGTATGATAGATTTATCAAGTTTAGGCTCCTGGATATATATTCATGATTTAAAGAAGGTTCTGGTGATACAAATGTTCTGATTACTGATTTCTCATGTATTAAGTTCGTTTATTCACATTATGGATTTTAGCATTCATAATACTTAGGGTTATATTTTTAACAGAATTCATAGGCAAAGCAATTTGTAATGAAATTATTTCTTCAGAATAGTATAGAATTTTCCTTTGAAAGCATTTCTAAGCTGGTTTTATAAATTTTAGTATTTAGACGAGATGTTTTATCCGATACTGAAATAACATATATGGTCTTAAAGTCAACGTTATAAGTTATTAGACTTTGTTTCAAGTTTGTGACTTCACTATACATGATTATGCAAATATTTTTCTAGCATTAGCAAGGTACGACCCTAGAAGCATTTTAAAACTAGTTTTGCGTTATTTTGTTTTTAGCCACGATAGTTTATGTGCATATGAAAAATGAGGTCTTTTATGAACTTAATTTAAATTAGTTCTTTTTGCCGATTATCATGATCTCATCTTTTAGGAATATGTTGAGATTAGCCCTGTCTAATCTGATACGTAATTTATAAGGTGTTATATATATTTTAAATTCTCAAATATATACACACACATCTTTTGCACTAGGAGCATGATCTATTCTTTTGTAACAGATTCAAGTCATGCTTATTCTCAAATAACTTTGCACAACCAGACAATCTACTGCTATTCTAAAATAAAGAAACTAATTCTTTTCAATTTAGAGTCCATATGCAGAAGATATGCATTTTAGAATATTTAGCACATTGAACTTAACCTTTACTAGAAGATGATTCAAAACAAGCTAAAATTCAAATATTTTTACATATTTGGGTTTCTGGTAGCATAAGGATTCCAATAAAATTGGTTTGATTCAATTCAGAGTTTGTTTGCAAAAATTTTGTACATAGCATATTTTGAACCCTTTCTTTAAATTTAAATTTTAAACAGAGTTTATTTTCAAAATATTTTTGCATATTCTGGGTCTAACTGATTTTAGATGAATTTAGAGTTTTATTTTACTGAAATTGGAATAAAAATGCAACAAATATTAGTGTTTGAACTTTGGTTGGTTTAAGTAATGAGTTTGATATGGAAATACGCTTTTAAAACCGGAAAGCGCATTTAGGCTTTTTACCCTTTCGTGCTCAAGCCATTTGGCTAATGTTCTGGGCCCATGAGCCAGAGGCTCAGAACAGAGGAAATCCAGGTGGGAGTCATCGACGATGGTGGAGCGGCGAAGTCGGGCCACGCGTGCTCGATGAAGAAAGAGGGAAGCAAAGCATCTTGGGAGGTTCGACCGTAGCTAGTGACGGTCAGAACAGGTTAGCCACCGAGGCTAGCAGCGGCAGAAGGGGAAGCTAGCAGGAGAGGTAGATTGAGCTTGCCCTGGTTCTGGAAATTTTTGGCGACAGTGACAGAAGCGGGCTCTCTCGGCTGGCCTTGGGCTAGAGGTAAGGTAGGGGAGATATAGAGGTGCGGTGGTATGCTTGATGAGCATTGGCTTTTATAGCCGGAGATGTGTATGGTGAAGCTTCGTGGAACCTAACCGCTGGCGGTTTTGCTGATGTCTAAACAACACGAAGATGAACCTGGGCAACGAAATTCGTGGAGAGATTGAACCGTGGTAGCGGCGTGGGCAGGTGTTGGATAGACGGTGCAATTGGCAGTGGCTGACGAAAGATCAGTAGCGACAGCTTGGCTTTGGGGCTTTGGCGATCGAAGGAAGAAGATGGAGGGGAGCTGAGGCTGACGGGTGGGGTCAGGGCCTAGTTGGCTGTGACAGCAAGAAGAGCAACACCGGTCCCCCCTAGATAATGGGTCCCAAATAGCGAATGGGCCCGCATGTAAGTCTGAGAGAGAGGAAGAAAGTTCATCCCCCTTACTCTGACAGCCCGGCTTAGGTTCATTGTATCAGTTAGCAATATTGTCCGAAAATATTTGATAATTTTTATGAGATATTCCTAGATAATGTTATTTATCCTGTAAAATTGTCAGGCCGAAATGTGACGTACATAATTTATAAAACAAATCTGACAAGGCACTGTGCTCACATTTCTGTTTTCTATTTTTTATTTATCTGGGAGTTTATCTCTTATTAAAAAAATTTGAAACTTTTTTTAGGAGTTCCACATACCTATAGTATTCTTCAATAAATATTTAAATTTTATATATTTTGTATTTAATTTATAAAAATTCTGACATTCTTAATTTTAATTTTCAGCTTTTGAATTTTTAAATATATCTAACATGGTTATTAATTTTTAATATTTTTAGTTTTGATTTATTTATCCATCGAGAGGTTAATATAAAATTTCAGGTCGGGATAATGTCATATTATTTTTATTTAAATTTAAAAAGTTCACTGTTGTTAGTCAAAAATATTCGACCGAATTGATTTCTGTGCTGACATCAGCATGACATCATAAATGCTATTTTCCAGTAGAAAAATAATTCAGTTAATTAAGATTTTTTCAATTTTCTGAATTTTCTTTTATTTCAAATTTTTTTAGCTATATCTTCTTCATACAAACTCCGATTGAGGTGATCCTAGTTTCTAAAAATTTGAAAAATCAATCTCTATTTAATGGTGAATTTTATTTAATTTTAGGAGTTAATTTTACTCTCTGTTTTTTGTATTTATTGTTTTCTCTTTCGTTTCGCGTAGATGTCGAGTTGCCCGATGAGTTTGTGATCGAGGAGCCAGTGCAAGAATCAAGTCCAGAGCAGGATCCAGAGCTCTCTAAAGGCAAGTTGTGCTTTGATCATGTTGAACCCATATTTAAATATTATATTATTTCAAAGTATTGCATACTAATTCAATTATTACTTGTTTCAATTATGTTGGGTATAGTTATTCATCCAATTGTGATGTATCCACCTTGCCTTGTTGTATGTCGTATTTTATTTGTCACCCTAGAATGGTTTCATATTAGTTGGTAGCTATAATTGTCAACGTGGGTAGCTAGAACAATTGTAGCATGCTTAGCCATGCAACGAGTTATTATTTTATGTGAAAAATAGTAAATCTTGCTTAATGAATTATGGAACATGCTTATTAACTTGTGTGTCGGGTGTTTTCACATAATGTTGTTGTTGTTGATGGCACGTAGTGTATGGTAAAACAACCAGGGTGGTAAAATGATTTAGACTGAGGCAAGTGGTAAGTATTTGTGGTGGGTCAATGTGGCATTTGTCGGTCGCATTGTTTTTTTAATGGTATATGATGGTTTATGTTAATGATGGTTTTTAGTTAGTCTTGCCTTGATCAATTAAGGACTTAACCTTACAAGAATTTGAACTGAGTCATTCATACAACCACAAGTCTGGTATAGGACAGACCTAGCTGATTAATTTGTTATGCCTAAGCTTTGGTATTACTAGTGGTGTTGTGAGTCTTGGGTTGTGGTAACCAGTTCTCTCACGGGTAGTCTCACATGGTGCAAGCGGGGGTCTGGATGTGGTAACCAGTCCCACTAATGTTGAAACCTTAGCGGGTAATATTGAGTTTAGACAGGGCATTGGAAAGGCTTTGTTATAATCACTCGCCTTTGTGTTGTATGGTTGTATCTTGTGGGAAAAGTGTATAACCTCTACAGAGTGTCAAACCTATTCGAATAGTCTTGCTCACGGTATTGAGCATTGCTCGGTGATTATAGTCAAAGGTTAGTTTTTATCAAAACAAATGTGGGTATGGAGGATAAATGATGCTATAAGGTTATGAGTTGCTTATTGGAAAACAAATGAGAAATTTATTATTGTTATTATTTGTTTTACTATCTTTTCAATCTATTTACGCTATTCTCTTATAAATGTTGTTTTATGCAAATTAACCATGTCAGCTAATCCTTTGTAATGAGCCATGCATATAATATATTAGACTTGCATTCTGTGCACAACTTGTTGAGTGGTTTCTGTATTCACCCCTTGCTGCCAAACACCACCAGTTAGAGAAAAAGCTACGCCTGCTTTTGAGGAAGAGTACCAGGAAGAAGCTAATAACTAGGGTGCGAACCTTGTCAGTTGCTTGTGGCAGATTGAAAAGTTTTCTACGAATAAATTTATTTTTGCTACAGATTATTTATTTTTCAGTCTTAGCCCTGCGATGCTTTTTTATGTAAGGTGGACCATAAGGTCGTCTAACAGTTATAATTAATTTGATGAAATCTTTATTATGTTATCGTTGAGTATGATTGTGATAATCATGTATGTTGAGCCTGTGTGCACTAGTTTGATCCTAGACTAGTGCAGAATATACAGAGGGTCCGAATTTGCATATTCGGGTGCCGACACTCCTCCACCATGAAGGACACAAATGCCGAGGCTTTAAAAACCATAGGGACCCCCGTCCGAGGATCACCAGAATGCGCCACGCTTATAGCCCTAGCTAACGTTGCCCTAGTCTGTCGTTTGCCCGTGGGAGCTCACCGGAGAAGAGGTGGCCGCCATTGCGGTTGTTCACGCCGATTTCCGTCATTGTTGCACCATGGGTGAAACTGAGGGCATCAACGTGTTCACGAAGTCGAGCTCTTCCAGATCCACAAGAAAAAGAACCGGCTCCGTCGCTATTCCATCACGCCCGTGGTTGTCATCTTCATCTCCGGTAGCTGTGCCGCCGAGCTCACCACCGACCTTTGCGATCAAGCTCAGCCATTGGATCCAGATCAGACACACCAGATATCTCCGCATGGACGTTGTGTTGGTATGGCGCATGTTCTCGTTGTCACCGTCGGATGCGTGCCAAGTGTCATAGATCGGGTTGCACCTCGTGTCGCGCCAGCGTCGTGCCGCGTGTTGCGCTGATGTCACCCCTGTGACGTCATCGCCTACGTTAGCCGGTCCACAGAATAGTAGATCCAGTCCACGGTGAACCGATCTGATTCATGGACTGGGTCTATGCGCTGCTACCATGTCTCACATTCCGATTGGTCCAGATCGTGTGCTGACGCAATAAATCTGTTTTTCAATATAAAAATAATTAATTGATTCGGTATTTTCTATTTTCTGTATTTTCTAATTTATCAAATACTTTCAGAGCACGTTCTCCCTCATACGAGCTACGATTTAGGCGATTCAAATTTCTAAAAATTTGTAAAATTTAGATATATTTAATAGTGAATTTTATTTGGTTTTTAGAGTTTTTTTACTCTCTATTTTAGTATTTATTTGGCGTTTTCTCTCGTTATGCGTAGACGATGAAGTGCTCGAAGCGTCCGAGGAGGAATCGTTGAACCAAGATCAAGGTCCAGAACAGGAACAAGAATTTTTTCAAGGCAAATTGTGCTTTGATCATGTTGAACCCAGTTTTACAAAATTGCTATATTGATTCAAATTATTGCATATTACCTTTCAAATAGTTTGAGATCTAGTTAATCTACTCAATTGAATTATACCCTACCTTGTCATTTGTATGCCATGATTAATTGTCACCCTAGCATAGTTCATTACTAGTCGGCTAATGTTAGAAATTAATATGGGTTAGTTAGACCGTGTTTAGTATGCTTAGCCATGCCACGTATAACTCATACCTTTTGGAATATTGAAATTAGTCTTGATTAATAAAATATAGAACATGTTTATGGAATTGGTGTATCAGATGTTATCACACAATGATGTTGAGTTGTAGTGATGGGGTTATCACGCAACGATGTTGACTTGTTGATGGCACATGGTGCTTGGTAAACAACTGGGGTAGTAATCATTTAGATTGGGGCAAGTGGCAAGGGGAAGTGTGCAAAGGTGAGCCAGAAGGGCAAAGGGTTTATAGAAGTCTTAACCTTGGTCATCTTAAAAACTTAACCTTGCAAGCATTTGACCTGAGACAAACATGCAGCCACATGTTTGGAATGGGACAAACCTAGCTGTTTAATTTGTAATATTTTAGCTTTGGTACTACTAGTGGTGGTATGAGTCCTGGGTATACGGATCAACTTACATGGCGCAAAAGGTGGGGGCTATTGTGGTAGTGTAACCCTTCAGTGTTGAAACCTTAGCGGGTAGTACTGGGTTAAGACAGAGCATTATAAAGGCTTTATCATGATCTCTCTATGGCACACCAAAGGAAGTGTGCTAATATCAATTGCACAAAAAGACGATCATGTCGTGTGGGTAAAGTGCATAACATCTGTAGAGTGTAAAATCTATTCGGATAGCCGTGCTCGTAGTATTGAGCAATGATCGGGAATTACAGATAAGGGTTAGATTTTATAAACTGAAAACTTGGATGGGAAGGCAGAATGCCATTGAAAAGTTTGGAATATGAACTAGGGCTGAATGCTATGTTTACTTGAGGAATGCTAAAAGTTAATATTTACTGATATTTGTTTTTCTATCTTTTCAATCTGCTTATTGTATTTATTTATAAATGCTGTTTTATTGCCAAATAGGCATGTTAGCCATTACATTAGAATAAGCCTTGCATATAGTTATATTAGAATTGCATTCTGTGCGTAACTTGTTGAGTGCTTTAAGTATTCACCCTTACCAACAAGAAACCATCGATTGATGAATCTACACCAGCTTTGAAGAAAACGTACTAGGAGGAGACAAATGTTTAGGGTGCGATCCTTGTCAATTGTCTGTGATATACAAAGAGGTTTATCTACGTTTTCATTTCACTGCAATTTGGCTTAATGTTCTTAGTTTAGCCCTGCGTGGCATATTCATGTAAGTCGACCATAAGGTCAGTCAATAGATTTATATTTAATATATAAAATCTTATTATGTTTCCGCTGTGTATGATTGTGATATTTATCTATGTTGAGACTGTGTGCTCTAGGTTATCTTGAACTAGTGCAGTATATACAGAGGGTCCGGATTTGTATATTCAGGTCCCGACATCTATGGATATATAGAAAGATCAATAAAGAGAGAAGATTAGGATTACAGGTTTATGTTATTGTCTACTTTAATTCTTCTTTGCAAGTCAAGAGCTTCCTCATCGACGCGACCACAGATATACAATAAAATCAAGTAATCTCAATGATATTGATCGACAAGTCATACGTGCTTAATTATGACAAGCAACGTGAGACATCTGGCTAAAGTACAACTTCAAACCAAAATCTCTGTTGCGTGTTGCTACCCCCAGGACCTTTTCGTGTCGTCACCCCGGCCGGCCGGCCGGCTCATGTACGCTCACGCACACTGCACGCACGGTTGGAGAGATCTACCCGGCATCTGGCGCGCCTCCAATCTGCCGTTTGGCCGGACTTCTTCTGTCTCCGGCCGGCAATGCCTGCCTAGCTTACCACCACACGCGCACAAAACCAAACCGTCCGGGCCCTCTCCTCCTTTGTAACCTTCGCCGTCTTGTCCACTTCGCATATCACTTTGCCCCATACGTGCCAACGCCATGCAAACCGTTTCGAACCCTTGTGCTTGAGCTTCCATCTTAACTTCACCTACGATACCCAGTACGGCAGTAGCACGCAGTGACTTCACGTTCAGAGATTAGACTATATATATACGGCTCTGGAATTCGCGTTTAGTTCTTGCAGTGCTCATGGGAATACGGAGGATTCTTGCTGCTGCTGCTGTTGCCGTAGTAGCGATGCTAGTGTGCGGCGCCTGTGAGGTGCGGGGTAAGGAGGCGGTCGATGTGAGGACGTCCCTCATCGGGTTCCTGACCACGCTTGCCGGAGGCGACGACGGCCAGACGGCGCGCAGTCTCGGGTGGAACGCGTCGGTGGACCCGTGCGGCGGCGGCAGCGAGCACTCTCTGTGGGGCGAACACGTCACGTGCTTCGACAGCAACAGCAGCAACGCCGGCCTGATCAAGGTGATCAAGCTCCAAGGCCTGGGCCTGAACGGCACCATCGACGCGGCGCTGCTCTGCGCCGCGCCAGCCCTCCGCGTGTTTAGCGTGCTCAACAACACGCTGCGCGGTGGGCTCCCTGCCAACATGAGCTGCCCGCACCTCACCCACCTCTACATCGGCGGCAATCGGTTCTCCGGCAGCCTGCCGGACTCCCTCGTCCATCTCAATAGACTTCTTGTGCTCAACGTCTCCAGAAATGAGTTCTCTGGCGAGCTCCCAGGCGGCCTAAGCAAGCTCAATCTAGTAAGATTCTTGGCGAACGACAATCATTTCAACGGCACCATCCCGGACTTCGACCTCACCAAATTCGATCCCGACAAGTTCGATCTGGACGTGTTCAGCGTGTCCAACAACAGCCTCACTGGCCCGATCCCCAAGAAAAACGGCCGCTTCGGCAACGACAGCTTCTTGCCCAACTCCGGCCTGTGCGGCAAGCTGCTCGTCAAGCCGTGCCCGCCGTCCCCGTCACCACCGCCGCGGAAGTCACTGGACACGTCGCCGACGGGCACTGATCAGACCGAGGAGGGGAAGAGCAAGACAAGAAGATTGCAGAGGATCGTCATGTACCTCGGGTACGTCCTCCTCGGCGCCGGTATTGTGGCATTCGTCCTTTACAAGCTCTGCTCCAGGAAGAGGAGCAGCAAGCTGGGGAAGAAGGCCAGGGGCAGCGTCGGCGGCGGCAAGAATGCGTTCGACAGCAGCAAACCAACGACGACGGCTACGACGTCTGCTAGCGCGGGCAAGTCGACCTACTCCATGCCGACGTCGGGGGAGCAGAGCGCGGCGACGGGGGGCGCGCCGTCGCCGTCGCTGGTGTTGCTGCGGCGGTCGGGAGCGGCCTCGGTGACGACGACGGCCGCTGCCGCGGCGGCAAAGGAGCTGCGGTTCGAGGACCTGCTCAAGTCGCCGGCGGAGCTGCTGGGGCGCGGGCGGTTCGGGAGCTCGTACAAGGTGGTGGCGCCCGGCGGGGCGGCGCTGGCGGTGAAGCGGGTGAAGGACGAGGCGGTGGTCGAGGAGGAGTTCCGGCTGCGGATGGAGCGCGTCGGGAGGGCGAGGCACCCGGCCGTGCTGCCGCCGCTGGCGTTCTACTGCGCCATGCAGGAGAAGCTGGTGGTGTACGAGTTCCAGAGTAACGGAAGCTTGGCCAAGCTACTCCACGGTAAGTTTTTTCGTTCCTTTCCAAAAAATAATTTACTATTTGTTTCGTTTTACGTTAGATGATGCCTCAAAAAAATACCTTTGAACCATGGATTAATACCTCGTCGTCATAGTTTGTACATCGACATAGTCACGTACAGACGTTGACCATTATTTTTTCAATGTACGCTAGCAAAAACTATAAAAATATAATGATTCGGAAGTCCAATGCTCTCTATACTCTCTTCGTTCCTAGATGACATTCTCGGTTCATGTACTTCTATCGAGGTATATCTATAAAAGATTGCATTATCTTTTTATTATTATACATTTGGATGGTGTGGTTTACTCTACTTAATGATGGTAAATGATATTGAAAATAGCTTAAGGAGGGTATTGAAGGAAAAAAAACGCTAAACAATCACTTTAAAATTGTAGAATGATACGTATGTAGGAATAAAATTTGAAAGTTAGAGTGACATATTCAGGAATGGACGGAGCACGTCATAAGTCTACTAATATCATTTTCATATGGCAGACATATACACATTTTTATGTATATCAGTGGACAAAGTTTTGAAATTTTAGCTACAAGCATTCTAAAGTGACTTCTAATTTGGAATGAACCCGAAAATAGTACTCAAAAGTTTAATTTAGCTAATGTCGCACATTTTTCAAGTTCATCGACGTATCTAATATCTTTTTGTTGCACAAGCATATCTAATATTTTTTAGCCGGCAACTTTCACGTATAATGGGATAAGGTATGTGCGATTCGCTGGCAAACTAATTAAGTCTACGTAGAATTAGTCAGAAAATTAAATCATCATGATTGTGGCTGAATCAAACACTTATGTAATGACAGACATGAGAAAATTAAACATCGAGCCCAAGAGCGCCTTGTCAGGGAAAGTGCAAATCGATGATGTGGTTTGTCATATCATTATTTGATTCCATGGCACACCATCATTTTCTGCTGACAAGGCATGCCATATCATGAAATCCATTTTAACAAGGCATGCCATATCATGAAATCCATTTTAAGTCCGTTTGAAATGTTGAAATTCTTTTTTATTCATATATGAATCGAATTGCTTCCTATGAAATTCCTGCGTTTCAAATGGTGGCTAAGTATTTTGATGTTCTTTCCAAACAAGGGAGAGTGAAAGGCTACTACAGGTAATTGAAGCCAGATCACTGAGCTGGGTCAAGCTCCAGGCCAGCAGCCCTAAACCCAGTTGATTTGAGGTCAGCCGATTCTATAGTAGATTTGCTATACGACAATACACACAGCCTGTTAAGTTCATCAATCGCGTAACTCTCAGCCTACTGAGTACTGGGCTACTGGCCATTTAGCCCATCTATCCTCAGCTAATTGCCCCTGGATAATGAACTCATAAAGACATCAACCATTCAATTGCCAATACATGCTACATCACTAAGCAGTGAGCAGTAGGCAGAACCATGTAAGCAACTTGTGTTCTACCTGAAATTTCAGATACACAGAGACCACAATTTGTGTGTGTGTGTGCGGGCGCGTGAAGTTTTTGCTTGAAGACAATTTCTTGTGCAAGTTTTGCTTAGGCATCAGTTGGAAGTAAGCCAGCAATACGTTTTGACTTTTGAGTAAACTAATCAAGTGACAAGAAGTTGTCGACAACAATTTGCAGGCTCCATAGAGAGCAGCCAGGGCGCCCTGGATTGGCCGGCGCGCCTCCACATCGCCGCCAAGGTCGCCGACGGCATGGCCTTCATGCACGCTGCCCTGCGCGGCGACGGCGCTAGCTCCAACTCCTCCTCCTCCTCCTCCGGCGAGACCGACGGCGCCATTGCCCACGGCAACCTCAAGGCCTCCAACGTCCTCTTCACGGCCGGCATGGAGCCCTGCATCAGCGAGTACGGGGTCACCGCGCCTCTCCTGCCCGACGGCACCGGAAGCGCCTCCGCCCTCCGAGAGGACGTGCAGGCCTTCGGCGTGCTGCTCCTGGAGATGCTCACAGGGAAGGCCACGGCGACGCAGGGCGACGGCTCGCAGCTGGCGCGGTGGGTGACCTCGGTGATCCGGGAGGAGTGGACTGCCGAGGTGTTCGACCGCACGCTGCTCGCCGACAACGCCGCCAGCGAGCAGCGGATGGTGCGGCTGCTGCAGGTCGCCATGAGGTGCGTCGACGCCGCGCCACCGACCATGAGGGAGGTCGCCGGGATGGTCAACGCCATCCGCGAGGAAGACGACAGGTCGCTCTCCTCGGAAGCATGACACGATCGAGGACCGATCAGCCTGCGGATTCTTGAGCCTCTCACTGGTACTACTATGCATGTTTAATTAGCTGCAATTGAAGTAGATGGAAGATTTGAGCTTATATTGATCACACTACCTAATTATACAGTGAAATATACGGTGAAGTAGACATATGAAGGAGGTGGGATTCTGTCTAGATCTAAACTATATGAGGACGACCTAACGCCCCCATTTGTCTACTTTTATTTATTCACCATGTGTTTACCTTCAACATATAATTCCCCTAATTGTATTTTGCTTGACTCAAAAGGATTGTATATTGGGCTTCCTTGTTTTTCTATTCTTCTCTTTGTTCGTTAATTTTGTTTGTTAACTACTCTGTCCCGTTGAAAATTATTGACTTTTTAAAACTTTTCATGATATCCGAAATGTTATTTTTTTTCTCTATTAATTCACATCACAGTATATTTATAAAATTAAAAAAATGTACGAATTTAATACTATGTGTTAAATGTAATCATAACTTTTTCGTGTGATCCATCCAAGTATTTAGAAAAATAGTTTTACTGACCAATGGTCACAACGTTTGATTGCACGGTTCCTTGTGCGACAAGAGCTTATAACTAGAGGAAATAATACTATTTACGACGGGTTGGAATATCAGGATCCAAGACTGGAAGACGTTTTGAGAGATGAACACATCATTTGTGTTTTCTAATTGAGAATAAGGTCCTTCCCTTTTGCGTGAACTCCCCCGCGGCGAATTAACAACTTCGAAGCCAAAAAGGCTTATGCGACGACCAACAGACGAAGAAAACGAAAGGGTCAATTCCCAATGCATCATCTACTACGTCGCCATGAAAAGGGAAAGAAACATCTTGCTCGACAAAGACAAAACCAATCATGCTTGATGGACAAAGGAGCATCATATCTTGAGCCATACTCTCACCTATACGCTTGGTTGTCTTTAAATGGAGTATTAGTATGTCGTTTGGTGTAATCTATGTGTTGCTTTCAAAGCTCTTTCGTGGAACACTAAAATCAATATAAGTTGTTTTTTTTATCCAATAGATCAAATTATTAATAATATTTATTTATACTTTCTTCAATAATAAAATAGAACAAATACTCTTAATAAATCAATGATTAGATTTAATTTCTACTCTTTACCGTATAGTACTAGCATAATCCACTGGTATAACATTTCTCTGCCTTCGAGGTTGACACACGAACGCACAGCTAGAGGAGGCTAAGGTGATCAGACGACGGTAAACAACGTCTATTTTTCAGTCATCCATCCACAGCCAAATTAAGTAGAGCTCGAAAGGCAGTAATCAAGGTGTAATCCCATTTTAAAGTGTTTTTGGACATAGACCACCAACCAAACAACATAGTTACAAATAGGGATGAAAACGGAACGGAATCGGCCGGTAAATGGTTGTTCCATTTTCGTTTCCACATTTTTTATCGGTAACGGAAACGAAATCGAAAACCCCGGAAACAGATAATGACGGAAACGAATTCGGAACGAAACGGAGCGAATACGGAAACGAAAGCGGAAAATTCCACAAGAACATAGTACATGATATTGGACTATTACGCATAAATACTTAAAGAGGACGTCAAGGCCTTGAGATCAAACATTCATACCGAGGCTAAAGCTGACCTGGAGCATCACTATAGTGGAGGCTTAACCCAGTTCACACACAGCAAACATCAAAAGTATACAAATAAAATTACGCGAAAAGACCAAAGAATGTGACGAACACCACATTCGATACTCGGGATAGAACAGACGACAAATATCAACAGGAATAGCAGTGATTCATTGATGATAAACATATTGTAGCCACAATGAAATACTATAGGAAGATTACCTTTTATTGAATCAATGTGTACAAAGATAATTTCAGACAAATATATTAAAAAGTGCAAGAAATTAAAGATAGCACAACTACATTCATAGCGATTGCAAGGTTGAAAGTAAAAAATAAATGAACTCACTATTGGTAACACATCACAATAAAATACGTCAATTGTTGATAGATATACAAAAAATCTGCCAGTCTCCTCTTCTTAACAGTGTCACCAGGAAAAGAATTTTATTTAACTGAGTTCTATCAAAAGAATGATTTCCTCAGCGACAGAGCATCATGGATAGCACAAGGTAAAAATGTATCATTTAACAAAACACTCCTCATCATAACATAGTAGTAAAGACAATAGTTCCACATCATAACATAGTAGCAAAGACATATAGTTCCACATCATAACATAGTAGCAAGCACATATAGTTTCAAATTGCCAAAACTCAATTTTTTCAAGCTATTTATCCCCCGTATCAGTCCATCATGTTCTCCTCCATATCAGTATCATCGACATCATCTTGCTCCTCCAACTACAAATGCAAGCATGAAACAATAGTAATGTTCTTGAGAAGATAAATAGAAGCACACTAAACTGAAATTTTATTTGGTTTACACAGTATGATTTTCAAGTTAGATAAGAAAAGGCAAACCATTTCCATCGAGCTTGCAAAATGTCGCTCATGGCTATCCATATCCAACTCAGTCATAATAGATGCAATAGTACCACCTGAATGATTAGTAAAAACTGATTAGGATTAAATATTTTCACATGATGAACAACTATTGAAGCAAAACTAAAAAATTACCTTTTGATGCTACGTCCAATCTTTAGTACAAATTAAAGCTTGCACAATATGAGGATCTAAACGGCTGTGAAATGGGTCAACAACCCGTCCACCGGCACTAAATGTCGACTCCGAAGCAACCATTGACACTTGAATAGATAGCACATCGCGAGCAAGCTGAGAGAGAATAGGGAGCTCAGCTTGCTTGACCTTCCACCACGACAAGATATCGAAATTCTTGTCTTTTATAGATGCTAGAGGTTGCTCCAAGTACATTTCTAATTCTATTTTGGTAACATGATCTGATTCACTAATACTATGCAAGAACGTGTCAACCTCATCATCCTCATCAACATCATCAAATTGAGAACCCACTTGATGCACATTTGTAGTAGTACAGACTATCTTCTTTGAAGCGGAGACATAAGTTTGGAACAACTCATAAACAACTTTAGTAAACTTATCAATCTCTTGCATATAAGTGGCGGGGTAAATCTTGGGTGCATAATAGTCTATCATATTTTTCTTGTATCTAGGATCAAAGAAGCATGCTACAGCAAGTGCCATGTTGAATTTTTCCCAATACTTGTCATATTTAATTTTCATGGAATGTGCCATAGCATTCATTACCGGGTCAGAGTTGTCACACCATTCTACAATTGCAATCTTAATTTGACAAAACTTTCTGAAAAATAGATTCACAGTTGGATATTTAGTACCAGAGAATAGCTCAGTAGCATCATTAAATGGCTTCAAGCATGCAGATATTGATGTTGCTATAGCCCAATTATTCGAAGTTGAAGCATATTTCTTATATTTGCTTGAATTCCGAAGAAAGCGCCTACCAAAAGCATCTTTATAGTAAATTGCACTCTTCAACATAACATATGTGGAGTTCCACCTTGTAGGAACATCCAAAGAGAGACCCTTTGTCACATCTAAGTCACATTCTGAAGCACACTTCTTAAACTCTTCATACTGTAGTGGAGAGTTCTTGACAATTGCGACTGTATTTCTAATATTTGCAATGGCTGATGCAATTGTCTTTAAACCATCTTGGGCAACAAGGTTCAAAATATGATTCAAACATCTCACATGGAAAAAGATACCATCACAAATTAATGGAGATATCTTATTGAGTTTGCTTACTATCCCCTAAACACATTTATCATTTGCTGAAGTATTGTCCAAAGTAAGTGCAAGCAATCTCCTATCCAGATTCCAATCCACTATACTATCATAAAACGCTAAGCAAAATTTTTTTTTCCGAATGATGTCCTTCTACATGCATGAACTTGATAATCTTTTTTTGCATGCACCAATTGTCATCTATCCAGTGCACTGTGATGCACATGTAGCCTTTGTTTTGATTAGATGTCCACATGTCCATGGTTGTACTAAAGCGGCATTCAATTGTTTTAAAGTACTCATATAATTTTTTCTTTTCCTCTACAAACATATTCAATATATTTTTCCTCACAGTAATACGACTTTTAATTGGAAAAGAAGGACGCAAACACTTGATAAAGTCCACAAAGTACTCATACTCAACAATATTAAAGGGATATTCATGCATGATAATTGCGAGATAAAATTTCTTCAAACTGATAGCCTCATCATACCTATAAGTCTCAATAGATGCAATGGATTCGTCGCCCTCACTCTTCTTCAGGTTGATTGTTTGCTGCCCAGTCAAGATAAAATGCTTGTGTTTCAAGTGACTTTTGAAACCCGATGTTCCTCTACTACTCTCACACCGACCTTTGTAGCAACATCCGGTCTTGTTACACCTAGCCCATAGCTGTACAACATCGTTGCCCTTTTCATCTTTCACATTAACCTCATACTTGGTGAAGTGCACCCAAACATCAGAGATGGCTTTCTTAGCTCTCTTTCTAGGAGGTGGCTTGCCATCGGTTTCATCGGTTAAATCCACACTTGGGGTTGGAGTAGCAGCTGCAACAACATTTGGAGTTGGAGTAGCATTAGGGGGCTCCGACAACAATAGCGACTTAACCAAAGCAGGGGAAGTCGTGCTTGCACTTGCACTGCTACTCCTACTTGCAACATGGTCCATGCCTACCTGTTACTATTGAGTAGAGGAAAATTTGAACTGCACTTAGATCAATTAAACATGCACACCACAACTTAATAACTTACGTTCTTGTAAATGTTCTCTTACCGTGAATATATGCTAAAAAAGTAAATATATTTGGCATCTGCACTAATTCTGTGATGATTCATAATGAATTAATGATTGATTATACTTTTAAAATATATAGGATTTATAATGTTGAAGTTTTTCCCCACTTTTGCATTGTTTTTATAAATAAATTACAGAATAGGTTATGTACCAAATATACTAGATTAAGAAAGGTATGATTCTGTGAACAACAATACACTACATCTTGTCAAAAACACACGAGATGCAGCCCTACCCTCACATCATCCTCTCAGGTTAACTAACAATATATCTTCTCTTAGTGGCCCTGTAACTCCGTAAGACATTCATAGGTACACCATCCTCTACTTATACATCCACTTATTCCTGTGTGGCAAAGCAAGTATGTTGTTTGATCAAGCAGTTCAAGAAATTAAATATACATCAACTCGAGATGATGGATTGTGGTATTTGGGACTTATTTTGTTCTTTTTTCTTTGGAGTTGAATTTATTTAAGATATAGCTGCATTATCTAATGTCTGACTATGTTGAAAACCCCAAACCATGCTCCAGCTGCATTTTCTTACCGTGCCAGTGAGGGCATAAGCCACAACGCAAGATAATTTGCTCTGGTTAATGGATGTACACGTCCTTTGAAATTCCTGTTTCTAGACAACACAGCAGAAGCGACAATATCTGAAAGAAACAGGAAAAATAATTAAATGTGTTGTATTTCAGAATTTTATACACCTTTCTTATTCAATGATGTTAAATTCACCATTTTCAGAAATTGCAGTAGATACAGATTCATCAAGTTCTTCAGAATTTCCTATGTAGGTTGTACAACCATATCCAACAATATTGAAGCCAAGCTGGTCGAGGTATTTCTGCAAACCACTACAAAGGAAAATGAACAAAGAATCACTCAGGTTGCCAAAAACAATGAAATATTTTGAGTTTAAGGAAGAAAGAGCTACCTCTTGTCCAAGTATTTCTTCACAACTCCAAAACCTGGCGCAAGGCTCGTCTTAATCCAAGATTTTACCTGATTAACACCAACAAATGTTAAACTAAAGCAACCATGGATAATCTAAAGTTTCAGAACATAGGCAGAGAAGACCACATTCAACCAGCAGATTTGATGCGCTCGGCCTCGGCGGCAGTGGGGTGGAGAACAAGGGAAGAGAACCTTTTGTTGGTTATTAAGGAGGACGCCCTTGATGCGATCAGTCTCGACGGCCACGGGGTCGTCGCGGCGTGGGGCGCCGTCGTCGGTGATGGCCTCGACGAGGTCGGAGCTGCAGAGGCTAGGGACGCTGGCAGGGCCCTCGGATAGTAGCTGCGCCGGCGGGGGCACGGTGGAGAAACTCCTGTCGGGGGGCAGCGAGGTGGAGGAACGCCAGTCGGGGGAGTCAGGGCAGCGTGGTGGGGGTGGCGGCACGGCGCGGTTGCCTGGGATGGGGGGCGGCGCCCGCAGACTCGGGAGGCCAGAGCCAGAGGCGTTCGAGAGCTAGGGTTCGCTTGGTGCTTCTTCTTGGGCCTTCGCAGCTTCGCTTACTGGGTTGGCTTCGGGAGGCCAGAGGGCAGAGGCATTCAAGAATTCGGAATTCCGAATAGCCTTACACGGAATTTCCGTTCCGTTTCCGATTCCGTCGGAACTGGCTCTCCCGTTTCTGTTTCCAAAAAAAAATTCCGTTTCCGTACCGATACTTTTCGTTTCCGTTTCCGAAAAAGAGCTTTCGTTTCCGTTTTTCTTCGGAACGGTCAGAAAGTTTCCGTTCCATTTTCACCCCTAATTACAAAGACCCACACTATACACGCACACCTCACACATTTCGCATGCACATATGTGCATCCACTACACATGTCAAGAAATATTTTTTAGACTTCAAGATCTCGGAGCGTAGGTGTATACTATTCCACTGAACGTATATGTACACTGTATATCTATTTTTACTAATTCCATTTGAGTCATTGGCTGGGGGCGGAAAATGAGACACCACGAACTTTGCTCCTTTGGCGAGCAACGCTGGGAGCGTGCTGTTACAGACATACCTGGTCAGACAGAAATCACAAGAATCTTCGACAACTCAGGTGGCTGCTCAGGTCACCATTCAAACACACTTACATCTTGGGGGGAAGCCTACGTGGTGTACCATGCCAGTTATCCGTTTCTATTCGATCAACCGGATAATCCGAAAAGCCTTAAAAATGCACGCGGTGGCCAACCTAGTAACACGCCAGAATGAAACCGAAGTTGACTAATCCAGTTTAGTCTATCTAATCCACCCATGTTTGCCAATAATGCGGCCGTACACATCGAACCGAGCAGGGGTTAACTCTGCATTGGGTTTCAGTGTTTCACTTTGCAGCACGTAATACAAGCAAGGTAGGACACGTTGTAAAACGAGGACGATTGCAGTATATACATAGGATATAGGAAGATCAACTGCTTTCTCTTTTTATTGATTGTAGATTGTTTCTCTTATTCAGATGGGTGCTATATTTATATCCATAAACTTTAAAGGTAGTTTTAGAATTCACCCATAAAAGCCAAGAGTCCAATATATCTCAACTAGGACCAAGAGTTTAGATATATCTCAATAATATAGATCAAAAATCCGATTATATCTCAACAGAACACGTACCATGCAGAGGCATCTCTTGCTGTCCAAATATAGCATGCTGATCTTGCGCTGTAGGAGGAATTTTTGGCGTTTTTTGTATTTGTCTATTTTTTTTCAAGTTTAACCTCATTTTAACAAAATTGCAAATTTGTCCTTTCCGACCCACGTGAACCAAAACATAGCACAATCCAACCGTGAATACTGTATATAATATACATTGTAGCTTATTTTTTTGCAAAGCTAGACCGCGTGAATATATTTGTAAAAATAACCCCTCTCACACTGTGGAAGGCGCGAAGATGACACGTGTCCCTTGCCGCCCTGCTTGCGCTACCGCGCTCGCCGTCTTGCTCCCGCGAGCCGCCACGGCGCCCGCTCGGTTCCACACTCTCCGGGCACTGCAGGGAATATGTATTATCTATCACGTCTTATGTGATAGGAGAGGAGACTATTTTAAAAATGTTTTCGTAGCGGCTAGTTAAAAAAAAAAAAGAGCTGTTGAGGCTAGATATGTGTACCATATGCGCATGGCCCGATCATCACGCTATACGATGGCCTGGTACTTGCCACAAATCAATCGGACACCAGATTTCTGGAGAAAAAACTCGCAGGGACGGGTGGTCCTTGCCAGGGTTAATAATATCATTTTTTTTTTCTGAAAATCGAAGTCTAGCCGGTATAAAAAAATCATCAATTATCGCTCAATAATAGTAGAAAATCGAAAGATTTTCAAGCTCAAACTGATATGAAAGCGGCGGTCAAACTAGGGGAAAATTTCTAGATAATCGACCGATATTGCTCAATAATCGACAGATATGCAGCGATTATCGAGCAGTAAGAACGAAAAATCGATACCGTTTAAAAAACGGCAAAAAATTAGGAAAAATGGTGATTTTAAAAAAATTGATAAAGGCCCAAAAAATCAAGAAAAACGTTAAAAATGTATATAAAATATGAAAAAATAGGATAAAATTTAGGCATGACTTTCCTATATTTTAAGACAACATCAAGTTGTAAAGTACACATTTTTCAATAATAGAACAACTAAAGAAAAATATGAAAAAAATTCAACATGACATTTGCTATATTTTAGACAATGTGAAGTTGTGAAGTAGACATTTAGCAATAATATCTCAACAAATAATATTCCATTACAATACCATTTGCAAATCAATCCGACAAGCCTACATTTCAATAGCATTAATTTCAATAGCATGGCATATGACATTTGCAAGCAATATTTCTCACCGAAAATGAATGTTCGCAATTGGCACAGCTTCGTCGTCCTTCCATTGTCACATATGCCATGTTGAATCTACATAAACACTATGTTAGTAAAAAATCGAGTTTCAATAAAATGAAACATACAAATGAAATATACTTTTGGGGCTACGGGTAGTATTGTTGTCTGTACACTTGGTTGGCTATGTTGTTGAAGGACCATGTAGAGGTCCATCCATGTTAGTGATGAGTATTTGACTTTATATGATCTAGGATAGCTTAGATTTGAGTTTGTATTTAAATTTGATTTCAAGTTGGAGTTGCATTTGCGAAGGACCAAATTTCTGAGAGTTTCACGTGTATGTCGGACCAAATTTCTGAGAGTTTCATATGTATGCCGGACCAAATCACAGTGGATTTCACGTGTATGCCGGACCAAATTTCTGAGAGTTTCACGTGTATGCCGGACCAAATTTCTGTGAGTTTCACGTGTATGCCGGACCAAATTTCTGTGAGTTTCACGTGTATGACAGACCAAACTTCTGTGAGTTTCACGTGTATGACGGACCAAACTTCTGTGAGTTTCACGTGTATGACGGACCAAATCTCAGTGAGCTTCATGTGAATGATGGACCAAATGTCGCGTGAGTTTCACGTGTATGACGGACCAATTTTACCCATGTGCAGTAATATGCATTTTTGAAGGTCTTTTCGTGCTCAAAAAATTATTTGGTCTACATAAAAGTTGTAGAGAATTTCAAGACGCGTTGTTTTTATGTTTACAAGTTTTTCATTTGAGCAACATAAAAAATCATATAAAATCGGGAGGGTTAACAGAGAATCTCACGTGTATGACGGACCAATTTTGACAGCATGCAGTAATATGCCTTTTTTAAGGTCTTCCCTTGCTCAAACAATTATGTGTTCTACATGAAAGTTATAGAGAATTTTGAAATGCAACTTTTTCATGTTGACAAGTTTTTCATCTGAGTAATATAAAAAATCATAAAAAATTAAGAAGATTACTGTTGTGTTAAAAACAGGATGCTTGCAGCCTTGCACTTGGTTGAAGTATTTTGGTCCATTTTGGTCTGTACTAACCAAAATTCGTGATAGAATTGATGCGCTGGGTTCATGGTGGAACCAAGAAGGGCGTTCTTGTCTTTGTGGATGTAGGACTTCATTTGGTGGTCATGGTGAGGCAAAGGGAGGCTGAAATTAGGCATAGGATGGCCGGAAGTTCAAGTTGACCGGATGTTCGTCGGAAGATGGCCGGAGATGAAGTCGGTGCAGTCCCAAGAGACAAGAGACCAGTGGAGAAGCTAGCTTATCACTACTTGGATCAAGGAGAGCTGCTGGGTTGCAGTTCTGGAAGATAGAGTAGTGGATAAATGTAGCTTGCTTTGAAAACCGTGCAAGAAAACCCTTGTGTGTGGTGGGTTTTGGGTTAGCCCTTGCATGGCTGGTTGAGTGGGTTAATCCTAGCCCTTTATGAGTGCTCTAGAGTTTAGAGGCTCATCCAAGGGTGTTAGGTGGCTCAAGAGTTGTATAAATAGGGGTGGAGGGGCAGCCTCCCCCTGTGAAGGTTTTTGAGGTTTTTGATGCTCCTTTGAGCTTTGCCCATATGAATGTGAGGCTTTGTAACCTCTCCTTTCAGAAATGAAATGTTCTTCATTTATGTTCATGTTTTGTTTCCTTTACGCATTTACTTTACGCATTTAATTTACGCAAGTTAAATTTCGCATTTACTTTCTTGCAATTTACATATACGCAATTTAGATTTGCCTCCTCTCCTTCTACATGCTTACGAATCTTTGTTGAGGTTGATGTTTGATGAATGATTCCACTTTTGAATTCTTGCTCTCAATCATCTAAGAAATCCATGCGTTCTTCTTGCAAGAAGTTGTTCTTTGCGTTCTTGAATGTGTGATTTTATAGAGTGTGTTTCCTTGAACTTCTTTGTGTTCTCTTACTTGCTGAGACGTATGGGAAGTTATTCAAGATCACTTTGATCATCAAAATCCCACGAGCAAGCCTCAATCGAAGTTCTTTCGGTTTTTGTTGAAACTTGGTATGTTCTTCGTTCTCAGGCATAAAGGTCGGAACTTTGACATCAATCCTTATGATTGAAGGTTGGAATAAGTTCCTGACATCCCAAGGACCTTATCTACCAAGTTTGGTTGGTTTTGGATCAACGGATCAAAAGATACATCAATTCTCCTATTTGATCCCGTGCTGAAAACGATGTTCATATGCCTGATTTTACTGTAGCTTCAGTAACCCGATAGTTCCAACCCCAGAGTGCAGTAGTACTGGCCTCAGGCTAATTTTTGTGAAAATTAACCCTTTCGCTTCCATTTGATATCTAAGGGTTTTAGCTTGGTTTCTTTGGCTGAAAATCTGCATTTGTGATCTTTCTTAGAGAACATATTTTAATTTGGGATCATTCACCCCCCTCTGATCGCCATCTCGGTCTTTCAGTTGTACTCCTCTGTTGACATCATCAACAATCCTCGTGTAGCTAGCAACTCTATTTTGTATTCGTGCCAGCTTTATCCTGTCCATAGGCTAGTCGTTTGCCACTGTTGGTACAACATGGTATAAAATTTAGGTGGAATTGATCATATGCCCTATTTTACTTGGTGCAATTGATAAAATACCCCATTTGTCTCACTGACATGTGACCCCAGGACCCACATGTCAGTGAGAATCACGGGACATTTTATCAATGACACATGTGAGGGCATTTTATCAATTAATCCTAAAATTGGGGTCTTGCCACTCATAGACCCATTATGTGGGAGGTTGTGCACGAGCATCCAGGATGATGTAGTCGAATTGGTCATATGAGCCATAACTTTTTTGTGTCTTGGGGACGCTGAACGAGCTGGAGCTATCCTGCAATGCATCATGGCTATGTCAATACCAGCAATGTGAAAAAAATTTGGCTCAGGTTGAGCCAATTGCTTGCTTCGTATTCCTCCTCTTTTGTGTCCAGCTCCCAGTGTCAATCCTTATTTGCATAGGGGCATAGGCCGTACCAAGGTTGTAATCCCCCTACGATCGGTCTTTCATGCTGCGAGGAACTCCGAAGTATCCTCAGCAATACACCGCCACCCCCTCTAGCCCCCCTATTCTGTGAATCATCCTAGTGACTGTTTACTCATCCTAGTGACTAGCAAAAGAAGTGAAAAATCATCCTAGTGAATCATCTGTACACTCATCATCCTAGTGATAAATCATCCTACCGTGTCATCTAAGAATTAGGGTCAATCATCCTAGTCCATGTGACAATATCCAATGCAAAAAAAACTAACTCATGCTGTAAACAGTACACCCCAAAATGGAAGAGCACTTTTGAAGTTCACACATCACATTAGATCCCTGTAGAACCAACAAAACAAGTTCATATATGCTGTTCTAACAAAAAATCGCTCGGTTTCTTCGAAAATCGCCATAGCTCCAACGAATATTGCTAGGATTTTGCAAAAAAAATCAAACTTCACTCAATCCGGTCGATAATCGTTAAGGGGATGTCGATTTTCGAGACTTACCGGTCGATAATCGCTCCTCCGACGACGATTTTCTGGTCGACGTCACGCGGATTTGGCGTCGGCTTCAGCGAGCTGGAGCGCAAGGCTGTGAGGATGTCGGGAGAGGAGTAATGCTGTCGAAAGTGAGCCGGAAACCCTTAAGATAGCTATGGAATCTTCGTGGGCCGGACCGGTGGCCCAAATGCATTAGGCCTGCAGCCCAGCACTGTTTTTTTCGTATTTTTTTCATTTTCAATTATGTACAATCGGTTTTAGCTAAAAACATCTCACAAATTAGGTATTTTAAAAAAAAAATTGATGCCATAAATCACAAAGCTATTAATTCTAATTTTAGGGAAATTTTAGATAAAATTTCCCAAGTTTCATGAATTTTTTGAACTTGTATTTGATTTTGAACTGTACACGAAATGGTGTGTAATGTCATACCACCTCGATAATCGCGATAATCGTTCGACTGTCGTTGATAATTTTAACCCTGGTCCTTGCCTGCTGTGAAGTCCGGTTTGGAAGTCCGAGAACGCATGCAATTGACGGGAATTTGGCATAAATCAAGATGGTTTCTCCTTATCTTCCATAGGAATCCTTCGTTCACGAGACGCATTGTGGTATAGAATTAGAGTAAATTTTACAGAACTGTTACTACAGTAACAAAATCATTATTTTACTGCAACATTTATTTTGACTTGTATGGAGCTGCAACATTAGCTACCAGTTTTTTCACCAAACCGCAGCTCTTCGCCGAAGTGCAACTCCGCCACAAGCTGGCCACGGTGACAAGATGGTTTCACATGTCATACTCTCAAGATGAAGAGTAGCCGTAACGGAGTGCTTACCGGAACGCCACGCGTGCATGCCACGTCAGAGCGGTGCTGACCGGGACACCACACATGCGCTCTCTCTCTCTCTGCAGAGCGCACGGGAAGAGGGTGGCCATGGATGGCCTTGGCCGAGCTCAGCGCCGGTGAGGACGACCACAGCGGCAACAGGAAAGTAGTAAAATGGAACTCCATGGCCTTGGCAATAGATCTAGGCAACAGGCAGTGCCTTTTTGGACCGACCCTTGGCACGATCGGTCGAGCACTGTACGGCATCGCATGGATGGCTTTGGGCCGGTCTAGCACAGCACGAATGATGGGTCATGCCGGGCATAAAAACTCGACACGACCGACTAGATCGTGCCTGGGTCGGCCCGGCACGAAAGTGGCTATTTCATAAAAAACATCATATACATAGCCCAACCTATCATCAATTATCTTACTCCAATAACCCAACAATCATCAAATACTACCTCTCCCTTTCGCTTCCTCCCATGACCCATCCAACGTAGTCTTCATCTCTCTACGCCTTTGTCGTCTCCTCTCTCTCGCTTCTTGCCCTCCTTCACCCCTACTGACCTGGAACACATGAACTATGTGGAAATCGGAGAGTAGTTAGGGCCTGTTTAGTAGAGCTCCAAATCTTAGCTTCACCTGAGATCTGAAACTTGTAGGCTAAAATAAAGTAAATTAAGTTTATATTTTTGATCTAAAATGTAAACAAGATGATCAATCTAAACACTCTTAATATACTCACAGCTCCAACTCCACGGATCTGATGGAGCTGGAGCTCTACCAAACACACCCTTAGTATGTATACATATTATTACTGTACTCTTTTTCTTACCAAAGGAACCTCACTCTGAGGCGTAAGGTTTTTAATGAGGTAGTAACTTTGTATCTATACCCAATGAATAAATAAAATTTAGTTTTGTTCTCAAATAATTATGTGTACTAGATCCTCACGGTAGTTGACGCTCGCTCTTCATCCTTGGTGCCGTCTATGGCGACGGACCGATGGCGGCGACGCCTATGACTCCACACGGCATGGCGGCGACACAGCGTGCCTTGGGCTATGCCTAGGTCTCGTCGAAGGTGAGTCCGGCTAGCACAACATGACGCGCCGCCACCCAAAGCCCGTTGGGCCCGTGTCGTGCCGGCACGGCATGGCCCAACTCCCACCTCTACTTCGCGACCCCATCGGTGGCGACTGTGAGACCAGAGGTGGCAATGGCACATAGAGCCGTGGCACCATAGGCGGCCATTGCGGTTATTAAACAAACAATCAAGAATGGCAAAAATAGGAAGTGCTTCAGCATCAGCGTGGTGAGAGGAGCTTAGCGGTGCAGTCAATCATGGAACGGTGGAAGAGGAGGATTGTGGCGGGCTGCCGACGGCGACCTAGGGGTGGCGCGGTGAGTTCCATATACAGCGGTGGCGCTAGGGAGAGAATGTGCACAAATTAGGACTTAGGTAAGATAGAGGATGATGTAGAGGTGCTCAAGGTGGGAGGAATCCGATTTTTGCTCACAAGTTGAGGAATGGCGGCTCATGTGACGAAGACCAAAATTGATTGAGGGGAAATGAAGTTGGATGTGTGGAACACATTTCGACACGGGAGTATTGGGATGGAGCTCACTGCATGTAAAAGGGCTTGCAAAAAAATCCAACAAATGAAGAGATCAGGCTGGAGGAAGTTCTAGCTGTACTTGGAGAAGAGGAGGATTCCAGCGGTGTTCCGGTGGACTTCAGCCAAAACCAAGAGAACATATTAGAGAGGATAGCTTGGGATGCTACACAAAAAATGGAGGGCCATTGGAGCACATGAGAGGTCGGGAGAGCTCCCTGAAGCTGCTGCCGAAGTTGGGAAAGAAGAGCTGGCCCGATTAGCTACACCGTGCATGGCGCCTGCGCGGCACTGCGGTGGAGGCTGCGTGGCGTCACGGTGGCACCACGACCTGTCCTCACCTTGGATCCAGTGTGTCAGCACAGTTAGCTAGTGACGGAACTGTAGTTTGAAATTTTGGCTCAAAGTTGCAATTTCGTGAAACCCAAAACAAATGTGTAAGGACCCGAATCCACTAATTCGAACCCACTGTGTTTACCGCACTAGTTCCAGGATCAACGCTAGTACACACAGCTCAACATTGGTACATATCACATCATACTCAACGATAATAGAAATAGTAATTCATTTATTGATATAGCTAAATGTATGATCTTATGACCAACTTACATTATTAAGCCACGCAGGGTAAGACTGGAAATATAAGCTAAGAATTAAGCAGCGAAAAGTAGAAAACGTAGATAGCTCATCGGTTCACCACAGGCAACCAACAAGGTTCGGACCCTAATGACTCGCGTCCTCTTGGAACTCCTCCTCCAACACAGGTGTAGATTCTTCGACTGTTGATTATTGGTGTTGGCAAGGGTGAGTACTTAAAGCACTCAACAAGTTGTGTACAGAATGCAGTTCTATGTAACTATATGCAAGGCTTATTCCAATGGATAGGCTATCATGGCTATTTTGCAATAAGCAGCATTTATGAATAAATACAATAAATAGATTGTAAAGACTGTAAAACAAATAACAATAATAGATAGATTCAGCATTTCTGAAGTAAACCAAGTTTCCAATCCTAAGTCAAATTCCATCTTCCACATGGCATTCTGCCATCCTAACCAAGTTGTCCATTTAATTAAGCTAACCCTTAACTGTAATTCCCGAGCATTGCTCAATACCGCGAGCACGGCTATCCGAATAGTTTCACACTCTGCAGAGGTTATGCACTTTACCCACGCGATACAACCAAACACCACAAAGGCGAGTGATTATAACAAAACCTTTACAAAGCGCTGGCTTAACCTGGTACTACCCGCTAAGGTTTCAACACTGGTGGGACTGGTTACCACATCCAGGGCCCCACTCTTGCGCCATGTGAATTACTCCATAACTCGGGAACTCACACCGACCACGATAGTACCGAAGTTAAGACATTGCAAATTACTCAGCTAGGCTGGCCCATACCAGACATGTGGTTGCATGATTGACTCAGGTCAAAGGCTTGCAAGGTTAAGTCCTTAGAGTGATCAGGACAAGACATCCACATACCCTCTGCCCATCGGGCCCACCTTGACATACTCGCCCCTTGTCACTTGCCCCAATCTAAGTGAATATCACCAAAGTTGATTACCAAGCACCACGTGCCATCAACAATTCAACATCGTTGCGTGACATGAATCGCCACAAACAACTCAATCTCATCGTGTGATCCCACATGACACACAAGTTCATAACATTGTTCCATATTCCATTAATCAAGATTAATTATGAATGATTCAAACACATGTGATGACGTGGCATGGCTAAGCAACTAATATGGTCTAACCATTCCATGTTGATTATCATTACTAACCAACTATATTGAACCAAACTAGGGTGACAATAGATCATGGCATATGATGACAAGGTAAGGTATAGATCAATTTGGTATAATAGCTAAGCCCAATTTAATTTGAAACAACTATATACTTGAAATAATATGCAATAGGGTAAAACAATTAAAGCAATTTTACAAACATGGGTTCAACATGATCAAAGCACAAATTGCCTTGGAATAGGTCCTGATCTTGATCTGGAGCTTGCTCTTGAGTTGCTGGATCTTCCTCCGAAGCGTCGCACAATTCAACATCTACGCGTACCGAAGGAGAAAAACAAATAAATACCAAAACAGAGATAAATTGAACTCCAAAAAATCAATTAAAATTAACCATTAAATAGAACTCAATTTTACAAATTTTTAGAAATTTGAATCACTCAAATCCGAGTTAAGATGCAAAAGTTATAGCCTTTTGAAGTTTGAATAAGTACTGAAATTACAGAAATTAGAAAATCCGAATTAACCGAATTATATTTAAACTGAAAAACCGATTAACTGCGTCATGCTGACATCAGTCCTGGCCTGGACTAACCGACACGTGACACGTGGCCCTGGTCCATGGACTTGGTCCACGGGACTGCCTCTGGTCCACCGCAGACGCGGTCCACGGCGCTTCGCAGAGCGAGCCAACACGCGCCCGCACCCGATTGGCCCCTCCCTGCGGCGCGAAATCTACCGTACAGAACGCATCCGACGGCTACCGATCCAAGGCTACGTGGCTAGATCCCGACCGCCCACTCTGATCTAACGGCTAACGCTTACCGGAGGGGTTCACTGTTTACGCGACGACGTGGCACGATCTTCACCCTTCGCCGAAGATCTAACGGCTCCCGAAGCTTTAACACAGCGATGGCGGCACGGCGGCGCTTCTTCGCCAGACTTGGAGACGATGACTCCAACGACGGCGCAACGGCGATGAAACGGCGACACTGCTTCATGGATCCGATTCGCGCGTGGTACGAGGATCTCGGATCTAGTCTTCAAAGCAGCGGACTCGACTGAACGGCGACGAGCTCGGGCAAAAACCGCAGCGCCTACCTCCTTCAACTCCGACGAGCTCCCACGCACAGACAACGGCGGCACAAGGCTCGGGAGTTGCGGCGAACACGCGGTACGAGGTGGGGATTTCAGCGCCTGCGTCGGTGCTTTAAATAGGCGTACGGGGAGGCGTGCACAGCGCGGATTTCGGAGTTGGTTGCGTGGCGGCGGCGGACTCCGGCGGCGATACGGAGAGCGACGTGGCCTCATCCGGAGCGTCCACGCGGCACTCAACCAACGGCCCTGAGCACTCGGCGACGCGGCGAAAGCACGGCCGTTGGATCTCGATCCAACGGTCGGCGGATTAGGGTTAGGGTTCCGGCGGCAAAACGGGCTGCGCGGGCTGCCTGGGCCGCACAGTTCGCGGGCCGGCCCAACACTGTTCATGGGTTTTTTTTAAAGAATTTCTCATTTAAAATAATTACAGAAATTCATTTTATTTGTTTCAAGCAATAAAATAATTAGGAAAATTCCAAGAAAATTCTCAAAAATACTTTGAGGTATTCTGGACTCAAATAAAATATTTTTGGCAAAACTTTATTTTAACTTTGCATAAATTTAAATAGTTTTGGACAAAGGACCAATATACTTAATTTAAAATTAATTCAAATAAATCCAGAAAAATCATAAAATGCACAAATGACAATAAAATAATATTTAGGCGAATTTTGGGATGTTACAAAATGTCACAGCAAAATAATAATTTATCCACTAAAGTTGCAATCTCAGTATAATTTACTCAGCGGTTTCATGAAATTATACAGAAAACACGCGTCTCTATTGATATATATATAAATGGTCCATCCATAGCATGCTCATCGTTAAACTCAAGGAGAACTAGACGATTAATCGACGAGAAGTGCTTCAATGCTTTCTCTCTTAACATAAGCTGTGCAAATGTTACAGCAAACGAAGAGGTAAGTAATCACCATCTACCCTTCATACATGCTTTAAATGTTTGTGCAACTGTTAAAAAGAAAAGCATGAAAACACCTCTCTTAATTGACGAAACGGAACCATCTTTCTTCCTGCAAATAACTACCCGGCTCCTCAACCGTCCGACGACGACGTGGACCATGTCGATCCAACTATCCTCAGGTGACCATGGTCCTCTCGCTCGGGGGACATATCCCGTGTAAACTAGCTTTACCGTATAAACTCAATGAAAACCACATATATAAGTTATTAAAAATTCTCAAAAAAATTTGATACTTAAGGGAGGTGAGCTTCACAACTATGTACAATTTGAAGACCAAAATCAATTGCATTTGAAAGATATGAAATTGACGGACAGTGAGAAATAGTACTAAACAGTGAAAATCACTATTTAGATTGACTTTGTCTTTTCCATATCTTTCAAATACGATTGAGTTTCGTCTTTAAATTTTAGAGAGTTGTAGAAACTCACATCCCTTATGTATGGTAATTTTTAAGAAGACTGTACGTATAGTTTTTATAAAGTTTACCCGTTCGGGTGATTCACCCCTCTCGCTCGTAGTCTCGTGCACCTTACCGTGTGTCAACCGTCGTCGTCGCAGCCATTATGGTTCGCTGCAAAATTTCAGCCAGGATGCAGAACCATACACAAACGCGCTGCTCGGCAGGCAGCGAGCCATCCGTCCATCTGCCCAACCACCTCCGACGCTGACATGCTGTTCCCTCTTAATTCCCAGCACTTCCCGTGTGTTCCAAGTGACCCGACCCAGGCCCAGCCGATCCGAGCACCAGCTGAAACCAGAGAGAAAGAGGAAACTTTCACATGCTGCTGCGTTGCTGCTGCTGCCGCCGCTTTCCCCACTGGCCGCGCGCCGGCCGGTATCTACCAACCACCCGGACGTAATAGAAAACGCCTCCCTAACCGCACCACGGCCACCACCCAACATCTACACACACCAAAGGCGTGTTTATAGCCCGAGAAGACGACGACGTCGAGCAGGAGGAGAGGAATACTGTAATGCACAATTAACGTTGTGTCGCGGGAAGGTCTTGGAGAGCTTAGCTTAGGTTAGCATCTCCCCCTGGTTGACTTCTTCGGGAGGATTTTGTTTTGTTTTTCTCTCTTGGTTTGGTGTGTGATTGTTCAGGTCCAACTGATTGCTTGATCTAGCTAGCTAGGTATCTGAGGTTGGTGATATATAGAGAGAGGAGAGCAGAGGAGATGTTGGCTTGTTTTGGTTGTGGATGAGTGCTGCATTGGTGAGTGAGGGACTAAGAAGATGGTAGCAGTGAGGAGGGCGGGTTGGTTTCTTGGGCGGGAGATCAAGCGCGGCGATGGTTTCTTGGGCGGTGGTAATGGTGGGTGGTCGTCGTCGCGCGCGGCTATTCCGCGCGCGCTGGCTCCGGCGCCGGCGGTGACACCTCCGGCGAAGGCGGCGAGGCAGCAACCGGGGTCATCGGCAATGGCGGCCAGGATCACACCGGCGGTGCTGTTCATCACGGTGGTGTTGGCCGTGGTGCTGCTCGTGTCCGGGCTGCTGCACATCCTGCGCCAGCGCTTCCTCAAGAGCCACCACGCCAACGCCAGGGCCGAGGCGGTGGAGCGGCAGCTGCAGCAGCTCTTCCACCCGCACGAGGACGGCTGCGCGGGGCCCGGGCTCGACCAGGCCGACATCGACGCCCTGCCGGCGTTCGCGTACGGCGAGCTGGCCGGCGCCAAGGGGGAGAAGAGGCCGTTTGACTGCGCCGTCTGCCTCTGCGAGTTCGAGGGCGACGACCGCCTCCGCCTGCTCCCGCTCTGCGGCCACGCGTTCCACGCTGCCTGCATCGACACCTGGCTCTGCTCCAGCTCCACGTGCCCGCTCTGCCGCGCCGCGTTCTCGGCTCGCGCCCTCGCCGCCGCCACGGCTGCCTCGGACGCCTCCGTCGAGCCGGACATCGAGGAGCAGAAGCAGGAGCAGGAGGCACCAAACGGGGCCGCAGGCAGTGTCGTGCTCCCGGTCAGGCTTGGCCGGTTCAAGAACCTGCAGGGCGGCGACGGCGGCGAGGCGAGCACCAGCAGCTGCCTCGACGCGAGGCGGTGCTACTCCATGGGCTCCTACCAGTACGTGCTCGCCGACGACAACCTATTAGTGTCCGTACACTGGTCCGGCAATGGCAGCAGCAGGAGCATGGCCGCCTGTGCACCAGCCACGGCGAACAGTCATGATGAGCAGCAGGGCAAGAAGATCTGCGCCGGCGGCCGAGGCGACAGCTTCTCGGTGTCCAAGATCTGGCAGTGGCGCGGCGGCGACAGGCGGCTCCCCGGCCTCCGAGCCGGCGCCTCGTCGCTGGCGGACGACGGCCTGCCGTGGACGCCGGCGAGGGAGAACGACCCACGCACGAGGCAAGAAAGCGACACCTGATAGACCCTACACACGCACATGCATGGATGTTTTCTTATGCCTTTTGTTAGTAGCTAGCAATAAGCATTTCTTGATAGAGTTTTGCTGGTAATTTACCATTGTGAAATCATGCCACGTTTTCTTCTTCTTCTCTGGGTGATTTTGGCCCCTTTTTTCCCCTGTACAATATCATCATAACTGACGTCCAGGTTTCTGCTACATACTACATACATATTGCCTATAAATTTTGTACTTTACCAGAATATTCTTGTGATTAATCTTTTCATGGACTTGTCTTGTTGTACTACAAGAGGGTGGCCATAAGTCGGATTACTGTGGCACTGTCTCTTGCTTAAGTACCTACCACCAGCACAGTGTAATGGCGCTGTGACAGGTGTCTGTTGCTTGTGCCTTCTCGCTTGTGTTGTTCCTGTTCACTCTTAACCACCCGAGCATATGGTACTTGCAGATTGCATCAACTTTGTTGTGTATGGCTCAATTTTGTTCCGGTACCGACACTAGTTGGACCATCCAACAGACGGTAATTAAGTTACGTCGTCGATCTCTTATAATTCTAACAGTAAAAAAGAAACTCCTACGAAACCAGCACGATTCAACTCTTGAGGACGTAGGTATATATAGCCAAACCTCGTAAACAAATCCTCTTGTCTCTTATGTAGTTTTATTCTCTGTGTGATCACCCTTCTCCTGTTGGATTGCCGCCGGTTCCAACAAGTTTAAAATGCAACATTGCGAACTTGCGATCTTGACCGTCCGATATTTCGTGATTGTTATGCCACTCTAACTGGGATGGGCGCAATGGCATTGTTCTTGGGATTTTGCTGAGATTAACTTGGTACGAGTATACATGAGGTGAAGGTGAAGAGCAGGTTGAAATGGTCAGAGGGGGTTTAATGATCGATGAGAGGTAGCTAAACTCATCTACTAACAATAAACTTTAGCCGACTTATATGCTGTCTGCCCTCCAAGTTAGTTGTACAGTACAGTCTACAGTGACAGTCACTGGACCACGTCTTTGGACAAGATAATCGATATCCAAGTGGGGGCCGGCTACCCTGGCAGCTCATTCTGTACTGTATATTCTCTCATGTCATGTATAGTTATCGATTTAGACATTGACACGCTCTCTAAAACATAGTTTTAACCACTAATTTTTATTATAATATATTTATAAAATTTAATAAAATTATAGTATTATGAAAGTATTTTTCGAGACAAATCTATACATGATTTTCATATATCCAATTTAAATATTTAAAAATAATTGTAGGCTGCAGCTATGTCTAAAACAACAACTAAGGGCAAGTACAATAACAAATCCAGCTGCTTACTCCATCTCATATCCATGTCATCTAGAGCAAACACTAAAGTCAGTTTGTACAATAGCTATCTCTAAAGGTTAGCTCTAGATGCCATGCATTAACTATCTCTTCTCTCTTGTACATAACTAATCTACCTATACTCCCGTGCAATGCTTACTTCTAAATAAGAACCAGCTCTTTCCTCTCTCCTCTTTTCGCACTCTTTCACATAGGACAAAGCTGACGTAGGCATGTTAAGAATAAGCTGAGGTGATCTTATTGTACAAATTGTGAACGGAGGGAGTGCTTTACTGTCAGACAACAAACTTTAATTTTCTGTCCTTAAAATGGTGATTCCTTGCTGTTAGTGTTAGTTACGAGACCTTTTAGTTTGACTAGTACCAATTATAAACTTGGTTAATTAGGTCAAGGAGACACGGACTGTCCAACTCTTTCTTCAAGATCTCAATGTAAACTATACTAACCTTAAACTATCTAAGCAAGGATCGGAACATGTGACCGTCCGTATAAGGATTAAGGACGGATCCTTTCGCTGAATTATCATATGATCCTGCGAAGCTGCTGAATTCTACTAATTAAGCACTAAGCAGCAACTGTACATGGAGATACAGACACTCGGGACGATCGTGAGACTACCAAATCTCATCGTCACCTGACGAAGATAGAGCACAGGACAGGACCGGACCAACCTACCAGACTCGTTCGAGTCAAGCAAAAATATCGTAGCAGAAGTAGCTCAACGAGCAGCCCAAGCTCAGCTTCCATGTACTATACCTAGCTAGCAAGAGTAAACAGAAATTAAGTTTGCATGCATGGAGAGCACGAGGCAGTGCCTGTCAGTCCTTGCCTTTGGGAAAGAGCTTAGCTAGCGCCATCTGCAAGAAAGCGTCGACGACCTCCTCGTCGCAATCTTTTGCAGCAGTCGTTATCTGTAGCTGCAAGACACGGTAGTTAGCAGGGTTTGGGTTCTAGTGCCGGTCCGGCCGGTTCTGGAAAACCAGGCGGTAACCTATCGGTTTTTTTCCGGCTTAGGTTTTTTTCTTGTGATTATTGAAGTTTAAATGATTGAGCATACGTAGAACTACACTGTTATACACAATTTTTGTGCAAAATATAGGTTATTAGGGGGGGGGGGGGGGCATCTTGGACTTGAACCACCGGTACTTGGGGAAAAAACGGGCGGTTTTCTGGTTTTCGGCGAGATCATAAACACTGGTGGTTAGCCTGTGGCTGTCCTGATGATGCTTTGTGCTAAGAAAAATGAGGTCCTGTGAGTACTTGCAGCATCACTTCTCATAAGTAGTCTACACCTCTACACCTGTTATATATGTACAGGGATGTGGAGCACAGCTAACAAACAAATCGGCGAGCTTTACTTGGTCACCGAAGCAAGTCACGTCTTTTTCCTCGACACCTCACTTCCTCTGTTATTGCTGCATTCGTACGTGGGTATACTGATGCAGTGCTGATCACATCACGAAGCTTGACAAGTGATAAGCATGGCTTTTCACAACTGCTCAGCATACATGATGCATCTAGACTTTTAAGAGTGCAACACAGGCGTCACAGAATGGATTGACGCAACCATTTTGCGAGTTCGATGCAAGCCAAGAGCTGTACATGTCCAGGGCTGTGCTCTAGTCCCTGGTGCAGCAAGAAGGCCCTTACAGGTTCCTCTCTTTTTTCCCATCAAAATTGCCTAAAGATACATTGCCATTAGTAGTCTTTATCTTCAAATGAGGAGCTTACATTTTTCTCACCGTTGATGTCATTGTGTTGATGGCGATGCTTGATGGCGGCTAATTTAAAACTCTTCTTCTTCTTTGGAGGATGACGAGCTGCGGTAGCTGGAGAATTGACTATGTCGGACTCAAGTCACAACCTCAAGTATATCTTTGAAGGTCACATGGCTATGGCTGACAGCCTCCCTTCGAGATGAAATGGCAGTTACTCCCTTGAGTAATCTGATCACTTCGCTGCAGCCATCGACGTAGTACTTCGCTTTGCTAGCCTTCTGGCCAACGGAGCAGGCGAAGACCTCTGGAACGGCAGGAAATGCGGCAAGGGAGGTAGCGTTGTTGATGCTTTCAAACATGTCCTCATCCGATCGATCATTACCAATGCACAACAGAAAATCCGGTGCTTTCCCATTGTTGACTAGTGTTCCAACGACCTTGTCCACAACTATCCCCTTGCTAACTCCCTGTATCAATGGATGATGCATTCGTTCAGATATTGCAAGCCTCAACAAGCATGAGGGTGATAAACTATACCAAATGGTTGTGTGGGAAAAAAAATCTGAATAGTACAGACCTGGGGTTTAACTTCTACAATCTGATGACCACGCTTCACGACGACAGGTTCATTTGCTAGCACCCTCTCAAGATGGCTCACTAGCTCCTTTGCCTGGCAGGAGCCAAAGTCATGATCTGCATCCTGATAATGCCATACTAGAGCACTCTCCTTCGACTCTATGGAAGAACCATCAGTTGTCTCCTTATATACGTGCATGACAGGATCAGCAATGTGCTTCCATTCACAATCTTGACCTGATGAGCTTGTTTCCCATTCAGCTGCTTTGTTCCATCTGTAAGAACAAACATGGTTCATCAATAAAATATTGAACACTGAGAAAATTACATACTGGTGACTATATGAAAAAAATTCTATGATCCTGATACCTGATAAAATAGCCATGTTCGGCGGCAATACCAAGCTTCTCGCATGAAGCAAACCACTCGCTTAGGGAAGTGCGCCCTCTTCCGCTGACTATGAATACACAGTTCTTCGGATCATTGCACAAGTTGTTAAGGATAGAAATCAGTTCTGCACTTGGAGCTTTGTTGACTGATGACTGGGGCACAAGGGTGCCATCATAGTCCAGAAATATCAGCCTCATGTTAGCCTTCTTATAAGAAGAAGCAAAGTGTTCTAAAGAAAGTCTTCTAAATCCAGGAGAAAGAGCTATAACTCTAAAATTCAAGCCAAACCCAGTGGTCCAACACCTTCGGCTATAGTGATCCTTGCAAGCTCTATCTAGATCTTGGGCAAAGCTGCGTGCCCAGTAGGCAACATCATGAGAACTAACATAACGATAATGCTTGTCATGCCGCAGCTTCTTCTCAGATTGTGTCAGATCTGTTGCATGATATAATGCATCGGCGACGTCTTCAACGCTCCAAGGATTTACCCTGAAAGCACCACTAAGAGATGGGGAGCAACCAACAAACTCAGACACAATTAGTGTGCTTGTGTGAACTGAGACCTTACCAACACCTCTGAGGTTATCAAGCTCCTCATTTCCCTGCCTGCAGACAGTGTACTCATACGGTATTAAGTTCATACCATCCCTCACAGCATTTACAATACAGCAGTCAGATGCAGCATAAAATGCAATCTTTTCATAGAAAGGAATCGGGTAGTCAATTAGGACAACAGGCTTATAATCACCAGAACCATACTTATTGTTTATCCTTGCAGCTACAGAGACAGCTTCATTTATTGCTTCCTCCACATCTTTTCCTGCGCTTCTTGCAGGATTGATAATCTGTACAAGGACAATCTTCCCTCTAAGTTTTGGAGTTCTCTCCAAAAGAAGTTCCAAGCCAAGCAACTTTAGACTGATTCCTTTGAAGATATCCATGTCATCTACACCTAGCATCACCATCTTGCCTTTGTATCTGTTCTCGATTTCTTCAACCTTGCTGATTGTGGCAGGCAACTTCAACATAGACTCAAGCCGGCCAACATGTACACCCACAGCAAGGATCTTGAGGCTTACCATTCGGCCAAAGTACTCTATACCAATGTGACCACGTTTTGACTCATAATTAAGGCCTAACAGTCTGCTGCAACATGAAAGGAAGTGGCGGGCATAGTCGAATGTTTGAAAGCCAATGAGATCAGCATTAAGCAGGGACTTTAGGATTTCATCCCTTACTGGCAGTGTCCTATAGATTTCAGAGGAGGGAAATGGGCTGTGAAGGAAGAAGCCAACTTTGATCCGGTGCAGCTTCTTCCTTAAAAAGGTTGGGAGAAGCATGAGGTGATAATCATGAACCCACACAGAATCGTCATCTGAATTGATTGCCTCCATAACTTTGTCAGCAAAGATTTTGTTGGCCCGAACATAGGCTTGAAAAAGGGAGCGGTCAAAGAGCTCACCTTTGTCAAGGCAAATAGGAAGCATATAGTGGAAAAGTGGCCATAATTGCTGCTTGCAGAAGCCATGATAGAACTGCTGCTGGAGATCAGCTGGGAGAAAAGTTGGTATACATTTGTGTTCCCTAAAGAGCTTCTGAGAAACTTGATCTTGCTCACTAGGATCAACTTCAACCTTCAAACTACCCACATAAACAACTTCACTCTCAATTGGAAAACCGTCTTTAAGTTGGACAAGAAGTTGATTGTCATCCAATGAAAAGGACCACTGTCCAGCAGCTTCATCTTTCGTACAGTTCAGTGGAAGGAAGTTGGAAACAACTATTTTCCTCTCGAGCCAAGAAGATGCAGAACCACCTGAATCATCATTGTTGCTTGTTTCCCAATCAGGATCAGATATGATGCCAGGAGAGGTCACAACACGAGGAAGAGATCTAAAGGGCTGTTGAAAGTCAAACACATCTTCTGAGCACATATCTAGAAGATTTGAATACGACTTTGAAACCATGATTCCACAACCTTCTGCAGCAAAGAGAACATCAAAGAATACCAAGAATTACGCCTTTACTAAAAAAATCATTATCTTCGTATATACGTGCGATCTTAGGGACATGAAATTATGTAAATAATATGAGCTTCTAGCTAACGCTATTTGTTTTCTCAAACATAAAAAATACTAACATGTACACATTATCTTTTACAATACCAACCTTACAACATCATCTATTATAGACTAAAAACCAATTATACTTTGACAGACATTCTCAAAAAAAGTACTTGAATTTTTTCACCCAAACAAGAAACAGCCCTCAATCTGGTGGATCCTGGTGGCAACAAAGACACAGCCATTGGATGTTCTCTACAACCTAGGAGGAGGGGGTAAAACATCAAAACAACCCTCACTAAGATATTCTCTAAGTCAAATTTGACTTGTGAAAGATTAGGAGTCTATGTAGTACACTAGACCACACCACACAGTTGTGTAGGCCAATTGATCAAATTAAAGAAAGAACTCGATGTGTAACTAACTGCTATTGGTTAACATGATGAGGAGCTGAGCTGTTTCACAATATCCATTCTCAATTGGAAGCCCAATAAGTTATTTTGACAGTAGAAGCACACAAAAGTGGGTAAATAATTAATGCCAGGAAATGAATTATAATTGAATTATTGAACACCTACAACCACAATTAAAATTAATTCTTACAAAAGCAACAGCACAACATTTAAACCTTCTCTGGAGGTGTAGTTGATAGTTTGATAAAGAATACATACACCGCTAAAAAACATGAATTACTAATTGGTTTGTAAATAGCATATTTTGCTCCAGGGCAAAAATGCAATGCATGTGAAAAATAGTTATTATAAGATTCTTGCTGATCGGTTCTAGTTTATAACCTATGTTCCAGTATAACGTAACTACAACTCATGACTGTTTCTTCATCGTGAGCTCCAAAAAGATCCAAAATAAAGCACATCTACCTTCTTGTTTAGGACCAAAATATCCACTCCAAACATAATTTAATAAATTGGACTACACTCTCCTAAAATAACACAAAAGTACAAATTCGAGGACCACCTTCCATCAGCATGACGTAAATAATATGCAATCTAATCATTTCCCTTCCTCACAATCACAAATATCAGCATACAACTGTAGTGTCATGCCACCTTTGCTACCATAACGTATCTAACTGCAATACTGCATTACCTGGCATGCCAATCAGGACTTGTCATAGCACCAATGGACCAGTTCACATATAAACTTCAAAACCTACTTGGTGAGATCTGTCCTAAACATACTAGTACAGACAAGGCAAGGTGACCAAAGGAAACTTGATCTATCCCAATTCCTGCTAACCCTACAGTGGCAATAGTGTGTTGAATGAAACTGGCCTTGCTAATAATTCAAGCAATGTATGTCCAAAAAAACCAGTCTATTTGCATGTTCCATTACAGTATCCTACAGCATAACAGCTACCGCCCAATACACCACCATTTCGCATGGCTATGGGCTCTAAGCACACCTAACTGGACCAAGCTCATACGACAAAATGGAACTAGTTGAAATATGGGAATCAATATGACACGCAGTATATCTTCGAAATTAAATTCCCCTGGAGACGACACATGACCCTGCCTAGCATTGCACATGACACTGAGACCACGACTACAAATTTATTTGTCATCATACCACACAGCAGTCAGATCAGTAAAACTGTATCTAGAACTGAAGGATCTTTGGGCTAACAACAAACTTGTGCCTTAGAACTAAATCTAACATGTAACTTCTAATATTTTTAGGAAAGAACTCATCCTAGCATATATATCATTTCTTTCGTTAAATGAAGAAAATTTCATAGACCATACACAATTCATATCAATACATGGCAATCCATATTCCACGGGCTTATTTCTCTTGTTTATCACACTTATGCTACTTGTTTTTGTTTTCTTCTCTTGGAGTTGGGATGGCCACCAACTAGTAAATGGAAATGCAAGTGAGATAAGATAAGCACTAAGTGGGCTCACAAAAGGCGGCGTCAAAAGAAGCCCCCTTTTTCAGTTCACATCAACATGTCCTCCCCCAACTAAACCCTGAACCAAAATCAATTTCGTCCAAGCAAAACGAAAGACAAAAGAAACAGACAATCGCCATAACAGCAAATCGATCTAGTGGTAGCACCCAAGGGCCAAGATTGCTCTTTTCCTAATTTCCAACCTAACAAACCAAGAACCATGACAAGAAGCCAAGAACACGGCTAGATGGGCCAAGAAACAGAGGGATCAAGAAGGAGAGCGAGCGCTTCTCACCACCGCGACAAACTTAGCGACTCCGCCGAATCCAAATGGCGGTTTCTTGGCACCTTCTTTTCTTCTTCTCCTCCTCCTCTTCCCTCTTCCCTTTCCTTCCTAAAGATTTCTCCGCTTCTGCTTCTATCCACGGATCAAGGACCAACTACCACAGCCAAAGCTCGGCGGAGGGAGAAGAGACGGCGAGACACGAACACAGACAGAGGCAACAAGAACACAGGAGATGTTGAGACTTGAGACACACAGGCTCAGACACAGAGAGAGAGAGAGAGAGAGAGAGAGTGAAAGGGTGGGGGAGTGTGAAGTGTCTATATGATTTGTGAGGTTTTTGCTTGTGAATTCTTCGGAGGTTTTCTTTTGGAAGGATGGCAACGCGTCAGGTTATGGACGATTTTGCCCCTGATGCTCGTGCCCATCCACGCACATGCCATTGCGGATAAGGTTGTCCTTTTGGTCGTGATTATTATTATATCCATAAATCTGGTATTATCTGTTTATTATTCTATGGGCTCGAGGTTTGACGCCTCCGTTTTGGTTCTGCGCCAGCAGTATTTTATTCATCTCGAGAGAGAAATTCCAGGTTAGATGCTTGGGACTTGCAGGCGTTTTGGATAGTAATCTCCGTTCTAATTATGTATGCTTTCTTTCAAATGTTCTGGTTAATTTATAGCGGATTTGTCCATGGAGCAAGTCGCTGTTTCCGTGATTATTTAGAGTTATTTTCATTTTCACAGCTTATGCGAGGACTTGGACATGGAGATTGGAGAAGTCATTGTTTCTGTGATTTTTTAGCTGTTGGATAGGATGAGTTGCTCTCAGAAAATTTGTAGGGTGAGTTGGTTTTGTTCATGATGTAATTATCCCATCGACCCCATCCTAATTGATGTAGACCGGCCATTTTTCTTCCATTATGCCTGGGTTAACTCGAGATATTTTGTAATTTAGAGTTCATTAGCAGCTAGCTCCCAATATCACGGGCTATTGAACAGGTACATACATGATTTAAACCCAAGTTTTGAGCCGAACTTAATTTGCTCAATCTGTCTGCTGGTAATTAATGAGATGAAACTGCCACAGCTCTTGTTTTGGGTTCTATAGAAATTTGGCAGAAGACAGTTTAATTCCGTATGAATTTTACGAAGTTCCTACATTCCAAACTTAACTTTGCTCATGATATATATACTGTGGTTTTATATTTATGAGCTATTCGCACACAGAAATTAAACACCGATGTGATAACAATATGCATGACGTATTATGATGGTGTCAATTGTCAGCAATTACCACTTTTCGTTGTGCTCTCTTAAGAAGAAATGGTATATTCTTGAGTAGAGGAAGGAACAAAAGAACTTCCCTTCTCCTCAAGAAGAAAGAAAGAAGAGGCTTGTGAATGCGATTAACCACTATTAATTGGCCCATGCAACACAAGTTGTATACTAGTAATCTAGAAGCAATTAGTGGGTAATTAATCACCACGCCAACCTTGTGATGTCTCTCTGTATAAATCTTTAATATCCATGCATGACCATTTCTTTTTTTCAGATAGCCAGCTTAATCTTCGTCTAAAGGTAGCTTAGTTTTTTTCCCAATGGAGTAATATAGCTTAGTTTTTTTCCCCCAACGAAGTAATCTTTCGGTGAATTGAATCTTTCGTTTTCAGATGGGATATGCATGGAGCCATGGACCTAAAAAGGCGATCGTTTCAGGTCAAGACTAATATCTTCGGCTATTATGGGGGTACTACGTGTTGATTTAGCTATCATGTTGCCAACATTGTTTATCTTATCCTTAATTAGAAAAGATGATTATCTAGTTGGATCCTACAACTAGACGAAAGACGATCCATCGGGCACGTAACAACGACACCTAGCTTCTTCTTCTTCTTTTGACAAAGTGATCAGATCAATTAGGCTACTACTGTGCTGGCTACTAGCTGAACAGTGTACATATGTTTGCTTTTATCACATGGCATAACTGTGTAGATGATGCATGTTTAGATTCGATGTATTCTGATTCGACTAGAACGGTAATAGTTAACCGGAGAACCCTGGATCCATGGACTCTTGAAAGCACAAATTCTTTTTGTGCTTCTTTTCCTTCTTAGAGAGTAAGCAAAGCACAAATTTTATGGTTCGTTATAACAGTGGTATATAGTGTGCAGTAGAAATCAAATATAGATATTAATTTATTAAAGATATTTTTACTACTATATTACTGAAGAAAGTATAAATAAATACTAACTAATCTGATCTTTTAGATAAAAAAAATAAAGAGAGGTGCTTCCATGCTTTTCCTTTTGACAGTTGCACAAATATTAAAGCATGAATGAATGGTAGATGGTGATTACTTACCCCTTCGCTTGCTTTAAGATTTGTACAATTTGTATTAAGAGAGAAAGTATTAAAGCACGGCTCAAAAATAAACTATTCATATTAAATTTAGCGTACGAGCTTTAAGCAACGGGGATAAGAGATAGCTCTCCTTGGCCTGCAAAATATGGTAGTTTAATCAACATTGTTGGCTCAGAAGATTAATTTAGATGTTCACACGGGCTATACATAGTTTTCTCATGTTGATCTGCACCGTCCTCGATCGTTGACATCGAGAAATACTACTAACATACGTGCTGCAATCAATTAAACGAGTTGCAAGTTTTTTCGGACTTTCACATCCAATGGTTAAATAGAAATATTTTATTTCAATATATTTGTCTGCACACCCTTTGTCTGCACTATGATGCTAAACAAACTAGTCACATTAATCTGTGATCGATCGACTCGTTAGAGCAAAGCACCGTATAACCTTGAAATCATCACTTTTTTAACCCTTTTATCTTTTTTTTGCAAATTTAACCCTCCTCAAAACAGAATTACAAATATAATCTTATTTCCAACCGCGGAAGCGACGGAAGATAACACATACCACCTTACACGCTCCTCTACCGCGAAAGTTTACCGAAGCTCCCGGCACCGCAACACGTGCCTCCCACGCTTCCCGCTCGCTACCGCTCTTGCCAGCTCTCGTGCTCTCAGGCATGGTAGGGGATAGATACTACCTGCCGCGCCTTCCGCGATGGAGGATGGAGACAAATCTACAAATACATTCGTGAGGGGATAGATTTGCAAAAATTAAGGAAGGGAACTAGAAAAGTGATAACTTCTGTAACCACTTGCAGCTTTTAATTTGATTTGTTGCAAGTGATGTTGACATTATCTTGCCAACGTATCCATGTAACCGCACCCTACAAGAAAAAAAAGATAAAGGTTTCATCTCTCGTTTGGAGTGTGAGAATTTCTATATCTATAAATTTTTTAATTTATCTATAAAATTCAAGCATTTTAGCTTCCTGTCACCATCAATTTAATTACAGTTTCACCCATGACTACACAGATAATTAAATACATCGAGTAGGAACCAGGGCTCATCTGGGACGAAAGAATTTCACATGAATTTTAGATGGACTGCACTAAATTACAAAAAATTCACTTGAAATCCATGCATTCCAGAAAGCCGCCTAAATGGCGTATCAGGCATCTTCACACATGTAGGTTATCTGCTTGTACACACTAACAACTCCTTTGATGAACCAAAATTAGTATAATTTCTTTCTTAATTAAGGAGCTGTTTGAGGTAACTGTGCTTCAGCTTTACTTTAGTTTTGGACCAAAAGCTTCCCCATACAGCATGGCTGCAAAGCAGCTGAGAAGCTAAGCCATAGTAGAAACACCTCTAAAAGTTGTAGCTGCTGAGGAAGAGCTTTTCAGCTGTGGCTTCGCTTGAACACTTTCTAACTTGCTCGCTCTGCCTTCCCGACTTTTGGCACCCACCTCGCTGCCTCCATGTCACCTTCCCACTCGGACGTCGCTGTACTTCGCTATGTTGCTACCTTCTATTTCGGTTAGCCCTCAAAAGCTACAGCTACAGCAGTCAATTTGCCAAACAGCATAACAAGAAAAGCTACAGCCGTCAGCTACAGCTACTTTACAGTCCAATAAACCAAAAATAATTTTTCAGCTCAGCCGCAGCTCCCCAAACAGACCCTAAGGCAACATAAGAGGTCATGAAAAGAACGTTGACGAGTGGCACGCCCGCAAATTGCACGAAGAGCGGGGGCTGAAGGCAAAAGCGCCAGGAATGGATAACGCTGGTTGATGCGAAGTGGGCCCCACGACACAGTAAAAGCCTCCCAGCTCAGCAGCCCCCACCCATGACCACCCCAAGTGTCTCACGACGTGCCGACACGTAGGCACCGAGAGAATGTGGGCGCCACATGTCAGTGGCTGTGGGCTGGTTTTGGGATTTATTCGTCCGGGTTGACTAATTACAGCTGGAACACACTTTTGGCCGACAGTCCATCTTGTCCCCTTCCCCCCGAAAAGAAAATAATCTCCAAAAAAAATTTCGGTTTTTCAGATTGATTATTTTTGCACCGTAAAACTCACTCAGACAACACGATTGCTTTGTCTTTAGATTACGAGTAGCAGTCGATGTAACTTTATTTTTTATTTAATTAGATAAAGTCACAATTACGTTGTATTATATGGCCTTAAAACCAAAAATATTCTACTCGTTTATGAACAAAAATATTCTACCTCCATTGATTTATTACTATTTCAATAATAAGTACTAAGGTTCGATATGGAACATGAAAACAAATGGACATTGTTCCGTGGGGCTGCCGAAAAAAAGAAGTGCTTGAATCTGAATATTAAAGTATGAATAAAGGGTAGATGGTGATTACTTACCTCTTCGTTTGTTTTAAGATTTATGCAACTTGTATTGAGAAGGAAAACATTGAAACACTTCACAAAAACATGTTGTTTTAGAATATATATATATATATATATATATATATATATATATATATATATATATATATATATATATATATATGCGTTAAACTTTTGAAACTATAATTATCGATATCTTTTTAAATATTCAGATTATGTGTAGATTTATCTCAAAAATAGTATAATTCCATTAACTTTTATAAATATATTACAACAAAAACTATTGACTAAAATTACAATTTGAGACTCTGGTTCTGTCCAAAAACAGCATGTTCTTGCGAGCAGGGAGCAGTACTATTCACACGACGATTCGCAGGGTGAAAAAAAGAAGTGGTAGAAGGATTGGGATGATGACTCGGAGGGCGTGACGGCCTGACGGCGACTGCGTGCCGCTGCCCGACTACGCCATGGCGTTGATGGCTAGCGTCCAACGAGGTCAGGCCACGGCAAAGACGGCGAGCCTGACCTTTCCCATGACACCCCTGCCCTTTTACGCTATTCACAAATATGGTTACGCCTCCATCAGAACAAATGGTACTCGCTTATAATCGATTACTTTTGAAAAAGAAAGTTTATGATCGATCTCAAGGAAAAGGAGAAGGATATGTTCTTCGATCTGATCTCAACAATACAACCCACGTAGATAAAGCTGCTTCTCGTGCCTGGGCAAGGAATACAAGAGGATACCATAGTAGTAGAACCCTAGCTTTTTGTTGGCATAAAACAGGAGGAGAAACTCCTCGCATTAATATAATAAAAAGCAAAATGTTTACAAATTGAGTTTATAGGAACTTATAATGATTTTAACAAATTAAGGATTATAAGTTTAAGCTCTTCTTCACTCTATGCGTATGTGGAGTGAGTGAGTGACTTCCTCAGCAATGTTTCTTTTCCAAGCCGAAATTATTGGATCCTTTGTGCTCGAACACTTTCCTATTACGCTGCTTCTAAATATGGTAGGATGCAATGATAAAAATTGCAACGAATGAATCAGTGCCAAAGCTCTTTTAACCTGGATGATCACGTTCATAGTATCTGTGTTCAATGTATTCCCAACTTCTGCCAACAGGTAGTAGAACTTGTTGGCCTGCAACTCTTGTACTGATCCCATATCCACACGCAAACCATGGAACGCACACACAAAATACATCGATTTTGGTTGGTCAAAAGGCAAAGAATACAGCACTCACTCGCCAAGGTGCCAACTGCCAAACCGAGCACATCACTAGACAGACACACTAGCGGCCAACAGGATGGATCAAGAAAGGAGTCAAAGGACATGTAAAAAAAACAGAGCTTATTCGTGTTACTTTCTCCGTTATTTTTTTTATAAAGCGTGATTTAACTTAGAATTGTCTTTAAAAATGAAATTTAACTGTTATTATCTACTATTAGATATATTGCTTATACCAACAAGATCATAAATCATGTAGTGGTTCAACTTCCAAGTAGGCCTTAGCCTGCATGAATGACATGAACATGAATTAATGAATCTACAGGGAGATAAGGCCCCGGTTAGAACGGTTCGAGTTTTCGTGGGTTTTTTTGTCGTGTGTGTGGTTCCATTTCAGAGTTTTAGTATGCCCCGTTCTACTAAAATGGATTGGTAGATGACTCCAATTAATTAGCTGTTGCCACGTGTGTGGTGGACGTATTCGTTTGGTCACAACTCACAGCGGCACTTTGATCTCTTGCTATCTCCTCGGAGAGCCAAAAGGTGCATGCCTCGTTCACAATGCTACGGCCTAGATCCCCCAAAGTTAAAATTAGTTTACTTCCCTCCGTGTAACATCCCAATTTTTGACTTAAAATATTTTATTTGAGTTCCAAATATCTCAAAATAATTTTCAGAAATTTTATGGTATTTTTACTATTTATTTTGAATTAATCTATTTTTGAAAATTATTTTAAATAAAAAAGTATTTTATAAAATCATGTAACAGTATAGGGCTCGGCCCAGTACTATGCGCGCGCCGACCCGCTTGGCCGTTCTCTCGGAACCCTAGAATCTCAGCCGTCTGTGGGGAAATCAACCACCGGATCTTGTTGTGGAAACCCTAGAGCATATCAACCGTCGGATTGGAATCAAGGGCTAGGATCAATCGGGATTCTTTGAAGCTTTGTTAGGATTTGGCCGTTGATCTCGTGCATGACGTGGATTGTGCCGTGTGTGAAGGCATCGTTATTGGTGATCAAGTTGTGTGGACGCCCGAGAGTGAACACGGTTTGGGTAAACCCTAACGCATAACCACCGTTGGATTCGCTTGGTGTGGACGCGTGAGATCTCGCCGCGTCCCGTGCGTTGGTGCCCGTCGGATTGGCGACATGTGGATGGCTGAGAGTTCATCTTCTTCACGTCGTCGTCTCGGATTCAAACTCCTTCGCGGCATCGGATTTGGTCTCCAGCCTATACACGACAGTCTAGGCTTTAAATAGGGCGCCAGTTCGTCCTCCGAGATTCACCGTTCCGTGCCGCATTTGTTTCCCTGTCTCTTGTCGCCCAAGGTGCCCTGAGCGTTGAGATCAAGCTCGTCGGAGTTCAGAAGGTTGCGCCGTCGCTTTTCTTGCGTGGATCTATGCCATCGTCATCCCTTTGCCGTCGCTAAAGCCACCGTCATGATCGTCGTCATCAAATCTTCCAGATCTGCCGCTTGAAGTCGCCCGAGAACAGCCGAAGCGTCGTCTCGTACGTTGTCTTCTCTAAGTCCGGTAACCGTCGCTGTCGTGCCATTGCTATATCTTTACCATTGTATTCATGGCTGTCTGATCTGATGATATATGTTAGATGAGCGATGCGTGGTTAGCCCGAGTTCTGCCAAGTGTTAAGCCCGTGTCATGGCCACGTGTCAGGGCTTGCGTCAATCGCAACGATTCGTCTGTCGCATGGACCGAGTCCATGGTGGACTGGTGAGGTATGTGGACCGAGTCTATGCACCAGGACATGTGTTGGCCCGTGATTGGTCTGAGCGGTGCTGACGTCGGCTGATGCAATAAATTGAATTTTTTAGTATAAAAATAATTTGGGGTATTAATGATTTTCTATTTTCTGATTTTATCAAATCTTTCGTGAGCCCGTTCTCCCTCATACGAGCTCCAATTGAGACGATTCAAATTTCTAAAATTTTGTAAAATTAAGATATATTTAATGGTGAATTTTATTTTATTTTTGGAGTTTTTTCTCTCTATTTTGTCATTTATTTGGCATTCTTTCTCGTTACGCGTAGACGTCGAAGTGCTCGGAGCATCCGAGGAGGAATTGTTGACTGAAGACCAAGGTACAGAGCAAGAACAAAAACTTTTCCAAGGCAAGTTATGCTTTGATCATGTTGAACCCAGTTTTACAAAATTGCTATGTTATTTACATTATGCATGATATTTTATGTGTACAATTGTTACAAAATAGTTTGGGATTTAGTTAATCTATCTAATTGAATTATAACCTACCTTATCATTTGTATGTCATAATTAATTGTCATCCTAGGATGGTTCATTATTAGTTGGTTAATATAAGAAACCAATAAGGGTTGGTTAGACCGTGTTTAGTATGCTTAGACATGTCACGTGTAACTCATGTTTTTGGAATATCAATTTAATCTTGATAACATATTATAGAATATGTTTATGGAATTGGTGTGTCAGGTGTTGTCACACAATGATGTTGAGTTATAGTGACAGAGAGGTCACGCAACGATGTTGACTTGTTGATGGCACGTGGTGTTTAGTAATCAACTAGGCTGATAATCATTTAGATTGAGGCAAGTGGCAAGGGGCAGTGTGCCAGGGTGGCCCAGAAGGGCGAAGAGTTTGTGGAAGTCTTGCTTTGGTCATCTTAAGGTCTTAACCTTTCAACCATTTGACCTGAGTCAAACATGCAACCATATATCTGGAATGGGACAGACCTAGCTGATTAATTTGCAATGTTTTAGCTTTGGTAGTACTAGTGGTGGTGTGAGTCCTGGGTGTATGGATCAACTCACATGGCGCATGAAGGGGGCCCTGTTGTGGTGGTGTAACCCTTCAATGTTGAAACCTTAGCGGGTACTGAGTTAAGACAGAGCATTGTAAAGGCTTTGTTATGATTTCTCTGCTGGCATACCAAAAGAAGTGTGTTAATGGCCAGGCAAAAGGAGATAATCATGTCGTGTGGGTAAAGCGCATAACCTCTGCAGAGTGTAGAATCTACTCAGATAGTCGTGCTCGCGGTATTGAGCAATGCTCGAAAATTACAATCAATGGTTAAATTTTATAAACTGAAAACTTGGATGGAAGGCAGGATGCCATTGGAAAGTTTGGAACATGATTTAGGGCTGGATGCCATGTTTTACTTGAGAAATACCTGCAAGTTACTTATTACTGTTATCTATTTTACTGTCTTTTCAATCTACTTATTGCACTCATTTATAAATGCTGTTTTACTGCAAAATAATCATATTAGCCATTCCATTGGAATAAGCCTTGCATATAGTTAGTTAGAATTGCATTATGTGCACAACATGTTGAGTGTTTTAAGTACTCACCCTTGCCAACATCAAACCACCAGTTGAGGAGTCTACACTAGCTTTGAAGGAGAGGTACCAGGAGGAGATGAATGTTTAGGGTGCGAGCTTTGTCAATTCCCTGTGATATACTGAGGGGTCATCTACGTTTTCAATTTCGCTGCAGTTTAAATTCAGTTTAATGTTCTTAGTTAGCCCTGCGTAGCATATTCATGTAAGTTGACTATAAGATCAGTCAACAGGTTATAATTAATATATGGAGTTTTCTATTATGTTTTCGCTGTGTATGATTGTGATATTCATTTATGTTGTGCTTGTGTGCACTAGTGTCATTCTGGAGTAGTGCGGTATACACAGATGATCCAGATTTGTATATTCGGGTCCCGACACTCGAGATATTTTTTTAATTGCATGCACATTATGATACTCCATCGAGTCACAAATAGTTATCGGTTTGGACATCGATATATTCTTCAACACACAACTTTGACCACTAATTTTTATTATCATAATGTATGAGAGGTGCTTCTATGATTTTTCTTTTTGAAAGTTGTACAAATAATAAAGCATGAATGAAGAGTAGATGGTGATTATTTACCCCTTCGTTTGCTTTAAGATTTGTGCAACTTGTAGTGGGACGGTAATGTATTTATAAAACCCAGTATAGTTATAATAATACGAAAGTATAATTTTTCAAGACAAATCTGCACCTATGATTTTAATGTGTCCAATTTAAATATTTACAAATATATTGATAGTCCAAGTTTCAAAAGTTCAACTATGGCTATGTCTAAAATGACAACTATTTGTGATTGGAAAGAGTAATTAAGAAGCACATCACTCAAGATGGAAGCACGGTGTTGTCTGAAACAGAGTTGACTCCATCGACAACTGCACAAGTGCAGATATAGGAGCTAAGCATGCAGTTGAGGTGCATGAAATAATCTTTAGGAGTAGGCTGCAAGAGAGCCTGTGTCACTGCCATCAATTATGGCCATTCTTTTTATGACTATATTGTTGTTTACTTCTACTGGGATAAGTTGGGGATAATGTTTGACAGAAATAGAGAAAGGTAGCGTCTGCTCCCTGTGTCTGATTTTTTCTTTTTTTTTTGAAATTGGTCAGGAGGTCTGGTATTCATTTAAGAGGGATGAACACCTAGGCGAATCAAAGATTCGAATCTGGGTGGACTGAGGGGCCGACGCCCAATCCTTGCCAGCTAAGGTGCGTTTGGTTGTCTAGATGAGGTTGGATGGGATATGGCCATCCAGCCTGGATGGGATGGAGCCATCCAGGTGGCTGTTTGGTTAGGTGGATAGGGATGAGCCAGTTTTTTGTTTGGTTGGATGGATGAGAATAATGGGATGAGCCAGTTTTTTGTTTGGTTGAATGGATCAGAGTAGATGGGCTAGTTGTGTATCTGTCTACTGATTCTTCTTACTAAGTCAAAAGTCGTATTTGCAAGCATCGTCGTACGCTATACCATAAAAGAAACATATGTACGAGTAGCACTCGAAATTGAATTAAGATCAACGATGACAGACAGATTTGGTTTTGGCTCCAAGGAGGAAGGAGATGCACAAGAGCAGAGCAGAGTACCAGAATAAAAAGGAGGCATCTGCAAAAGGCCAAGCAAAACCACCACTGCAAACGTGCATGTTTCCCTAACAAACTCATCCTCATGTTCTGAAATGAAGATTTAACCAACCATCGGATCATCTAAAATAAGCTTCAATGTCTGGCACAAAGCTACTATGCATGCATTCCTTGATTCCAAGCACAGCTAGTATACACCTAGAAACTCACCTGCTCAGTAATTGTTCCTGTTATTGCTAAAACAAGTTCGACAAAGTTGCAAGCTACTGTAATGGGGCACCATGTACTAGCCAGATCGCCAATTGGAATCACTCATCATCCTCCATCAAATTTTGTCATCCAACTGAGCAAGCCTACCTCCTGTTTATTGCTGACGTTGTTGGTTTTGCAAACAACATGAGTAACAGGCTCTAGTTACCACAGTTGTGCAAATTTCTAATCGGTTACATGATCAATTACAAGAGGATATTACTTCCATATGTAACTAAAAAGGATGAACAAGCCACCTGAGCCAGAGAAGTACATACTTGTTGTCAAAGAAACATCTTGCCAAGAAACAATTACTGCAAGTTAATCTGAAAGGCGAGGCATAAAAGCACTACTCAGGGTAGATAAACAACTCAAAAAAAGAAGGCAAACTGAATAAAACAGAGTTGTACACACATATCTATTATTACAGAATCCGACAGATAATTTCAGTAGTCACTAGATTCATGAGCTGCAGTTACATACAAACTATCACGCAAACAGTACAGTTCAAACTTCAAACAACACTATATACAAGAACACAAATGACGCTTGTCACTAGACTCAATACTTTCATCCTCTCTAAATTGATGGTCATCACGTTTACACGAATCATCGGTCTCGTAGTCATATGGGAGCAACTGCTCGTCTACGTTGGACGAAGTGTCTTCTTCTTGAAGTGGATTGACACAGTCTGTTCGCACCAAGTCTTTCGATTGTATGGCAAGTTCGTCAAGACGGTGAGCAGTGTGTTCGATCTGAAGTAATAGTTGGTTGAGTTCATTAACGCTTTCGCATGAGTGAGGAGAAATTTTTCGTACACTATGCTCTTAATATCGCTTGCGATTTCCTCTATGCGATTAATTGTCCAAACATGCACTTCACTGACTTTCTTTGAATCTTTGTCAATCTATATGCAATTAAACAGAACCCAATTCATTACACACATACACCTAAAATAGTTGGAATGGAAGAAAGCCAAAAAATTGTTAGCTAAGAAAGGCTTCAGTTCAAGTTAGCTGCTTGTGAGAGATTGAAAGAAAATTTTCGTGCACATCTACACACTAACAAGCTACTGAGCTCACAATGCAGCAGCTCTTATCAGTATGCTTAGTTAGAAGTGAGAATGCAAATCAGGAAGAAAAATTATGGCACTATTCAAGCCTCAGCTCTTGCAATTATTGTCACAAAGATACTTGTCAGACAATTTGTTGTCCTACAAAATCGCATATAGAGTTAGTTTGTTTTCTTACCTGCTTACTTGGAGACTCTCTGTTAGTTTGTTTTCTTCTCTCCCTGTTCAATTCCATTTCATCCTGCGAAAGGAAAAAAACAACAAGATATTTTGGTCAATCGAGGCTGCTTTTTAAACCTTACCCCAGTTAGGACCTACCATATGTATATGCAACCATACATGCATACTGTTGCTCCAACAGCCAGGCCACATGTTGAGCTTGTATCCTCATAAGCTTGTATCAGAACAAAGTTGAGCTCGCCACAACAATCAAGCTCGCTAGGATTCAACAATCAAACTAGCAACTGAAAACAATACTGAAACCCATTTTTCAGAAACTAGAAAGAACATACACCAAATTCAGCAACAACATACACTAGGTTCTTAAATAGACATACAAGGTTCTTAAATAGACATCGAAGGTTCTTTCCTTCGGTTCATACCAAAAGTACACACAAATAACTAGCAACCATAATTCATTGTCTTTGGTTAGAAGCAAAAGAAGTCACACAACTAACAATTTGCAATCACCCATGGAAGTTATTGGCTACATACCTACCAACCCAAACTACCTTATCTGACACATCAAGAGTGTTGAATGCTCTAGCAATATGAGGATGCTCAACCAAATAGGCATAATAGTGAGAAAGATGAGCGCCATCAAAACCCGAAAGGCTTTTTATGGATTGCCACATATCCTTGGGAAGCTCGTTGTCGTCGGTAGCCACCTTCTCGATAGCTGTGGCAAGCCTATCAAGACCAAATTGGAGTATTGCTTGCAGCCCCGTGTCCTCTTCTATTGGGATTGTCTTGGCTTTCTTTGCTTTGGGGGCAGACGACTCACCAACATTGAGATTGTGTACCATCTTCAGTTGTGGCAGCAACTTTGTCATCTTCAATTTCAGTCACTTCTGTCGCTAGAGGGTCACTTGATCCCTTTGCATACTTCTCCGTAGCCAAAGTGTTGCCAAAGTTGCAGCCATCTCACGATAGTGCTCAACAGGCTTGTTTAGATATTCTGCATCTCCTTTGTGTGTCTAGCAAGCAAAGGAGAATATGTAAGGCACATTTTAGATGAAGCAAGAGAGGGTAATCCATGCTATAACCATACCTCAACATGACCTGTGTAATGATCATGATCAAGTGTAATAACACAATTGTCTTCATCCCATCCAGCACCACTCAACTTCTTGAGCTTGATTATCTTTCCCCACTTCCTATTCCATGTTCTAATATAGTTTGAAATCTGATCTCCAGTAAGTCTAAGCTTGAAGTGCTCATTCAAAGCCTTTGCACACGCGTTAAGGTGTACCTTCTTGAATCCACTGGATGTTCTAGTGCCACTAGCTACCAAATTGCACAAGTGGCTAAGCATCATGTCAAACATCGCAAATGCCCATGTAACATGGCCACTCCCCTCAGCTTTTGCCCCAACGTTTTCACTAAGTTGTGCAAGATCTATGTCCTAGCATGTGTAATGAGAACATAGGAGAAATTTCAGAATGTATAATGACAACATTGCAAATCAGTAGTTCTTAATAACCTTACAAATAAATAGTTTGTCACAACATTAGAAATAGCACATACTAATTGCCATAGTAGTTCTGCCGGTCTTGCCACATGTCATTGGCAATTCCCTGCCTAAACTCAGCCATCATTCTGTGGTCACTTGCTTGCCCAATATATGATGACACAGGGATGTGGTTAGATGGCCAATTGGTCTCCGGTAAAATGTACTCGTCAGCCCCATCATCTATAACCCAATTATGAATAATACAACAAGCTACAACAATATCAACTTGAGTGGAAAAGGGGAAGAATGGAGTGGCATCGTCAAGTATCTTGAACCGCCTCTTGAGTGACCCAAATGCACGCTCTACAATCACACGAAGAGAAGAGTGCCTAAGGTTGAACAACTCTTTCTCATCTTGTACGGGATTGTTCCCCCCACTCGTTCAGGTGGTACCACACACCGCGAAAAGGAGGCAAGAACCCAGGTTTGGCTCCATAACCCGCACCAACTAGGTAGAATTTTCCTAACATATGAACGACAAGTGGGTCATATTTGGTTCATAGAAATAAATGGTATGGACAAACGAGGCTTCGTAAGTATATTACCTTGTGGGACACGTAGGCCATTCTCACACTCTAAGGCATCGGCTAACACTACTGCATCATGTGCTGTCCCCTCCCAACCAACCAATACATATGTGAAGCGAAGATCAAAATCTACGACTGCCATCACATTTTGAGTGCAAAAAGACTTTCTACCATGAAAGGAAGGTTCCATGTCATTAGAGACAGAGGCCTTATATGTGTCCCATCAATAGTTCCAATACAATCCTATTTGGTCAAGAATACAAGCCAAAAGATTAGGAACCATACAATACTGAGCCCAAAATTGTGTATGGAGTAATAGCTCAATCTCATACCTTAAAGTATAGATCCCACCTTGGGTTCCCTGCTATTTTTGTTAGGGTCTCCAATGAAAGTGGCCTAATGAAATCTTTTCGTAGCTCACCTATGACGTGGACGACTAATTTGAAGTAGCGGCTAACAGTTCCATTGGATCTGCAATAATTAGTGCTAACTAACCTATTCCTAAGATTGTGTCCAATAGTATTCAAGAATATCGCAACTTGCTCCTCAACACATACATGTATAGTGTCTCGAAGCAAGCCTCGATCTCTCAAAAGTGAACACAACCGGAAGAAAGGTGCTCTTCCAAGCCTTGGCATGTTCACACAAGTTACATCATTCTTCCAAATTTTATTGTTTAAGTACTCTATTCTTATCTTGTCCCTTTCATCCATTGGGCCATAGCTAATTCTTTCTCTTTTTCTTTTTTTAGACTTGATACATAACGCAATCAAACAAATAGCAACATATGCAGCAGCCGCCAATATCAAGATCTAGATCTTGCTTTTTCTCATCTTGTCCATCTACAATGCAAAATGAAGTATTTTTTAAGTCTATCATTCACAAGCAAATTACTCTATCATCCGATTGACTCTATTCACTACACCTCCAGCAGATTACTTTTGTTCGTCTGAATCTTACATCTACTGTTGACTTAAGACAAAACAGAAAGATTATCTTTGGTGCTTTTTATAGTCATCCACCACAAAGTAATGTACCAACCAGATTTAATTTGACTTTCACATGCTCCAATAAGCTAAATTCTGGCACTTCTTAAAAAATACTAGGCACACATAAATGTTGAATGGTGCAATAGAACGAATCTTGTCAAATATTTGTTTAAGTATATCACTAAAGGTCAAGATAAAGCAAAGGCGACGTTCCATGTGCGCGAACAGCAGTCGGAAACATCTAATACTGCTAACAATAGTGCTGTTGATGAAATTGCTGAGTACATTAGGTGCAGGTATAACTTTTCTTACACTATATTACGTTGTTGGCCTATATTTACTTTGTGCTTATTACTTGCTTATTACTCTTATCTGATGTGTGTGTCCATTTTTTAATAGATATTTATCTTCCTGTGAAGCTATTTGGCGATTGTTTAGTTTTGAAATACATGGTCGGCTTCCTTCTGTTGAGCGTCTGTCCGTGCATATGCCTGGTATGAATAGAATCATATACAGTGAAGGTTCCCAGTTACAAAACATTATCGAAGACCCCACAGCAAGTAGAACAACACTCACCGAATGGTTTACTGCTAATCGTGAATTTGTTGAAGCCAGATCTAGCACATACTGTCGATTTGCGGCCGAATGGAGTTGGAATGCCAGTAAAAAATGTTGGAAGAAGAGGAAGCGTCCAGCTACCAAGATTGGTCGAATATATAATGTTCATCCAAGTACTGGTGAATTGTTCTATCTTAGAATGCTTTTAATTATTATTTGTGGTGCACAGAGTTATGAAGATATACGGACTTTCCAAGATGTGTGCTATCCTACTTTCAAAGATGCGTGTAGAGCTCGTGGGTTGGTTGGTGATGACACAGAGTGGTTTTTACTCCTTGATGAGGCAGTTCTTTGGGCCACTGCTCACTAGCTAAGGAATCTGTTTATGGTGTTGCTTTCTTTTTGCAGTATTGCTAGCCCTCAGAGTTTATTTGATAAATATTGGACATATCTAGCTGATGATATTGCATATAGGATACGCCAGAGCTTACAGAATCATGCGTATTCCATACCAAACAGTTATCTACAAGCACAGCTTATCAATCACCTTTCTACTACGTTCTCTAGAAACGGCTTATCGTTTGCCTCCTACAATATAGTCATTCAATCTACACATGTTGATGCTGTTCCTGCTAATAGGCTTATTGCAGAAGAATTAGCATATGATACTGCGTCTTTGCTTTCTCAGGCTGCTTCCTATTGTGCTCAATTAAATAGAGACCAAAGAGTTATATTCGATAAGATTATAGCTTCTGTTATTGATCAAAGATCTGGTTTCTTCTTTGTGGCTGGTCATAGTGGCACTGGAAAGACATTCCTTTGGAATGCCATTGCAGCTACGTTAAGAGCTCAGTCAAAGATCGTTATTACTGTTGCTTCCTCAGGAGTTGCTGCCCTTTTGCTTCTAGGTGGTAGAACAGCTCATTCTCGTTTCAGAATACCTCTTTGCATTAATGAAAGGAGTTTATGTACTGTTGCTCGTGGGACACACCTTGCCCACCTCTTAAACAAAACATCATTAATTCTTTGGGATGAGGCACCAATGACGCATAGGCATTGTTTTGAAGCTGTTAGCAGAACGTTATGTGATATCATGTCTGCTGAAGATCCTGTATTCATGAATAAGCCTTTCGGTGGTAAAACAGTCGTTCTTAGTGGCGATTTTCGGCAAATACTTCTTGTTATCGAGAACGGTACTGCAACTGAAGTCATAAATGCTTCACTCATTACATCGCCTCTTTGGCACCATATCGAAGTTTCAAAGTTATCTATTAATATGCGGCTTCATAATGATAGTCTCCCTCCTGTTCAACGGGAAGAGCTCTCTATGTTTGCTCAATGGGTGCTTGATATTGGGGATGGTCGTATTCCTCCTATTAAAGAAACAGCAGAGCCTAACACAACTTGGATAAGTATTCCCGATGATCTTTTGCTGACACCAACTTCAGATAACATAGATGCAATTATTAATGCTGTTTACACTTCATTTAGTGTAAACTACCATAAAGGAGAATATTTAGCACATCGTGCAATTATTTGCCCAACAAATGCTATTGCTGACATCCTTAATGAGACTATCTTTAGCAGAGTTCCTGGTGATTCGAGAGAGTATCTTAGTTCATATTCTATATCAGAATCAGACGTTCGCGTTACTGATGCTAGCCTTTTATACCCGCCTGAATTTCTAAATTCGATTATTATCAACAACTTCCCCCATCATAGCATCAGTTTGAAAATAGGCGTTCCAATTATGTTATTGAGGAATATAAATCAGTCTGCAGGCCTCTGTAATGGGACACGTCTTATCGTTACAAAGCTTGGCGATCGAGTTCTTGAAGGACGAATTATTACTGCAGCCAATATAGGCCAGTTGGTTTGTATCCCTAGAATTGTTCTCAATGCAACAAGTCCTCGTTGGCTTTTTACTTTACAACGTCGACAATTTCCGATAAGACTATCATATGCTATGACTATCAATAAAAGTCAAGGACAGACTCTATCTACAGTGGGCATTTACTTGCAAACTCCGATTTTCTCGCATGGACAATTATATGTTGCAGTTTCACGTGTTACATCACGTGCAGGTCTAAAGATACTTATTGAAGATGAACATGGAGCAGCCTGCAAAGAGACAAAGAATATAGTATACCAGCAAGTACTTGCTTCTGTATAGCGTTTTCTGCTGCTAGCAGACCTCTTTGTTATAGCCTGGTTTTACTGTATGACGGAAAATTATTACCATTATCTGCTTTCCTTCACTAACTATCTAGCCATGTTCTTATCCAGGTATGATTTTTACTGCTCAAAAAATACGTCTTTTTATGAGATTTTATTTTGATTTTCCTTTACATAGTATTAATTTCAGCGATGCTAAATTATGTTACTGCTTTCATTATATTTCCTTTTCATTATATAGAGTTTTTCAATCTGTGGATCTGTCCTGCAAGCATCCCCAGAAAAAAGATATACATCACTGCTATACACGGTATGATGTTTCCTTTCTATACTACTATTCTCGCTCTCTTGGGTTAACGCCGCAGTTTTACTTGCAGATAAAACTAGCACACTACTAGGTTATTACTACTGCCTTCCTCATTTGCAAATTCGTTTCCATTAGCAATTTCTCTTATTGATTATACTACCAGATTATCTGTTGTTAATTATTTCGGAGCTTATATTATTCGTTACTGTGTTTTAGTATTAACCACACTTTTTTTTCTTGCTCTTGCATTCCATACAGGTTTTTGTAAACGCCTCTTTTATTAGTGCTACTATTCATGTTACAGGAATTCGCTTAGCGTATCGTATTCATATTAGATCCGCTTTGCACAGTCCGTACAGCTACATGCCTTTTTTCTCACTTACAACAAAAAACGGTTCTTTTTTCTTAACAGCTTATTTATTGCTCCTACCACTCTTTTTACGTTTTGTTCTGCTCATCTTTACTTTCCCATTCGGTTAAATTATTCTTTCTTTCTTTACAATACTGCTATTACCTTACAATCTATGACACTAGGTCGTTCTTACCTGAAGAACCAGAGGAATTCCAGAACATGTTCTTTGTATTCGCTCAAACAACAAAACTCTTTAGTTCTAAGATACACGGCTGAAAATATTTACGCTTACGACAAAGTCTGTTGCAGTGTGCAATAGTTTTACATCGCTCTATTTTATTTGCTACATAGCTATTTTCTGCTAATTGCTTACTCTCGCCTGAGAACATCACATGATGATTTAGCATAATGCAACTCGTATGATCCCAAAATATTATATAACTACTGGGAATTTCTTGTTGCAGCGCTAATATGTGTGTAAGCTTGTAAAATAACTGTTGCATAATATGTTCAAAGTTTTTCTTATTTTTTTCCTCCTATCATCAGAATCAGCCTTACCCAAAAAAATTAAAGCAGTTGCTCATATTACAGCCTTAAAAAAAAGTTTCACCACATACGCAGTATTAGTCTATTTTTTTTCCTTCTGAGAATAAACATATACCTTCTACAGTAGTTTTGCATTACCAATCCTACTTTTATTAACACGTATGCTTTATTGATACTTTAATTATTTTTAAAGATCATCGATTCAATCAGTAGTTTATAAAACAGCACCACCGTTGCTACAAATCGTGAGATCTACTTGTATACCTCTCAATTAGGCTAATCAGATCTAAAACCATATTTTACCGTAACAGCTACGCTGATGGCAGAAGATAGTACGTGTACAGGTGTAACTGAATGTAATTGTTTCTTATATGTCTTTACACTTCGAACTTAATATTCTTTTACGTTACTGTCAAATACTGCTCTGATAAATACTATCTCTGTAGCTAACTTATTTTTTGCACATAATGCTCTTATATACAGCAATCTTCCAGTACCTGGCCTATTTAACCAGTGCTTTCTGGCTATAGCAAGCCCTGCGTATTTAGTTTACCTAATCGTTTTAGCTCAAAGCATTCTGCATTAATTATCACCTTTTTTATTTTCTTCTCTGGTAGGTCGATTCAAGCCTGTTCTACTGATTTATAGCTCATATAATCTATGAGCACCTTTTCTTTCTATGCTCTCCTAATATAAAGATTTCTTAAGGCTTGCATGACATACTGCTACTATTACTGATATTCTGCTTTAATACATGCTTTACATATATTTACGTTAGTTTATAAACATCTTCTATCCGTGATATAACACAAAGCTGAAAATCGTAGTTCTAAGTCTTACGACATATAGTTTCTCCAGAAAGCTTTTTTTTTTTGTTTAATCTAACCAGAATTTTACTTTTATTAGTATGTCCGCTTTAACGATACCTGCATCGTTTCCTATAAATAGTTGATATACATTCTGTGTTAATCATCGGCTTTATTACCGTACATATTTCATTGACGCTTTAGTTATTCATAACAATCATTGCCTCAATCAACAGTCCACAAAACAGCATTATCGTTACTGCAAATCGTCAAATCTAACTGTATATCTCACGACAAATCTAATCAGAGCTAGAACCACTTTCTAGCCGAGAAGCCTATACTGTTGCTTAAAAAAAAAACGTATACAAGTATAGCTAAATATAATTTTTTCTTACCTGTTTTTACAGTTTAGGCTTAGCATTCTTTTAATTTACTGTCGCATACTCGTCAGATAAGTGGTAATGCTAAAACTGTTTTATAAATTGCACACAATGCTCTTATAGGCAATGACGTATGCGTCAGATAAGTGGTAATGCTAAAACTGTTTTATAAATTGCACACAATGCTCTTATAGGCAATGACTTTCCAGTATCCCACTTATTTAAAAGAAATTGTTTTCTGACAATAACATCTCCTGCGTGTTTAGTCTGCCTGCTCGTTTGAACTCAGTGCGTTCTGCATTAATCATCACCTTTTAGATTTTCTTCTCTGGCAGATCAGTTTAAACCCGTTCTGCTAATTTAGAGCTGATATAATCTATCAAAACCTTTTCTCTCTACGTTCTCCTAACGTAAAAATATCTCAAAAATTACGTAGAATACTATTATTACTGCTAGCATTCTGCTTGCGTATATACTTTACTCATATATGCGTTCGTTTATAGACATCTCCTATCTACAGCATAGCCCAGAGAAACAAATCATGGTTCTAAATCTTCTGAAAACAGCTTTTCTCTCTACGGTCTCCTCATGTAAAAATATCTTGAAAATTACATATAATACTATTACTACTGCCAGGATTCTGATTGCATATATAGTTTACTCATATATGCATTCGCTTATAAACATCTCCTGTCTACAGCTTAACCCATAGAAACAAATCATGGTTCTAAATCTTCTGATATTTGTTTTCTGCAGAATATTTTTTTTATTTTCTCTAGCTCGAATTTAAATTTTATTAACATGCCTTCTTTAGAGACGCCTACATGATTTCCTACAAACAATCAGTATATATTTTGTATTAATTATCATCTTTTAGATTTTCCTACTGAATAGATCAGTCTAAACCTGTTTTGCTAATTTATGGTTCATACATTCTAAACACAGCCTTTCTTTCTATACTTTACTGATATAAGGAAAGCTTACGGATTACATATGATGCTATTACTATCGCTGAAATTCTACATGTATATATACTTTATTGATATTCACGTTGGTTCATAGCCATTTCCTATCAAAGCCATCACACAGAAAAAGAAATTCTAACATCAAATATTATGATATTTAGCTTATCCAAAAAAAAATTACTTCTCTCAAACCAGAGTTTGATTTTTATTAATATGTATGCTCTGCTAATACTTACACTCCAGAATATTAGCTTTTGCTCATTTAATATTGAAGGACCATGTGGAGGTCCATCCATGTTTGTGATGAGTATTTGACTTTATTTGAGTAAGGTGTGCTCAAGTTTGAGTTTGATTTGGATTGTTTTTCGAGCTAGAGCAATTTGAGTTACTGGTCAGAGACCAGTCGTCCGACCCCGAGTGGTCGGGTCGTCCGACCTGAGTGGTCGGGGCTTTGGCTGGTTGGAGACCAGTCGTCAGACCCCGAGTGGTCGGGTCGTCCGACCTGAGAGGTCTGGGCTTTGGCTGGTCGGAGACCAGTCGTCTGACCCCGAGTGGTCAGGTCTCTCGCTGGTCGGAGACCAGTCGTCAGACCTCAAGTGGTCGGGATGGAGACTAGTGGTCAGACCATGGTTGGTCGGGATGGAGACCAGTGGTCAGACCACGTGTGGTCGGGGTTTTTGCTGGTCAGCATAGTTTATATCTTTCTGTTGAGATGGATATGTGTTGTTGGACATTGCTATGTGATGTGGTTTCCTTGTCTATGATGGTTGCGGGACTTTGGAGCTAGGTCATGGTGAGGTGAAAGGATCGGGACTAGGTGGGAGAGCCGAGGTCCGGATGATCAAGGTGTCGCCAAAGATGACCGAGGCTGTGGAGTAGCCGCAAGCCGAGAAGACAAAGGAATGGATGAGATGCTAACTTGGAGCCGCTCGATCAAGGAGGACCGTTGGATCGCGGTCGGGAAGATAGAGTAGCGGGTCAAGTTAGTGTGAGTTGAAAGCGTGCAAAACCCGTTGGGTTGTTGGGTTTGGTGAGCCCATGCATAGCTTTGTGAGTGGGTAAAATCTCACCCTTGATGGAGTGCTCTAGGGTTTAGAGGCTCATCCAAGGGTGGTAGGTGTTCCAAGCACTGCTATGAATAGACAGGAGAGGGTGTCTCCTTGGGGTGAGCAGTGAGGAAAGTCTACGTGAGTAGTTGAGAGTTGTTGAGAGTGATGTTGTAAGGATCAAATCCGGCTCTTGGATGTTGGCTTAGGATTGAAGCAGGACATCCAAAGGTGGGAATTGATCCTGTGTCACTATAAATAGAGGGTAGGGCAGCCTCCCTCTTTGAAGGTTGTGAAGGTTACGAGGTTTTGCTACTCATTTGAGCTTTGCCCACTTTGTTGTGAGGCTTTGTAAACCTCCCTTCCGTAAATGAAATGTTCTTCATTTCTATTCTGTTTCATTTCTCTTACGTATTTACATTACGCACTTAAATTCATTATCTAAATTCGCATTTACTTACTTGCAATTTACCTTACGTAATTTGGATTTGCCTCATCTCCTTCTACATGCTATTGAGTCTTTGTTGAAATTCATGATTGATGAACTCTTCTCGGATTCGGTGCTTTCAATCTTTTAGGCAATCCTTACGTTCTTGTTGCAAGTTGTAAATCTGTGTGTTCTTAAAGTGCGTAAACGTGTGACTTGCAGTTATTTAGTCTTGATTGGCTTCTGGTTCTTGTTGCCAAGGATGAAAGATTGCTGGATGAATCTTCTATAGATCATATCCCAATCATCTAGGCAATCTATAACCTCTTCTATTCAGTTTTGCAAGAAACCAATTTCTGTGCCTAGTTTTCAGATAGTGTTTCTATTTGTTTGAAGGGTTGTTTCTTCGTGTACTTACTTGCTATGATTTGTGGAGAGTCATCCAAGGATCTCTAACCATCAACTCCCATCAGCAAGATAGGGGTGAAGTTTGTGTTCGTGACTCTGTTTTTGGTGTTGCATTTGTTAAACTGAAAAGGACGGAACCTTGGTATTAATTCCTTCGATTGTTGATTAAAATAGGTTCCTGACATCCTTTGGGAGGTGCACACCAATTTTCTCTGTTTTTGGATCAGCCGATCAAAAGCTACATCGATTTCTGCTTTTGAGACCGTGCTGATTTTACTGTTCACCTGAACACTATTCACACGAGTATTGTTCATCCGACCACTTCAGGTCGAGAGTACTGTTTATCCGACCACTTCAGGTCGGGAGTACTGTTCATCCGACCAGTGCTGGTCGGGGGTACTGTTCAACCGAACACTATTCATTTCGAGTACTGTTCATCCGACCTTTATAGGTCGGGGGTACTGTTCATCCGACTAGAAATACCCGACCAGTGCAGTTTCTTTCTGGTTTTTTGGTGGTTTGAATTTTAAGGGGAGAGTTTATTCGAAAATTTTATTTGGCTCCTATTCACCCCTCCTCTAGTCGCCTTTTTCGATCTTTCAAATATTGAAAAAATTGTAGAAGAATCACTCTTTATTATCTATTTACATGCAGAAAATTTAAAGATCCAGATCTTTATACCTGCTGTATACCATTTTCATCCAGCTTTTAGTACCACCCATCAATATTGTGAATCCTCACAGTACATCAAAATCAGGAATGCCAGCATCAAGATCAATGAAACCGCAGAACAAAAAACAGATGCTAACGCTAGCATCAAGGAAAGGTAGGATTTAGTACTCTGTTAATCGGTGAGTTATCTGAAGAAATTAACAGATTTAATACCATCGTTCAGAGTCATGCAGATGATCTACAGCAGATCTCGACGCTGAATCCTTCTTCAACGTCTATTTAGTATCCACTGTTATTTCCATATAACCAGAAGAGCTACCACTTAGGTGTTAGATATAGACATATTAATGATGATACTCGTTTTGTCAAAGATAGAATATCTATGTTACGGTATTATCGTTACGGATGCCATTATCGGAAAAAATACCAGATTTGATATCTTTGTATAATTATTAAGATCAATGTATCAGTTCAATATCATAGAATACCATATCGACCTGTTTACTTCAACAAATTCGAAGCAGGATTTAATTCAGAGCTTCAAAGTCTTGTTCTTACGCTGATTGACAATTCACAAACAGAAACATGCCTAGCCCATTTTGCACAATACATTCCTACTGTAGGAATTAGTCTTCATCTTCTTCACGCTTCACTTTTTCCTCGATGTGATGCGTTTCCTCGATGCAGTAATTTAAGTTTGTCCTATGCAATATTGCAAACAAGTGGCTATTACGATTCAACGACGCATTACAGACTTACTTTTTGAACCCGTTTTTGCTCAGCACGTTTATCCATTGATCATTATTTCGTGTATTTTCTTATATCATGAATCAACATAAGACTAGCCTATTGATTTATAATTAATTAAAACCACGCACATCCTTTCTTTGCTTACGCACATGCAAAAAAGATATTCGAACACTTCCTTCTTTGAAATCTCAGTAATTTCTGCATATCATATACGTTATGCATAGATCGTATTGTATCTATGTTAGATATCGGTATAACCGATTTCCTATTCTATCTCGCCGATACATTACGTAGTTGCCTTTCCTATTAATTCTACCTATTACTGCTGCACACCATTACAGACTACCTCTTTGTAAAAAAGAAACATCTCCTTCGAACTGTTTGACGCACACCTAATCCATTTTGTTAATACTACCTCTATCTATCTACTACAGTAGAACAACATACCATTGCATCACAGTTTCCATACACACGTACATTCCGATAAAAAAAATATAGCTATGCGAGACCATCTGCATCTTACGTCTATATCGTTTAGATAAACTTGCGCACCTCCGTATAAAGACGAATAATACATAAACGTTAATATCACAACCCATAGATCTGAATCCGTAAATCGTCCATTTCTTAGCTTATACCACTGTGCTTACGCAAAAAAAAAGAGCTCGCAATCAGAACTTACACGTCGCTCTACATCAAACAAATATTTTGTTTACGCACATGTAAAAACAACACACGAGGCGTATCACGCCACGATAACGTTCCTAGTTTAATTTGACTTTCACATGCTCCAATAAGCTAAATTCTCAATGTTCGAACCAAAAAAAATCCTAAGTAAGGAAGACCTACCACTATTACTTGTATAATTAGACGAACTAGCTATTTCCAGATAGGGGGTTGCCCATGTATGCAACTACCAGTACCAACTAACCAATTAGCCAATGAAACTATCTGATTTACCAATTAGCTAGTCATATCATACTTAAGCATTAACCAATCATACACAAGACGTCGCCCCTACTCCCTCTCCCTCAAACAAAAGCGCAGAACTAAGTACAACCAGACCAGCAAAACTTGTTCCATGCAGATCTATGGATCAAACATCATCCAAAGACATGAAATGTATAACCCAATTAATGTAATTGTCATTCATGCAAAGGAAGAAAATGCCATACCATATTGATGCAAAAGTTTTTTGCAGGCAAATTGGGCCTCTCCTCCGACCACTCAGAAGACAGTACACTCCTGCCGCTCGGGATCACTCCCCTCCAGCCGTCACCTGCCTGCCACCGAGCTGAGCCGCCCTCCAACCCTCCTGCCGCCGAGCTAAGTCGCCTCCCGCCATGTCGGGTGCCACCGAGTCACCCACCTCCGACCCACTTGCCGCCGGCCTAAGGCGCCCTAGTACAGAGCCAGCCCGAGCTGCCCTCGTGCACCGCCCTCGTTGCGTCGCCCTCCAGATCTGGCGCGCCGCCCCGTCGATCTGTCGTGCCGCCCCGTCGATCTGCCGCTCCGCCACGCCGATCTGCCGCTCCACGCTATGTATCCGTCGCGCCGCCCTCCGAATCTGGTGGTCCCCCCTGACGATCTGCCGCTCCACCACGTCCTGCCGGGTAGCGTCGCCGTCCGGTTATGCAACCTGGCCCTCCGGCCGCGCCGCCATGTTGAGTTGCGCCCGGATTTGCTTCCTTCAGCTGGGAGACGAGGTGAACTGTGGCTGGGGAGACGCGTGAGGGAGGTGAGAAGAACGAGCAGTCGCGCGTCTGGACGAAGCCGTCCGACTTTTTCTGCGGGATCAAGCCATCCGGAATCTTTACGGCATATTCTTCAAAACTGGATATCCCAATCCATCTCATCCAACCATCCAAACAAATGGATAACTTCAAATACAGGGATGGCCAAATCCCATCCAGGGATATCCAGGGAACCAAACACTACCTTGGGTATTTGCCCACTGCATAATTCCTTTTCCCTTCCAATTCAGACACAAGGGAGAACTGAGTCTAGCTTCAATATTAGATCATGGCCGTCATGTGTCTCAGTATAATATTTAGGGTTATTCTTTGCTAGCTTTTGTGCTTTATGATGTATTGTTGGTCATCATAAATGGAATTTTATATGGAAGAAGCCTAGTACCATAGAAAATCATGTTGCCAGAGAGAAGGAAGCTGCAACTCTACAATAACAACCAAGCCTTTATCTCTGCCTCTTTTGGGTTTCATTCTATGAGAGGGAGGCTGTTTTATTTTACCTTGGCTTGCCAAGCCTAACGTAACCCTCCTCCTTTTTTTCTAGTTTAGGACACGCTATGTAGAAAAACTACAGCCGGAATTCAGGTTTCATTCCATGAAAGGAAGCTGCAACTCTGATTTCTGCAATATGTTTTGGTATAGAGGAACATCACATGGATGAATGAATCAGTGGTGGAATGCATAGTTACCGGCTTCACTGTAAACTCCCACGAATCGCGAATCAGATTCATCGAACCTGAACTGATTTATGATACGGGACTCGTATTCACAATGAAAAATGGAAGAAAAAGTGACGAACCGCAAATCTAAATCCCGTACCATGACTCAGACGAACCGCGTTTATGATAACTTTGGTGGAATGTTTGGTCTGGGGATGGTAGTCAATATGCATCTTTTGAGTGTTCATTAATTGCCATGAGTTAAGCTGTCATAATCGAGTTTTAACATAAAGCAGATCCAATCCAATCACCGTATTCTTCTTGAACCAAGGTGAACTCGTATGAATGCTCCATCTTGTTTTTGTTTTTACCCCCTTAGAATCAGATCTGACGACTCCCACCGGCCACCGCACTAATATTAGATTAAGAGAACTGCTCTGAAGCTAGCAGGGATCAACAAAAGCAAGTGGCAAGGAACAAGTTGGCGGCTGAATAAGATTGCATTGCTCTTCTTCCTTATACAATCTCCATGGTCAGGGATATCATACAAATAACTTGACAAGTTGACAAATAGGGGAAAAGAAAAAAACTGAGCACACATACGGCCAATTCTACGACTAAAATGCTGAGCAGTTGGCCAGAAGCAGCAGTGAGTTTGTTCATTACTGCAGTACAATCCCTAAACTACCAGCTATTGTAGCATTCCATCCAAGACATGAAAAAATGAGCTTAAACCTTGCAGCACAATCGTAGGGGAGTCCCGATCAGACCATGTACGTCATCCCGACACGCATGATGTTCGAGTGAGGGACCTTCAGGATTGCGGTACCAGCCCTGCAATTCCTCCTCAGGAACGCGTAGAAATAGTTGATGATAAACTTCTTTGTGAAGAACGATTCCTTCCTCGCCCTCACGTCGGCGTGTGCTAAGAGATATGTGAACCCAGATGCCATGGCTTCTCTCAATGCCGCAAGCTCGTACTCTAAGCTGGGATCTTCTTCTGAAGAGATGGAGCTAGAGGGAAGCAAAGGAGCACTGCCTTCGGTGCCGAGCATTCGATTGTCATCACCCAATCTCCGATCAGAAAGCAGCGGAACGTGTAGATCCCCATCAGCAGCAGGAGATGGAGGTATGTCAGACACAACAGACACATCATCACGCTCTGCCTCCACCGTGCTCGCCTCCAGCGCAATTTCCTGGGCTTCCCTCCTCAGAAATTTATCCAGGCTTTCAACCAAAAGATGCTCAAAGAAGCCATGGTCCTCTTTCCTAACATCCTTGTAACCATACCGTGCAACACAACGGAACATGTGGTAATCCTTGTGGCCAACCCTTCTGAACAAGAACCTTTCTTCAAGCGGCACATATGGGACAGGAACGTATTTGATGCAAACAAAGACGATCGTGGAGTGCATTGCTGGCAGTGTGACCAACAGTTGGCCAAAGATCGACGGTATTCCCTGGACCAGCTCATTGTACACAAGTCCAATACCAGGAACTCTTACATTTCCAAGTGTTGCTCCCAGATCAAGAATAAAGTCAAGTGATATCTTGCCACGCATCTCGCTCTGGTACTTCAACACACTTCCATAGTTCCATGTGTACATTATGCAGAGAAACAATGACGAGAAAGCCAGCGGTAACCATCCTCCTTCTTGTATCTTTGACAGAACGGCTGTTAAGTAAACAAACTCCACTGCACCAAAAAGAATAGGGAAGAACAGAACAAGGAACAAGTTGGTTTGCCATATAAGAAGCATCACCAAGGTCACCAGTGCAGTGCTAACCATCATGACTCCAACTTCAGCAATGCCTGAAAATTTTAAGAAAATCGTATCAGAAAGAAATGAGACAGTTCCTCAGGAAAAATGATAGTTGTTGGCATTGAAAATTTGAAACACATTACATGCAATTGCCATCACAAAATGGAGTGGTAGCTGACCATCAGCTGATTGTTTTGTGACATGCCAACACAGTACATTACGACCATGCATAAAGGCTAGTCATCATTGCAACAATAGTTGCTCAAAGATATAAATACTAGATACTAAAACAAGAAAAGATGACGCTGTAAGACAAAACTGACCATAAGCATTGGCAATATCATTAGTACTCCTGAAAGTGGCCACGATGATGATGCACATGACCATGAGAAACCAATTCATCACAGGTATGTAAATCTGGCCCATGACTCTCCTGGAGGTATGGATTATTTTAATCCTAGGGAAGCAACCAAGAGCCATGGCCTGCTTTATGCAAGAGAAGGTCGCAGATATCATAGCTTGGCTGGCAATCATAGCTGCAAGTGTAGCAATCACAAATACTGGCCAGAACAGAACTTCTGCATTGCAGATAGAAAACTTGACTTATACGACAGAACATTAAAGTGAAAGTTGTTTAGAGTAATAATAACCTAGATCAGCCTAATACATTTGTGCCAGCTAAAAGCTTTACCTGGCACAGAATCATAAAATATTCTTTCTACAGCAAGTGGATATTTCATCAAATATGAGGCTTGGCCCATGTAAGCAATAAGCAGGCAAGGGAACACCACAGCAGTAAATGCTACCTGGGACAAACAAAATGAAACCTCAATTTAGGTTGAATGAAAAAGATACCCACAAATCTCACATAAATCCCACAGTAAGCCAGAAAAAATGTGTCTCAGTTGACTAGTTAATGTGTTAACCTGTATTGATTTGACAGAGAAATGGCCCAGATCAGCAAACATTGCTTCAGCTCCTACAATTACAATATGCAATTGCCAATTAGTGCACTCCATGGTATGCAGCAGAATCACTTTCAAGTGGTAGGGTTTAATGAATGGTCAAATCATGATAGATCAGCACTTCTTAGTCACTCAAACATAAATGCCAAAATTCATTTACTAATAGTGAAACAAGTGATGGGAACTCCAGTTCAGGATGGACTACCATCCAGTGTTCACCAAGATGCTAGACGTTGGGCGGCAATCCGGCACCTAGTGTCTAATCGCTGACTAAGTAGGCTATGTGGGCCGCCTAGGCAGAACAAATCAGCCTAGGCAGCAAGGCAGTGGAGTGGAGCCTAGCGCCTAGGTGAACAGTGCTGCCATCCAAAATCAATCATAACTATCATAATCACCAGAATACTACCATGCACAGAGAGAAAGGACCATTTTCATCTCTCGTAATATTCTTCTGTTCCATCGTAATATTCCTGCTACTGCTAATAGTAAGAGTTCCACAATACTGACTAGAGGACAAGAATCAATTTGAATGCAAAGTTGGCCCTTGTATCAAGAGACATGGCCAAACTAAATATGGATCGAGAGAAAGGCAGCCGCTGGAGTAAGGATGCACCTGTGATGCACAAGACACAACCACCAAGAGCTGACCATGCCTTTACGCCGTTCATCTTGAAAAATAAATAGATGTACACTGGATTGAATGCTTTCACAACAGATATATCATACTTAATTATGTTGTATATTCCAATGGAGCCCAGATTAAGAAACCACAGCGCCAGAATAGGAGCAAACATGAACCCAACTTTGCCGGTTCCAAACCTCTGTATGCTGAACAATAGCAGAAGAACTAGGATTGAAACAATCACAACAGCATCTGCAAAAGATATGGAGGAAAAAAAACACTTCAAATCTTGCGGCCTTAGAAATTGGGACTGTAGGAGTATATGAAAAGACAGCTTAATGTTTCAGCAATGAGCTAATGACAGAATCACAGAACACAAGATGATTGTTGTGATCTTCAGAAAGGGCAGACAGAATACCATACCTGTGTCAAACCCAGGAACTTGACCCTGGAGACCACTGACAGCAGACATAACTGAACACAAGGGGAAAAAAAGAGGGGAATCAGCAATTGAACATCTTCGGAGGTGGATAGAAATTACAGAATCTCTGTTGGTACTTGGTAAACTATGGCAAAACAGTATGTGTATGAAGCACCTGACATTGACGGAGTGAGAATGCCATCTCCAATTACCATGGAAGTCCCCATCAGAACCAAGAACAGGAGGATGTTTTTGAACAGTGGCTTCTTTTCTAGGCAGTCTTTGACACATAGAGCACGTTCAAGCTCAGGAGTAGGCAACTTAAGGCTAAAGCTAGAAATATCTTCATCAACACGCTGCTGATTCGGAAGCAGACTAACTTTTGCATACCTGCAAATCAACGAATACAGCGCAAAAGTGCCCCCTGAAAACCATGAGATAATACAGCCAGTAAGCCAAACAATTTGAAGAAGAGCATACACAACTGAAAGTCTAGAATCATTATCTACTGAAATCAGAGTTGCAAACCGTGCATCCTACCTTCACCATTGTCATTAGCTTTGAGCACTATAAATACGTATTTAGCGAAAGGGATGAGCGCGATCGTGTACATGACCAGCGAAAGCGCCCCCAGGATCTCCACCTCCGACTTTATCGGGACTTTACTGAACACATCGCTGAAGACATACAGAGGGCTCGTGCCCATGTCACCGTAAACTACTCCGAGGGTCTGAAACGCCATCGCGACAGTGCTCAGCAACGATACATCCTGGCGCAAAATTGCAACTAAGAGGAGTCAATCACTGGGTCCATTGATTCCTGTGGCAGAATTTTATCTGAAGAGCACACGCTTCCAGATTCCAGACACAGATAGGGAAGGCACACGCTTAGCCAGTCCTAATGCCCAGAATCATTGCTTATGTAGACTCTGTTTTTTTCAAATCTAGCCCACACATACATTTACAAAAATACCCTCCTCTCCTACCACCAAGGTAGGTGCGCGGCAGACCTTGCTGCCATGCCCAGTTAGCGCGGAAGGCATTCTCCCATGGTCCGCAGGCACAACAGCTTGTCCTTCCGCGCTCACACACGCTACCGTAGTGCCGGCCACCTCCAACACTCCCTGCACATGTTAAGGGACAGTTCGGGCTATTTTGCAAATACATAGGCGAGGGCTAGATTTGCAACAAAAAAAATAAGCGAGCTAGATAAGTGGTGATTTCCTAGTGCCCAGCCAAAATTGGGCCAAAAGTTCATCGACAAATGTAAGTAAACCTCTAGTGATCGATCCATGAGAACACGATCCTTTCTCTCATCACGAAATGGTCAGAGGTCGCATCTCTTTTACACCCTGACCAATTCGAATTCACCAACAGCGAAATGATATCCTAATTCGTGGGTCATCCCCTACACGTCCCCAAGAGACGCACGCACCTTGTTGCTGTGGCCGTGTGCGCCGCGCACGGACATGGCTTCGACGTCGAGGGAGTCCACCCTCCGAGGCCGCTTCCCAAGGCGCCGCCGGAACGCGCCGGAGGACGCCCGCAACGGCGCCGCAGCGTCCACGGCCTCGTCGCCGCCGGTGGAGAAGACAACGGCAGCTTCGGCCCCGTCGGCGGCGGAGAGGCCGAGCGACCACGGTGCGGACTTGGACGAGTCGACCTCGCTACCGTCCACCCACCGCGATCCCCCCGACCGCGTCGGCGTGAGTAGCCGCGCCGACGGTGGCTCCTCCTGGATCCCGCTGCCGTCCTCCATCCCTCCTCCTCCGGCGCCGGCGAAGCGGCGGGTTCCGGGTCCTCGGATCCGATAAAGAGGCGCGGCGAGGCGAGGTGTGCTCTTCGTGTTGGTCTCTCTGTTTTGGATTTATTCGGGACCGCATCAATGATGGCGCCTCCCGTTATCAGAGTTCTGAACGGCTAGTAATTTTTTAGGGTCTGTTTAATGAGATTGAATGTGACAGTACATTTGATTCTATTTATTATCTAAAATGGGATGATTTTATTCAAACAATCAAATACATGAATAACTTTTTTTAACCATCTCATACATTTACCACTTGGTACAAACAACCAAACACACTCTTAATACCTTTTTGATTGGTTTTTTTCAATTTGTTCACGTGATCAGATGATCATGCCTAGCTTTTCTAAGTTTGAGTTTTTTAGGGTCCGATTGGTTTGTTTTCAATAATTACCAATGTTTTGTCTTGTTAAATTTTAGTAGCGTTGACTAAATTTAGTAAGTATTTGGTTTGCTACTAAATTTTGATAAGATTCTCTTCTTCTTTGGTTCTTTAGTTCATTTTCTCACCAATCTTTGGTCAAAACATTGATAGCTAATTTGGTGACCAAATTTTGGTAAGGTTTATTAAGGCAAATTTGTCATCAAACCAAACAGGAATAAATTTGTTGTCTTACAACTCCCCCCCCCTATTTAACTTCTTTGGAATAAATTTGTAAAAATACTTCATTCCTTGACTGTGAAAGGTGCATACTGCGCCCCGTAGGTTTTTGTGCCCACGGTAAGCTAGACCCACCTCGCTGCTACACTCCCCCAGCTCAGAAGGAGCTCCTACCGAGCTTCTCTGACGTGACATGTGATATGTGTCATATATCGTTTCGCGTATTCTATAGTCGGGAGGGAGTTATTTTTTTAAATCTATTTAGATTGTGGGTAGAATTATAATAAATGTTTGTAGGGGTATAGAAAAGCGAAGGCCCCTAGCTTTTTGTCGGTTAGTTTGCGCTGTTGGCAAAAAATAATTCAGGGGAGGCTGAAGCTGGGGAGGTGTTTGCAACTTGTAGCAAACAAATTGCATTCTTGTATGTTCGTGTCCTATTCGGAACTGAATTTTGGTAATTATGTTGTGCCCTTTTTATATAAATATGTAGCAAAGTTTTTTGAGTGTAATGTCTTAAAAATGTAGAGTTCATGTTTTTTCTAGTCTTGTGTGTAATTTTTGGTTGTTGCAAATATAGCCTCATTTCAAACACAATTACAAAAAATAGCCTCATCTCTAACTGCGAAAACATTGGATGGCGACACGTGTCACCTTACGTGTTCCTGCATTGCGAAAGCGCCTACCACTTTTAGGGAGCTCGGCAAGCCATCGAAGTTACCAAGCTCCCAAAGCGCGGTAGACGTTTCATTGGTGCGGGAGCACAAAAGGTGATACGTGTTAACTTCCAACGCTTTCACAATTGAAGATGAGGCTATTTTTGTAGGTGCGTTCGGAAGAGGGCATATTTATAAAAAAAAAGTTTGTCATAGGAGTAGAAAAGTGATAATTGATTGTAGGAATTCATTTTCCTGTTGTCTAGAATTCACACGGCAATCAAATGGCTAAAACATTTTCCCATTGAAACGTTTTGGTATAACCATCTCCAGCGCCGCAAATCAGCTCTTTCCTTGAGGTCTAGTCCTCAAATCTAAACAAGCCTAATAATTGAAACTGAAGAACCATACGGATTAGAAAATGTCTTCTATTTTCTAGTGTAATCTCTCTGGTTCTAAATAGTTTCCATTTTGGATATCAATATGGTCTCAAAAACAAAATTTTGATCACTAATTTCTATTATAATACATTTATAAAACCTAACAAAATTATAATATTACGAAGGTACTTTTTGAGACAAATATACCCATATGATTTTTTATAAATCCAATTTAAATATTTAAAAATATATTAACAGTTAAACTTTTAAAAATTTAATCACACCTAGTCCAAAACGGTAAGAATTTTATGAATAGAGGTAACAGTAGTTGAGAGAGAATTAATGACACATGCATGAAATGACCTGGGGGGCTCACCGATCAGCAGCGGATCTGTGACATCTGTCTTTGAGTTGGTATGTTCGCAACCGGGGACGGCGTGTTCTGATTCTCTGCGATGCGGCGACCGACGCGATTGGAGTCGAACTTGATATGCACGGCTCGGTTCTACTTCAGATGGGTCGCCGTCTGCCTCCCGTTGATGTCTCTTCTTGATAGGATGCGGTGCCGTAATATTCCAAAGCACGACGACATGCACAGAAGCGGCAGCTCAAGGCGCAGTGTACTGCGCCTTATTAAATTAGAGTGCATGTGTGCACTTTCAACGGTAAAGCATGTACTAGCTCTCTATAAGGTCCTGTAGCTAGACTCCGTAGAAATTTTAGCATATATACCCCTTTATAATGCACTTAAGCAATTTTTTTTACGTCCACCTTAAATAATGCACCTTATTAGAGATGGTCCAATGTTCGTGCACCCAGCAAAACGTCCCCAGAAACTTGCATTCATCAAAATGAACGTCTCAGATCTTTCCTCAGTTTTACTCACCCACATCGATGACCATTATTTAGTGTGTCTAATCATCCCTGTGGCCCACAACAGACCTCCTCTACCTACATATTTGGAAGGAGAGCGAATCAAACAAGGAAATAAATAAAGAGGATCCGCATGCAAGGAAACCAGACTTGAATTTTTTACTGACCAAAATTGTACGTACTACATATTTAGAAGGAGGGTGAATCAAACAAGGAAATAAACAGGAAGGATCCACATGCAAGGAAACAAGACTTGATTTTTTTATTGTCCTGGCATTGTGATCGTATTTTTTTTCGAATATAACCCTTATCGAGACTTTTTTACGGATCTAACCCCATAGAGCCTAATTTCAAATGACCGAGAGCGTTGAATTTTGTTTTATTTTTATCTAAGGAACCAACGTTTGTGAGTGCTGCTTAATTTTTTCAATTTTTCTCCGGAACCGGTAAGACGAGCATTGTTTAATTTTATCTTTTTTCCTTGCGAATCCAATGGTCGGCGAGCGCGCAGCTTTATTTTCCATATTTTTCCAAAATCATCCGTGTGGCCCACAATGACCTTCCTCACCTCCAAGCATCAACAAGGAAAAGGAAACAAACGTTTTGAAATCAAGGAAAAGGAAACAAACGTCCTAGAAAAGGAAAGGACCATACATTACGTCTTTGGGAAAAAGAAACCGGAGATGGGGCGTATGCAAAATGGAGAACGCAGTGCGTAATGACTCCACGATCGCTATCGGTGGCTTTGCTTGACGCGGCGAGGTTCTTTGTCGGCGATCTCACGACCGTAGTGCCTCGCAAATTTATAATTTAATTTTTTGAAAATAATTTTATTAAGTACAAAATAATCGAAAGTTTTTCTAGAATTTTTCTAGAATTTTTAATCTAATGTGCTATCTTTTCAAAAATCCTTCTATATTTAAAAAATGAGGGCAACTCACCTGTAGCTTCTTCTAGTCAGCAGCCAGCACTGAGAAGCTTCTTCTCTTCCTCCTCCATTAAAGCAAGAAAGAAGCTCCAAAGCTCCATCAATCCCGCACCAAATCTCCTCTTTCCATCTATGGTGTTAATTCTCCAAATTTAGTGCTCTATTGCCAAAATTTTCTCCCAATCTGATTTGATCCCAAATTATGGTTTCCATAAATATACTTGTTTCGGGGCTATAAAAGCCGTGAGCTCTCCTCCACCCCATCGCATTGCGTAAATCCCCAAGTGCTCCTCTTGTAAAGATCGCGAGATTTTGGAGGTAACCAAGCCATCACGTCATCTTTTCCGTGAAATTCACATGCAACTGTGACTCCTCCCCATGTGTGCGGTGCAGTGATCTCGCCGCACTGAGTCTTGCCGACTCACTCTGACCGGTCGGCCACCCTTCCCTTCCTCCTGCTTGGCCAAGCCAGAGAGCACTGTTGTGCTCTCTGTGGAAGCTACAAAAAATAATCTAAAATCAGAAAATTCTTTTTTCTTTCTCTTTCTTGATTTAAAATCTTTTGGGAGCCCATTTTCGCCCATTCGACCTCCATTTTGTTCCGTTTTTCTTTTTAAATTCATTTCAAATTCTAAATTTCTCTTTTATTATTAAGTGTTGTATTCATACTTATCTTCTCATTTAATTGATAAGCGGGGTACTACCGTCGTAGCGTTAGCACAGGCACTATACTAGTGGGTAATAGGTGCACATGTGACGTGAGTAAGGTATACGTATAGTGTGCCTTCATGCTATACTCTCTTTGAAAAAGGACTGTGTTAGTACCAATGTTTCAAATCACGTTTTCGCTTGACATTTTGGAGGTGGCCGAAATTCAAAATTTCGTTGAGATCTTGGATAAATTTCAAACGAAATACAAAAATTCAAATCCAAATCTGGATTATTTTGCACCGAAATTCTCGAGATTTCACCCGGAATTGCCGAAATCTTAGTGAGATTTGCCGAGATTTTGGTGAAATTAAACCGAGCGAAAAATAGTCAAACGACATCAAAACATTTTGATTTTTTTGTGGAGCGTCCTGACATATCAGTAATGTTCCCGTAAAAATTTCAGATGATTATCAATCTTGAGGAATTTTTAAAAATTCGGACAGTACTACTGTCCTGATAAAACACTGACCGGTAAATTTGAACCGAATAAAAAATAGAACAAACCATGTTATAAATTTTTTAAAAAAATTTGCATGGTTCTGATGAATCATTAATGTTCCTGTAAAATTTTCAGATGATGATTAAGCTTAAAGAATTTTTAAAAATTCAGACAGTGCTACTGTCCTGATAAAAGCCTTACCAGTAAAGTTCAACTAAAAGAAAAATGGTTCAAACTAGGTTAAATTTTTTTGAAAATTTTTGTGAATGGTTCTGATGTATCATAAATGTTTCCATAAGATTTTAAGATGATGATCAAAGTTGAATAATTTACAAAAATTCTGACAGTATTACGTCCTGATAAAAGTCTAATGATCAATATATAGATTTGTTTGAGCAATAAAAAAGGGTTAGAATTTTTAAAACTTTTACGGAAGGGTGCTGAGGCAATTATTAAGATCTTATAAAACTTTAAATCATGATCACACACTAGTGAATTTATAAAATTCTTACAGTGATACTGTACCATTTGTGTTCCTTGTGTTTTTTTATTTTTGAAAGATAACAAATAAAATTTAATGCATCCAGAGATTTTGATTGAGCAAACAAAAAAAATTTAAAATTTTTGAAAATTTTAAAGAAGGGTTCTTAGGAAATTATTAAGCTTTCCTAAAAATTTTGGATCATGACTAGACTCGAGCAAATTTATAAAATTCTGACAAGATTACTGTCTCAATTATTTTCATTATGTTTTTTATTTTTTAAAGATAAAAAATGAAGTTCAATTATTTTGAATTTTTTTTGTATGATCCTACACTTCTAAATATAGTACCATAAATTTTTCAGAGTATGATCAAACTTGTACAATTTTACAAAAAATATGACAGTGTTTCTGCCAAAATTTTAAAACGTCTCAAACATTTGATTTTTCAACAAACTTTCGTGGAAGATGAATTTCTTATGGGTTATCAGGCCAAATCTGGTTAAAATACTGTAGCAATTTTATTTTTTTTCAAATTTTTTTTTATCCGGTCGGGAGTTTGGATTCCGTCTCCGACCGAGATTTCCGAAATCTTGACGGGTTTTGGAACCTTGGTTAGTACTACCAACAACAAAAATACTTCTCCAATCATATATACGTTACAGGGGTATTTTTTTAAGTAAATTTTATAAAACAACAGTTTTTTTTGTATAAACCATCAGGACTACAGATTTTACGAGGATTTACGGCATAAACTAGAAGTTTGTAAAATTTATTTTTTATTTCTTTTTCTTGCATGTCAGGGTGCAGTTGGTTACCGCGATATCCTAAAGCTCAATGATTAAGTGGTCACGGAGTCAAATTACAGGAATTCACAAACAAACCCATGTAGCGTAATTAGTACGACTGGAATGTTGGCCAAAGACACAGCAGGTGCTATACCCGTTAGACTGGCCACCGGTTATGCACGAGCTCTGTACCGTAGTCAGTGTTCTAAATAGATGGCTATATTTTGGCTGTGTTTGGTACAGCTTCAGCTTCATCAGATCTGTGAATCTGATGGAGCTGAGTATTCCTAGCTTCATCAGATCTGTGGAGTTGGAGCTGTAGGTACATTAAGAGTGTTTAGATGAGTCATCTTGTTACATTTTAGACTAAAAATATAAACTTAATTCACTTAATTTTAGTCTACAAGTTTCAGATCTCAGGTGAAGTTAGGATCTGGAGTTCTACCAAGCAGGGCCTTACACTACAGCTTTTTTAGATCTCAAACTCGAAGTTACACGTCAATGTTTCGCTATATTATCTATAAACGCTATAGCTAGCAATAGCTTCGCTATTTGACTTAGCTTACAATTAACGATAGCTCCACTATCATACATAGGTATCTATATTAAAGGCACAAATACATCTTTTATAAGCTTAAACTATGAGAAAATTTAGTGAAATACTTCATCTCGTCCTTTTTCAATAATCTAATATTCATATTTTTTAGTGATTAAGTACCTGTTGTTAAGAATATTATGATATAATTATCATTAATGATCTTTTGGATATGTATTAGTATGTTTGTTGATTTCGGACTTGACTTATAGTTTTATTATAAAAATATCAGTACCTTCTAAAGTGAAATGCTTTTATTATTTGTTTAGATACGACTTATATTATACACATATTTAATTTTTTTAAAATTTTAATATTGAAAACATGACGAATGGTAGCTTTCGCGATAGTCAGTGATAACTGCCAAAACTTTTTTTGAATCTTGGTACGAAGCTACGAAAATCGGATTTAAAACCTTAACAGTAGGAATTTCCACAAAAACCATGTAGAAATCGAAACAAACTATCTGATCTGATGGATAAAGCTAGCACAACTTGATACAGAAAAGCAAACACAAGAAACTAACAGAATCTAAAAATTACTCCTCGAAATCAAAGGTCGCCCACCGACGCAAACATCGGTGATAACGCCGGAGGAGAGGGCTGGCAGATGGTCCGGCGGCTGAGTTGCTGTCAGCGGCTAGGGTTCTCGTGGTCCACCCTACACGCGAGATTTTAAATTTTGTTTTCGGACTATATTTCATTTAAGGATTGAAATCCG